>JAUTXW010004019.1:0-68425 GCA_030620095.1 Kuschelorhynchus macadamiae | reverse complement strand
ATAGAGGTCTTTGTAAATTCTATTTTCCAGATATCCCCATAGAAAGAAATCTAAAATCGACAAATCTGGGGTCCTAGGGGGCCATCTTATAGGTCCATTTGTTCCCATCCATTGATTGGTAAAATTATTGTCCAGAAATAATCTCGTCATTCCAGAATTGTGTGCAGGAGCACCGTCCTGTTGAAAATAAATTTCGTTCATTTGCGCTAGAGGAACATCGTCAAGTAATTCAGGTATATTCAGCGATTGGCTGTTAGATTTCCCTCAAATATATAAAATTTTATATGTGTTCCTAATATGAAACAGGGCACATTTAGACCAAACCTGCCCTGCTGTCTTCTGGGAAATATTTGGTGTTGATTTTCCTGGGATCAGAATCTACTATTGTGCCTATTGAGTATACCAGAATTACTGAAATGTGCTTCGTCTGACCATATAACCTTCCTTTCAAAATCTCTAACCATATGGCATCTTTCTCGAAACCAATTGCAGAAGACTACCCGACGCTCTGCATCCCCTGGCTGTAAGTGCTGCACGAGCCTAAATTTGTATGGGTGGTATTTGTGCTTTTTTAGAATTTCCTGAACTCTAGTTTTTGGAATCCCTATGCTCTTTTCACTGGCCCTACAAGAGTTTGTAGGGTAAGCTTCTGCATTAGCCAAAACCGTAATTTCCTCAGCCTCCCGATTTTCTTTATTATATGTTTTCGTACGAGGTTTGATAAATGATCCGTGATTAAGTAAATTCTTTTTTATCCGATAAAAAGTGGATATATTAGGTTGCCTCCTTTCTGGATATCTAAATAAAAATTAAGCAATAGTATTTCAACATATATATTAACTATTTACCTGTTAAAATACATTTCAGAAGCCGCTTCAACATTTTCATTACTTAATATAAAACAAGCTAACATATCGTACTTTTCATTCATGTTCGAAAGTTTGGTTTTGTTCCATAATAATACAAATATATTTTTACACAATAAATAAATGCAAAAAACTAGCGCTATATTTTATATACGCGTACAAAATTGGGAAATGTCATTTGCTTCCAAGAAAACAAAAAAAAACGGCATCGTTTTGCATGGCCTACTGCAAAATTTGGGATGATAATTATAAAAATTAGGATTTTTGTTGTTGTTTATTAAAATAGACCCATATATATATATATTTGAGAAGCCTTTAAAAGGACAAATCAATTTCTGGACAAATATACAGGGTGTCCCATTTAAAAAAACACAACTTTGGGTCATATCTAAAAAATAACAACTCCAATGAAAAATATGACTACGCCACTGGATCCAGCGTAAAGTTAAAGGATAACCGAGATACGAGGGGGGTCCCAAAATGCAAAATTTTCTATTTCGCCCTGTATCTCATAAGCGCAGAAGGCAATGAAAATTTTGTTTACGGCTTCATGAGTTTCACAAAAAATTAGCTCAGGTTCGTGAAAACCACAAGGTTCTATCTTTAAAAATAAGCGAGATACCCTGCTTTTGTAGTAAAGTAAAGTAAAATCTACTTATCGAATGTATTTTAAACTATGCCCAAAAATCAAGTGTGGTATAGGTAGAAACTGGTAAAATATTGGTAGGAATCCAATATGATGGAACAAAATGGCGCCCAGTGAGAATGTTTGAAAAGACAGTTTTACTAAACACTGCACTATTTTTAATAAAAGTAACGATTTTTAAATGCATAATTAAGTTATGTCCTTCTACAAATTTGGATGTAGACTACAGTTTAAATTTTAGTGGAATTAAAAAATATAGGTATTATCCGAGCGCTGGGAATAATTTTAACAAGCGCCTATTATTTAGTTTCACGTTCAAAGTTGTTGATATTCCATGATTTCAATGTTATGTTTGATACAGAATTGGTTTGTATCGTGCGAGAATCGCGCATCTCTATCGCGTGTTGCCGCGATAACAATTACTTAGTGGCTTCGATAATTCTAATAATACAAACACTGACAAGCAGTACAGTCGTACGTATATTGGAAAGCGCATTGATAGCCCGCGTATAAGTACTACAGTAAGTTCGTATAAAAGCACCCGTAAAATAGATATTTGCCTAAAACAATGCACAATAGCGTATCGTGGGAAAATGTACAAAAACGTCGTTCGCTTAACGGCCAGGGTTCAGCAGCATAGTAAATTCAGTTTAGCAAAAGCTAAATTGAGAACACAATCGAATTCTGTTATTCTCTGTGATATACCTGGAACTTTCCAGGTCGGAATTTGGCTGTGATAATAAAATGGTTGCTGAAGGTGATCTAGTAGTTGATCTAGAAAGTAATTGTGATATAGCTCACCCCAGTGATAATATGGGGTGCGCCAACAAAGAAGACAGACTAAGTGAAATTAACAATAATGGTGAGAATGACGGTCGATGTGATAAACATGGTAAAGTAGTATTGTGTGGCAGTCCTAGAGACTATGGGAAAAATGGTGTCATTGTTTGTAGGAGTAACGCTATTCAATATAGGTGAGTTAAAAAAAGCCTGTCCCGTTTTTCTTGTTTTTGCAAGGGTTTCCCTAAAATAATATACTTCCGTAAAATAATAATATAGGGAATGTTTTGAATAATATAGGAAATGTTTTAAAATAAATAATTGGTATCCTGATTTATATAAAGATGCAAAAGATCCCTCTATTCTGGTACGAAATACGAAAAACTTGTTTTACCAAGATCGAATAAGTTACTCTGGTAATCTTGTAAAAGAATCTTGAGGTGTTGTTAACCAATAAAAAGTTTAGAAAACGTAAATTTCGAAATTCGTATAAATAATACATTGCAGAGTGAACCCAAAGTAGTGCCTAACACATTTACCAATTTTTAGAAGTAAATAATACAGGGTTATTCACGCAACCCGTTCATTAAAAGTTTTTGATGATGTCAAGGTAAGGTCAAGGGGTACTTCTTTTTTGAAATATTTTCAAATTCCTGTCACTTCCCGTTTAACCGGAAGTTGGTATCAACTTGCTTATTTTAAATGGAACACCCTGTATTTTATGATATTTCTGGATTCTACGGAGAATTTTAATGCTGTTTTATGTAGCATGTCCTATACCTAGGTTTAAGCGTTCTTAAGATATTTGACCTTGAACCGAAAATAAGCCTTCGGGGTACCAAATTTTAAAATCTCATATTTTTGTAAGTTTTGTAAGTTCATATTTTGCAGACGATCGGTAAATAATCTTAGGTTTCTATTTTTTTTTATTGAATTTGTCTAAAGTCGTTTTTTTAAATGGGACACCCTATAACTTTATGCACTATCAAATGTAGAATTTAATTTTCTATCGAACTGTATTAAGATTCCCTATACCTATTCGTAACCATTTTCGAAATAATCAGGTTTTTATTAAACTATCATATGTATTTACTAAATGCTTACACCTTCCCGTAGTAAGCCATGGAAAAACAATTGTTATGCTTTTCTATTCAACATGACAGCTGATTTCAAACTTTTAAATTAAAATAAAATAACACTCAAAAGCTGATATTCTCAATTTATTTTATATTCGCGGAGAATGTTACAAAATATTGGAGAGAACGTGCCATGTTTTTAATGAAAAACATCCTCATTTAGAGAAGAGGATTGAAACGAAATTTTTTCGTTTCGGAAAAGTTAAAGTTATAAAAAATGTAATAAATTGTTTACATTATTTTTAACCATATCTACTAAGTTCGAGACTGTTCTAAACTTGTTTTAGTGAACTTAAAAATTATAGCAATCTAACAATCAACAATAAATAAATAAAATAATAAAATTGATTTATAACAAATGTTCTATATGCTGTCCGTTCATTTGAAGACACATTTCAATTCTTTGTACAGTTGCTGTGGCCCGTTGAATGTGTCCGTTTTCTAATTCGGCAAAAGCTGTTCGTATCCTGTCCAGCAAATCTTGTTGGTTATTTACTGGGGAAGCATAGACTTTACCTTTGATAAATCCCCATAAATAAAAGTCTAGGGGTGTTAAATCAGGCGATCGCGGGGGCCATCTCCAAGGGCCATTAGGACCAATCCAGCGATCTTCAAAAATAACAGATAATTGGAGATAAACTGCAGCGGAATTATGTGCAGATGTCCCATCTAATTGATACCAATAATTTTGCAGCTCCCAATAGGAATTTCTTCCATAAATTCAGAAACCGTCCCTCGTAGAATTTCCAAATACTTATCACTGTTTAAATTGTCTTCATAGATACAGTACCGCACCTGAAGAAGCTAAACCTCTCTTGAGAACGCGTTTCGCGTAAAGCGTGCGGATTTTCTGCTGCCCAGAAATGTTCGTTTCTTCTATTTGTTATTCCTTCTCTAGAAAATTTCGCTTCATCGGTCCAAAATATTTTTGAAAGGAATTGAGGGTCCTCTTGAATTTTCAAAAACATGAATTCGCAAAATTCTACTCGTCGGACGTCATCACCAGGTCTCAAGGCTTGCACGTTTTGGAAAGAATAAGGGTGCATATGATGTTCGCTCAAGATTCTTTGGACAGATGAAGAATAAATTCCCAAATCGTTTTCTGCAGACGGTATTGAACTTTGTGGGTTTGCGTGGAAATAAGCTAATGTGTTTATTACGTTATCCTCGGCATTTGTCACTGGTTTCGGAACATTTTTTGTAACTTTAACCTTGCCAAAACGCAAAAAGTTCGTTTCAATCCTCTTGAATTTTGACTTGTTCATTGGCGGCAAATCAGGGTGGCCTCCATTAAACACACGACACGTTCTCTCCAAAATTTTATAACATTCTCCATGAATATAAAATAGATTGAGAATATCAGCGTTTGAGTATTCTTCCATTTCGATTTAGAAAATTTAGTTTATCACTGACAGCTTTCGATAAATAACGCATACTAATCATCTGTCATATTGGATATTGGATACCAATTGTTTTCCATGGCTCATGTAAAGATTTAAGCAAATACATACGATATTTTTATAAAACCCAATTATTTCGAAAATGGTTACGAATAGGTATAGGGAACCTTAATACAGTTCGATAGAAAATGAAATTCTACATTTGATAGTGCATAAAGTTATAGGGTGTCCCATTTAAAAAAACGGACTCGGAAAATGTGAATTTTTCCCGCTGAATTTAGGACACCCTGTATAAAAATAGACAAATTCAATAAAAAAAATAGAAACCTAAGATTATTTACCGATCGTCTGCAAAATATGAAGATTATATCTTCAAAACTTACAAAAATATGAGATTTTAATATTTGGTACCCCGAAGGCTTATTTTCGGTTCAAGGTCAAATATCTTAAGAACGCTTGAACCTAGGTATAGGACATGCTACATAAAATAGCGTTAAAATTCTCCGTAGAATCCAGAAATATCATAAAATACAGGGTGTTCCGTTTAAAATAAGCAAGTTGATACCAACTTCCGGTTAAACCGGAAGTGACAGGAAGTTGAAAATATTTCAAAAAAGAAGTACCCCTTGACCTTACCTTAATCCCAAAATTTGAAATTTTTATCTAAATGGCATCATCAAAAACTTTTAATGAACGGGTTGCGTGAATAACCCTGTATATCAAAAATACTCACGTCATGGTGTTTTTGTTGATTCTGCATTGGGCGTAGATGAATTTTTATCCATATTGCTATTTAAACAGGGTGGAACCGTTTATTGAAAAATTCAAATTTTTATCTAATTTTCAGTTCCGTATTCGTCAGAATTCCTTTACCATGACTGCCATATAACATATTTATGAGAGGCTTATTGAACATATGGAACGCGGGAAATTGCTGGCATCTTTCGTAATTTCAGCAGGGCACTTGACTGCGTAACATGGAGTTTTTGATTTGACAAGTCTGGGAGATCCGTAGGGTTCCGTGTTTGGGGCCCTTTCTGTTTTTTTATACGAATAATCCAGGTAGATTGTGAATCTTCATAGTTTTATCACCGAGTTCTGAAGACTGTAGCTGTGGAATAATCTGGCTGTTTTTTTGTTATTATTCAACCAATTTTAACAATGTTTTTTTTTTCTGATGGGTCGGTTCTTTTGCAGAGTTGAAAATGTTGTTGTTTTGTACCGGGAAACAGTGCCGGCTATTCAGGTGAAGTAGGGAAGTGCTACTTCACCAGGAAAAATAAAAAAGCACTCATCTAACTATATTTATTATATATATATATATATATATATATATATATATATATATATATATATATATATATTACAATTTAAGTTTTTTACATTCATTTGTTCACCTATTGGCAAAAAATAAACTGTACATATCGAATAAATATTTTACTTGACCGTTGGCGGCATGTCTTTTTAAAACTTTCAATCGAACTTTATTAAAACAACTATAATAATGGCGCAAACCGTTTCGACTTTGCTGGAGGTGCTATGTTTAGTTCACGATTTTCCTACTACGTTGCCATGACAACGCGTACGCGATGATTTCGACCGCATGGAAGATTAATGTTAACCAACGCTCTCGGTGAATTGCTAACGCAGAACACTTCACCCACGTGTCGTTCAGTTTGGGGAGGTTGTCTACTTGACTGTTTTGTGTTATATTTATTTATGGTATTGTTACAACTTAATTTGGTGTAGGGTTTATTAATTTACATTATTGATGTAGTAGTCAAATATTAGAAAAATTGTTTTGCTGGCCTTGTTTACTATTTTCCAATAAATATTCAGTGTGGAATAAGGAAGGATTTGCAGGTATGTTGAATATGTGAAGGTCTTTACATAAACATGAATACTCGGCGGAGCATTTAAAATGCGAATTAATGCTAAAAACATTTGTAAAAAATCAAAGCACTATAACTTCTTCTTCTTTTACTTAGTTGAGATCCGGTGATCTGTCAATTCCGGGCCTGCCGTTGGATTAGTTCTTGTGATCTGGACTGCCAGCTGTCTCTCCATCTCTTTGGTGGTCTACTGGGCGCTCGGTTTCCTACTGGTACTCCTTCGAGTGTTATGCGTGGTAACCTATCTTCAGGCATCCTCTTGACATGTTTATACCATTCTCGTCTTCTCTGCCTGCCCCATCGTACTATGTCCTGTACTCCGCACTGTTCTCTAATATCAGTGTTCCTTACGTGGTCTCTTCTGGTTTTGCCGGCTACTGCTCTCAGCACCCTCATTTCTGCCGCGCGCAGCACGCCTTTGGTTTTATTCGTGTCTTCTCTTGTTTCTATCGCGTAAGTCATGATGGGTCTTACGCATGCTTTGTAGATTTTAATCTTACTGTCCTTCCGCATGTACTGATTGTTCCATACAATCTCTCTTAGGCAGCTTGATGTTACTGATGCTTTATTGACTTGGTCCCTTAGGTCTTTTATTGGGTCGTGGTTACTGGATATATTCATGCCGAGGTACCTAAACTGCATCACCTGCTCTATGGGCTTATCTTCAATTACAAGCTTGCATCGAAGTGGTTCTCTGCAAACTGTCATGCTCTTAGTTTTGTCGATGGATATGGTCATATTTAGTTGTCGGCTCACTTGGTAGAACTCGAATAGCTGCCTTTGCAAGTCGTTCTCGTTTTCTGCGAAAATTGCTGCGTCGTCCGCATAGCATACCATGCTGATACGTTTGTTATTCATTCTGTATCCTATATTTAAGGACGCCACCTCTTCTATAATTTTGTCCATAAGAAGATTAAATAAGAGTGGGCTGAGGCTGTCTCCCTGTCTGATTCCTCCTGGGGTCGAGATGCTCTTCGTGATATGCTGCCCTGATTTGACTTGAGTGGAGTTGGCGGTGTTGAGATTGCGTATCACCCTTACTGCGTTGGCTGGTGTTTCCTTCTCTATTAGGATGTTGATAACATCGCTCAACTGGACCTTGTCAAATGCTTTAGTTAGGTCGATAAAACAGATAAATGCCGGTGTGTTATATTCTATTGCCTTTTCCTTTATTTGTTTGGTGATGAATATGGCGTCAGTTGTCGATCTTCTAAATCCCTGTTGTTCTTCTCTATTGGTTATGTGGTTCTCCAGTTTATCCTTTATCAGACCTGTGATTAGTTTCATTGTTGTGCACAATAGGGTTATTCCTCTGTAGTTATCAGGTGATGTTTTTTGGCCTCTCTTGAAGATGGGGGATTGTTATGCTCGTATGCCACTCATTCGGTATTTCCCCTGTGTTAAGGATTTTATTAAACAAAGTTGTCAGTTTTATTATGAGCTCAGGGCCACCGTGTTTTAAAAGTTCGTTCGGAATATTGTCCGTTCCTGGTGCTTTTCTGTTTTTGGCTTTCCCCAGTTTCTCTTTAACTTCCTCCTTTGAAATTATCACATTGGCTGCCGTTTGGTATTCCTGCATTTCGTGTGTTTCCTCGGCTCTGTACAGTCTTTCGAAGTACTCCTCCCACGCTTCTATGGGGACTCCTTTGCTTTGGACGAACTCATTTACCGGTTTCTTCCTATTTTTCAGCATCTTCCACACCTTTCTTTGGGCGCCATATATGTCGTGGTCCATATCGCTCGTGAATTTAATCCAGTGTTCCCTTTTGATAGCTTTAATTCGTGAGTTGACTCTATTTCTTATTCTTATGTATTCCGCATATTGTTGTTGGGTTGGGGATCCTTTGTATGCTAGGTAGCTTCTTCTCTTCAGTTCTGCGAGTTCCTTCACTTCTTGACAAAACCAAGGTTTAGTACAATTGGTCGTAGTAGTGTTGACTTTCCTTTTTCCGATGGATTCTCCAGCGGCCTGGAGGATGGCTTTCTTGATCTCATTCCAGCAGGTTTCCACATCGCATTCATTGAGATCTAGCTCGTTTAATTTATATGTTAGTCTATTTTCATATAGTTTGCGTATGCTCTCAGATTCAAGGGATTCTATGTTGTATTTTTCAATGAAGACGTGCGACCTCTTGATCCTGCTGGGTTGTCCAATTAGTAGCTTGCATAGTACGAGATTGTGGTCCGTTCCTATATTGGCTGAAGTTAGTGCCCTCACATCAAGTACCTGGGTCGGTTTGATAGTTCTGTTAGTAATAATGAAGTCAATTATTGATTTTTGACCTCTAGTGTTGTTGAACTATAACTGACACTTTAAAATAAAATGCTAAACTATATAAAATACATTTTAGCGAAAGCGTCCGATTAAATAGACTATTTATGTGCTTGGTAATTGACGCAGTTTTGTACCTTGCAAAACAAGAGTTAGTCTTTCGCAGCCATGAAGCTTTTAGGTTTATTAATATCGAGAAGTACCCAAGAACTAAAAGATCATCACAAAAAAATTAAAAATGTTTTTACTGGTGATTCGAAAACTATTCAAAACGAAATAATTAATTATTAATTGAATTTAATTGAATGCATTTCTGATTATTTAAATGATCATGTAAAAAATGATATAATGAACACACAGTTTTTTTCTGTTCAAGTGGATGACACCACTGATATTACGCAAACCTCCCAGTGCTCCATAATTTTAAGATACGTTAATTCAGAAGGTTCAGTAGTCGAGAGATTCTTAGGATTTTATAATGATATAACGTCGGAGAATTTATATTCTCTATTGGATCAAATTTTGGACTAATTTGACTATAAACATAAATTAATAGGGCAATGTTACGATGGTGCAAGCGTGATGTCTGGCCACCTAAATGGCCTTCAAAAAAAAAAAAAAGAAAAAGCGCCGCAGGCTGTATTTGTTCTGATGCAGCAAAGTTTAAAAATATTTCTAAATGTTGAATTTTTTGCAAGCCTTAGTGGTGTTGCCTCATTTTTTCATCACTCAACCAAACAAACGTATGCTCTTACATCTGCATCTACGAGGCGTATACCAACAATTACAGAAACTCGTTGGTCTTCAAAGTCGAAGTTAGTAAATGTGATTGTTCAAGTTGCATTCTTCAAAAAAAATCGTTTGACATTTATTTTTGCATATCCGATATAAAACGCTGTCTTGAGGCGCTCTGTAAAAAAAGAAATGAACATTTTTTTAATACCATGTTTGATAAAGCAAATTCTATTATAGAAATAAATCATGGTGAAATATTTTCAAAAAGTCAACGACTTAAAAATGAGCTTGGTCTTATCTTTGCCAATGACATAATTGGAATATATCGCTGCAAGAGCAAGTGAAAAAAATTAAAGAAAATAAAGATATTTTAACCAAAGCATATAAAGTGTTTTCTCTTATTTTGACAATACCGTCGACAAGTGCTTCAGTGGAAAGAAGTTTTTCTTGCCTCAAACGTGTAAAAACTTATTTGAGAAATACAATATCTCAAACAAGACTTACTTCTCTAGGCAATATTTTAATTCAAAAGGAATGTCTGGAGGAGATTAGGGCAACTCATCCATTTTATGAGGATGTTATAAATAAATTTGCTGCTATGAAGGATAGGAGAAATGATTTAGTATACAAAATATTCTACAACTTTCACATATAAAAAAAATTATTGCGACATTTTCTTGCTTCATTTGCACTTCACTAAAGGCCGTTTTCCATGCTGCAATTCTTCTTTGCAATATGCAATAGTCTTGAACAAAGGCATGCGCAGTTTGGCAAAAGGTACAAATGTCTTGCCATTGCGCATGCTTTTGTTCAAGACTATTGCAACTTGCAAGAGTAGTTATAATATGGGAGCGCCTCCTCCTCCTCCTCTTCCTCTCTCTCATGTCCCTCATTCTTAACTTCCTCCCCTTTTATTCTCATTCGCATCATATTTTTTAATTTTTTCTCTTTGTTCTCCCACATTTGATTTTGCATTCTTAAGTCTTATAAATAGGTGCATCATGATCATTTTAGTATGCCGAGACACATTTACTAAGCTGTGCTCGAGTTGCGTAAAAAGTTATTTTTGAATTTTTCCACCAATTTTGTATAAAACAAAAAGAAAAAATGTGTCAAGTAATAAGTGAATTATGTGTAATCGCGAAAAATTAACTACAACTATCAGACAGTTAAAAGTTAAATATCTCAATTTCTTTGAAGTGATTTCGAAAGATGAATACACCAAGCTGTTTTATCCACTGAAACGAGATTATTTGGAAGCAATTGACTGTTGTGATGATTATTTAGAAGGAATTATAAGCCTTACTACGTTTTTCAATACATTTGGGAAATCATACTTTGTAGGAGAATTAAGCCACCTAATAGAATTTATAGGAGAAGATTGCCAATTTATACCTGCTATTATTGCAACCCAAAAGAGGTTTCAATTATACGAAGATAAAAAACAGGTATTATCAAAGAAAGTTAATCCTATTCGCAAGAGACGTCCCCCTACATATTTAAAATATTATGTTAAATAAATGAAATGGCTGAGTTGCTGATTGCAGTTAAATTATTAGAGGAGAAATTTAGTAATCTTTCAAAAACCTATTTCTCATATTGTATGGCAAGTGGTCCGGAGTGGATAGACTTTTATTGTAATCAATCTGAGGAATTCGTAAAGGCTGCCCTCTGTTGCAACAAATACATTGAAACATTAAATTTTTTTCAACTTATTCAAGATCTAAAAGATATTGGCTTTGGTTACTATTTAAAAGACTTGAAGCAATTTATTGACGAGGATACTATTCTTCAAGAAATTGAAAAGGAAGAATAAATTTAATAATATTTACAATGGAGCAAATGGTTACTGAAATGTATGAAGAGTTTATTATATCTGCTGCATACTTCCAATATTTATCAATTGTAGGCGAAGAAGACGCAGAAGCACAAGATTTGTCAGCATATGTTAATAATATAGATCGAATGAAACAATGTAAATTAGCCGCTAAATTTTGTAATGATTATTTAAAATATAAAAATGAGTATGAACTTTTAAATGAATTTAGAAAATTAGATTTAAGGTATCATATTAATTGTATTCAATCATGGTTGGTTAATGCAAAATAAAAAGGTAATTAAGTTTTTTTTTATATTTTTATTCATTCATAAAACAATTGTCATATAAAAATAACACATTTGTCAAAGCACACATACAAGGTGATTTTGAATGATAGAAGCATTTTGGTTCCATTAGCTTTAGCGCTGGTTGTTCATCTATTTCAATCACATGCTTTTTAGAATATTTCTGTATAAAATCCTTTTTTTCGCTTCCCTTTACAAAAACAAAATCTGCTTTCTTCGTAAGTGTTTCAATTATTTTTGGGAAATGATGTAATGGAGTAAATCCATTATTCCAATGTATACAATGATAATTTTTCGTTAACCATACCGCCTGCTTGTGACAATCAGGTGAAAGAAACTCCATTGGAAAAGGCTTTTTAAAAATGTAATGAGTCATTTCATAACCATCAAAAGCTGCAAGCTCTTTCGGTATAAATTTATTTTTTTCATCTTTGAATCCTTGAATATCTATAACCAATCTCATATTTTCAAAGCAGCAAATTTTTTAATGAGACTTTTTTTACTTGAATAATTTGCAATTTCTTCTTTCAGTTGATTAATTTTAAAAATAAATTTTTCAATTTGTAGTTGTAGTTTTGATGTCATGATTAAAACTAAAAGCTTTTGAAAATTTCTTTAAATTAAATCGAAATATGAAAATAGTGGGGATAAAGTTTATAATTGTTTCACAATTTTAGTAAGAGGGTTGTAGCTAAATAATTTGTCATGTAAAATAAGACAATAAGCAGAAGTATCTTTTTTAATTGCATTGTGTGTCTCAAATTCAATTCTCATTACTACGGATCCCGTTTGAATTGTTTCTTTTTGATGGGAGCAATCAATATGTGTAATAGGACTAATGTTTTTGAATTGTTCAGGATTAAAAATGGGTTCATTTGGAACACCATAATAAGACTGTCTAAAGTTGGCAAACATTTCGTATAAAGCAGAAAATTTGTTTTCTTCGAAATTTAAGTACAAATCGTGATAAGGATATCTTTCAGAATTTAAATATACTCTAATATTTGACAAGGTAATATTGTCAAATTTACTCATATCTTTAACAATTTTCCCTTTTCTGTTTTCTTGAAAGCCAATCACAACATGACGAGGAGCTTCTAGTTTACTAGTTGTTTTTACCGGCCATGTGTGACGGGTTGTTTCGGTTAGAGAAGAATATTCAACAAGTTCCCAACTCCTGAATCCTATCAATATATCTTTATTTGATTCTAATATTTTTGATAGAGCAAGTTGTTGTGGCATATCAACTAGAATGTGAGGAACTTTCCAATAAATTTTATCGAAAGTAACCAATGGAGTGTCAGGAGCAGTAACAAGGTGTGCCGGATCTTCTTTGAAAATAACACCATCTAAATCATCAGTTGATCTAATAAGAACCAATTCCTGTTTCATATTCATAATAATTTTTCTGTAATCTTCAAAAAATCCTAAAAGCATTTTTAGTGGTATGGATACGGAGAATTTTCCATCATTATCAACTAAAATTGTATCACCTTCTTTCCGATGTGGAAACCAACCTGCATTTTCCAGTTTTAAACTTTCGTTGGTATTGTGAGAAAGGTAGCTTTTTAAGGTTGATGCTAATCCAACATTTCTTATTGAATCTATAGTAATTCCGTTTAGTTCATAGCGGATTTCTCTGAACAAAAAGGCTATACCATTGTTAATAAATAGCAATTCTTTCTTATATTTACCTTCTGTATTAGTTAATTTTCCTTCGATATAAAGTAAACTATCTGATGGTAGAGTGTAAGCATCGAGTTCTTGAATTGGGATCCTTATTTCATCATTGTAATCGAATTTTGAAGAAATATATGGTTGATATGTGTGAAGCTCAGAACTGACGATGGAATTGTCTACATAAAGCTTTTCGTTTACGTTTAATATGTTCATTATTTTAAAACAGTGAAACCCAAGGATGTGAGAAATTTACGATTATCTCGTCTTAACTTGTTGGTGTTGGATTTGATACTGAACTGTTGTTTAGGCTTTTTCTTTTTATAAGTTTTTACTTTGTTGATAGTAGTAGGGGCAAGTCTCATCCCAAGGGCTCTATTATATCTAACTACCATTTTATATTTCACTTGTTTGTAAATGTAACCTTACTGTTATAGTTTCTCCTCTAAAACTGATAAGTTCTCCGTCTTGATCAACTATTTTAACTGTTATATTGTTAATTGCTTTGACGCTAACTGGAAAATACAAAATGGGCAAAGGAGATTCAACTATTTTATACCCTGGAGCTACAGTTGGATAAAACTGGTGAATAATATGAACAGGTTTACCATTATTGTAAGAACCGACACAAATATTACAGTCAATACAAATAGCATTCACCTTAGTTATTTTTGCAACATTATCTGATTCTTCCTCTTTCATAGCTTCTAGTATCCTGCTATTAAAACCCAACATTTTTCCTATCGAATCTTCCTTGGTAAAATCAATTATTCTACTACACATTAAAAAAGTTTTTAGAGTATTAACATTTGCTTTTAAAAGAAAAAAAATTTTTTCATTCGGAAATAAATCTTCTATACTTTCTCTTATGTATGTTTCTATATCTGTAATGTCATAAGTTCCGTCGGGAATAACAATTACTTTTTTATCTATATAAAATTTATTATATCCTTCTTTTATATTGGGGATAGTCATAAACGTTTCAAAATCAGCTAAACCCAGGTAATATTGTTTTTCATCCTCTAAATATATGGGCGGATTAAAATCAGCAGACAAAACAGAACTGTTTCCTGATATGGCAATTGTGGTAGACATTGCAGTTTATTTATGAATGAGATATTACAATAAATAATGAGTTTATATATTTTTTTGCAAAAATTTTAGGGATAGTTGACCACAGTTATATGAATTAAATTTTTGTTTATTTTCATAAGTATAAAATACATCCACTTTGCCATTCGAATTAAAATATTTGAGAAGTTCAAAAGGTGGTTTTAAATTTCCATAACTATCAAAATATATTACATTTTTGTTATTTTTAATATAAGCAGTCCAATGAGATCCTTTATTTTGTTTTTTATCCAAATTTACAATACCACATTCTTTCAGATTAATTTTTTTTGGAAGTTCATCGAGCATAAAAACACCTCTAAAGCCAGTTATTTTTAACAGCTTTACATATTTAATAATATCATTGTTCGTAAGTGCTCTTTTTGGAAAACTTATTTTGAGTTTTTTTTTTTGTCTGATTGCTTTCATTTTGACGGATCCTCCTTTATAAGGTCTAATAAATAGTCCCTTTCCTTTATATGGTCTAATATATAATCCTTTCCCTTCTTTAGAAGCATTTTCCATTGCAATATTATGTCTATGTATTTCTTCTAGTTGCTGTTTAGCTGCTTTAGCATCATTTACTGCCTTAGCAATTCCTGCCGCGCCTCCACCTAGTGCACCCAGGGCGCCAAGAATGGGAAA
Source organism: Kuschelorhynchus macadamiae (assembly GCA_030620095.1). NCBI lineage: Eukaryota > Metazoa > Arthropoda > Insecta > Coleoptera > Curculionidae > Kuschelorhynchus > Kuschelorhynchus macadamiae. The sequence continues at coordinate 53,142 of JAUTXW010004019.1, read as the reverse complement.
CAAAAGAGGTAGAAATCCTCCAATTTTTTTGGGTGTTCGAATGATACGTTTTTTTCTCAATTTAAGTTTACCCCCTTTTGTATTTTTTAATCCCAAACCGAACTTTCTTTTACCCTTCATTATTCCTGCAACACTTAAAGCTGCAATTTTTTCACCAATAGAAGAATCTTTAGCTTTTACCCTATCCCAGGCTTTTTTTTCTAATATTTGGTCAGATATGTGTCTTTTTGATAAATCTTCAGTCTGAGAGTAAGATATATCATGTTCTTTGCAAGCGGAATCCAATGGATTTACACCAACGTCACCTCTAGTTAATCTTTTTTCCAAGTTGGTGCCGGGACCACAATAATTATATCCTGGTATATGAACTTCGAAAGGTAATTTACTAATTAATTTATTTACTAAACCAGAGCCTTTTCTATTACGTCTTTTAATAGTTTTTTTCAACTTATGACGACCCACAGTCATTGAAGTTCTTTTTATACTAAAAACACATTGACATTTTTCTGGTATAAATACTTTTACAGCTAAAAATATTTACTAGTGTGATTAAGAATGAGGATTGAAAAACAAAAATTCTCATTACCAGTAAATAATCATGACGAAAAAATTTTAAGTAAACAGTTGAGAAAACATGGTGACTTATTTTGCGGTGGTTCAAAAAGAGGGCTTATAGTTGGTTGCAGTGGTAGCGGTAAAACCAACGTTATGCTTACACTGCTCGAGCATCCTAATGGAATTAGGTTTGAAAATGTCTATGTTTATTCAAAGTCATTAGATCAACCAAAATATGAATATTTAAGGAAGTTGTTAAAGCCTATGAAAGAAATTGGATACTTTGAATATGATAGCGATGAGAACATTATTTCACCTCATGAGATAAAGCCAAATTCCGTTATCATTTTTGATGATATTCCTTGTCATAATCAATCTATTATTAGGGACTATTTCACGCATGGAAGGCATAGAAACACCGATTGTTTTTTTATTTTTCAAGGATATTCCTCAATCCTTAAACGTCTAATTCGAGAAAATGCAAACTTATTAATTTTATTTAAACAGGACTGTTTGAGTTTAAAACATATATATAATGACCACTGTATATTGGATATGACATTTGATCAGTTTAAAAATATTTGTGCTAACTGTTGGATGGATCCATATGGCTTTCTTGTAATTGACAAAGATTGTGAAGTAAATCACGGCAGATATAGGAGTAAATTCGATTCCTTTATATATTTATAAAAGTAAAAAATTTGCAGTTTTATTTCATTTAAAACTTGTACAGCATGGATAAACGTTTAGCTCGAGAATTAATAAAATCGAGACAAGCCGTGAAGCAGAAATATCAAAGCTTGAAATTAGCTACTTCTACTGCTCAGTCCGAATTAGAACAAACTTATAGACCAATAACACAACCACTTAAACAGCTAATTTCAAGTATTGGTAAATCCGAACCATTCGATTTAAAAGAAGAAAGAGTTTCAAAGTATGAAGAATTCAAAACACCTACAAAGCTTTATAAAACATCAACTCCGACGAAAAATATTCAGAAAACAGGAAAAACTCCGTTACTCCCTACAGAACTACCAACATTTTTAAATGACAGTAGTATCACTTCTTCCTCTCCTGTAGTACAACCATTGTCATCAACTGTTATAGCAGAAACTTCAGATCCTTCTAGTGACACAACAACAAATTTAAACTTGTCAGACATATTGGAACAAACTAGAAAAACAATTCAAACCTATGTTGGTACACCATCATATAAAGATTACTTAGCAGATTTTCATGAATTACCCAGATCATATATTGATGAGGGTGTGAAAGATACACAACATAAATTTGACCATTATTACGGAATAGTTCATGACCTCGAAACGGATAAGTTTTCTTTTGGTTTAACACAGATACCGGTAGAAATTATTGGAAAGGACATTAAAGTGGGAGGAATAACGTACACAGGCACGCCAGGTTTATACGAATTGCTTTTCAAAAAAGAACCGATAGGTTATAAGAAGGAAGATTTAGATAATTACATGAACATTCTAGCTAAAACAAATGTATATCGTAGGAATTTTGATTCAAATGAACAAGTTCAAGGAAATACATCACACAAATATGTTACAATAATAGGACCATATTTACAAAGAAAGGGGATTACAAAGACAAAAACCTTGCCAAGATTAGTTACAGCATTTAACAAACCACAACCTCCGTTTAGAACAACTAGAGCCAAATCTACAGGAAAGGGATTAATTTTGAAAACAAACAGATCAAATACAGACTATGTATACTGGAATAATGTAAACGAAATTGTTGATAGGCTACGTTTATTAATTTCATCAAGTGATGCGGGAAATAATGCTCATAGTAACGAGATTATCTCTATTATTGAAGAATTAAGAGAAGATAAAGTAATACTATAAATAACAGCTATCAAATATAATCATATTTATTGTTTAATGAAAGCTCAACATGACAGTTGATAAATTTGGACGCCATATTTCAAAACAAAATCAAGAGAGAATAAGTGACATTAATAATTTAAAAAGGAGATTAGGTGAAAATGAAACAAATAATGAAATCTTTGCTAAAAAGCTTAAGGTTTTTGATGAAAATTTTTTAAAGTATGAAAACCAGATTAAAGTATGTTATACCTCAATTGAAAACGTTAATAAACAGTTGCTAACGCTAAATCAAATAAGTAAAGATTTGCAATTTTTAAATGAACATGTTAAAAAGGAAGACAAAAAATTAAGTGATGATATCAACAAAATTAATAAAATAATGGAAACAAATATAAGAGAAGTAATAATTGAAAAACACAAGGAAAAAATTAAACAATTAAGAACTTTTATAAAAAGGTTAGATGATGAAAAAAAAAGAAATCAAAATAGCATTCTTAACAGTAGAACAATTGACCAACTCACTTTGGAAGAAAATCAACAATATATTTCCTTGGAAAATATAATGTCCAGTGTAATTAAGAAATTAGAACAAGAATTAAATAAAACAGAGGAGGAATTAAAAAATAGTGATAGTAGATCAACTACTTTCTTAACTGGAGAGATAAAAAAATCCTTTAATGCGTTAGAAAAGGAGATTACTAAAATTAGTAAAATTTTAAATGAAAAAAGTTATACAATACAAATTGATAAATTGAATGAATGGGAAAAAACATATAAAAGTTATATTTCGAATTATTACAAAACATAGAAAGTGAACTTCCTTAAAATTGAATAAACAAGTTTGTTGTCATGACAACCGTTAAACAGCAAGTCGTTAATGAATTACATAAACCTGCTAGAAAAAACTACAAACGCAGAAGGGTGGTAGTGAAAGGGTTAAATGATCTTTTTCAAGCTGATTTGGTTGAAATGTTACCCTATGCCAAATTTAATAAGGGATTTAAATATATCTTGATTACCATAAATGTATTTTCTAAGTATGTTTGGGCCGAACCGTTAAAATCTAAATCTGGAAAAGACGTAACAGCGGCAATGAAAAAAATATTAATCAGTGCAAAAACTCCACCAAAAAACTTGCAAACGGATAGAGGAAGAGAGTTTTTCAATGTAAATTTTCAAAATTTGATGCAACAATTTCGAATTAACCATTATAGCACGTTTTCCAATTTGAAAGCGAGTATAGTAGAAAGAGTGAACAGGACTTTAAAGAATAATATGTGGAAAATATTTAGCATTCAAGGAAATTACAAATGGTTTAATATATTAGCGGATATTGTAAAAGATTATAACAATACAAAACATTCTTCAATAGGAATGAAGCCAAAACAAGTAAATAAAACAAATGAAAATAGAATCTTGAAATCTGCATTTACTCATGCTAAAACGTTAGATATAAAATCTCCAAAGTTTAAAGTGGGTGATCACGTACGAATAAGCAAGCATCGAGAGGCATTTTCAAAAGGTTACACACCAAATTGGTCAAATGAGATATTCCACATTAAAGAAGTTAAGATGACAAACCCTTGGACATATTTAATTCAAGACGAAGATAATCAGGACATTCTGGGTGGTTTTTATGAGCAAGAATTACTAAAAGTAAAGCATACCGATGTGTATCTTATTGAGAAGATTTTGAGAAGGAAAGGAAACAAAGTTTATGTGAAATGGTTAGGACTTGATAAAAAATATAATACATGGATTGATAAAAAAAATATTGTTTAATTAAATTGAAATTAAATTTTAGTTAAATTTGTTTTATTTCTGTTCCTCACTTTATGCTTTAGCTGATACAAATTACAAAGTCTTAATGTGCTAATTAATTTCAAATAAAATTCACATTTACTAAACTAAAATTTTATTAAGTAAAACATCAAATACAATTTTTATTAAAACGTGTCAAATATATTTTATTTCTATGTTCCTCAGATAATATCGAATCTAGAATAAGTTTACAATCATTTATTCTTTTTTCAAAACGGAGTCTATCTAAGTACCACATCTGAAAGTTACTCCTACGGGCTTGTCTGTAAGCAAAGCTCCACTTCACTAACACATGCACCTTATTGTTCTCTTCCAGAAAAGATATTGTTTTCTTCGTAATATTTTCTTTTTGATCCATTTTCATTGTTTTCTTCGTAATATTTTCGTTTTGTTCCATTTTGCTTCAATTTGTTTTCCATTTGTTCAGGATATAAAGCAAGTAATTCCATCATAGTTGAAACATTTTCACTGTTAGGATTTTCTGTTGGACTTATTATATTATAAACATGCGTACACAAGTCGCCACAATCAGATGAAATATTATTTTGAAATATTTTGAAATATGTATTGAATTCTTGCCTTTTAAGTATAGATAATCTATAATCAATAATTTCCTTTAATCGCCACAAATTGTCCAAAGACTCTTGTCCTAAGTATATGAAGTGTGGGCCTTTTGTAATTTGTAGAACAGGGGTATCATTTATTTTCTGAACCTGCAGATGAATGTTGTTTATATTCACACTGGTTTGATCAACTTGAGGAAAGTAGAAATTGTTTACAATAATTCCTTGATGAACACAAATGTCTTTCCAATTTTCTTCGGTTAGTGCGATTGAAAATCCAGTTTTTCCACCAATTACAATTTTTGGAGAAAAATCATTTAAACTAATGCCAACAAGAACAAATTTTGACAAAGAATTATTTAAAAAATAAATTTTTGAATTAAGAAGCGTTTCCAAAGGTTTATGAACCACGGCGTTGTTCATAATGACTAAACGAGACTGAAACATATTGTGTTATTCTTGTACTTAAATATTCTCATCCCCACTTTCTTTAAAGTTTCGTTTAAAATGGATTAATGAAAAAATAGATTTCCAGTTTGAAATTTATAATAAAGATAAATAATTAAAATGGTAATGTATAAAAATAATGCAAAGTTTAATGTAACACTAATGATGGAAAAGTAATAATTTTTGAATCCGTCATAATAATTGGTACAGTTGGGGGTTAAAATTTGTAACTGATTATTTTTAAACTCTAACCTTTCTATCCAATTTGTATCAAAAATAGATCGATTTGGATAATGATACAAAATTTTAAAAAATTTACTTGCATTTTCATTTCCATTTATTCGTTCCATCCAACTAATTGTACTATTGTTAATTAATCCAATTTTCATAAATTTACAATATTTACTTAGAGTGACGTCTGTTTTATTAGAAAAACATATTTCACACTGTGTTACGCCAGGGGGATGATGAACATAAAAAACATTTTGGAAAATAAAATAAAGAAGAATAAATTGAGATCTACTGATAGTCATTAAAACAAATTAATAATAATATTCCAAATTTATTAACATTAAGCAGATACTTTCACCACGAAAGCAAAAGCAGTTGTAAAAAAATAACAATAAAATACTTAATTTAAATATATGTAAAAGTTCATAAATAAGGATATTAATAATACTATATAAAATGTGTAGCTTGAAGACTTATTTTGAATGGTTACAATTATTCGATTCCTATTTTTCCATAAACAGTTATTTAAATCACAATTCCTAGCAAATTTCTTATGCTCCACAATAGGATCATCATAACTTAACCAATCAAAAATTTCAATACCACAATAAAAACATTTACAAATATCATTGATTGAAGTATAGTAAAAGCCAGCTCCAGCTAACACTTCTGGTCTCAATTTTCCTTTCCATTTTTTAAAAGTGGAAAGTCGTTTTTCATATGTTTTAAAATAACTGTTATCAATTTCTTTGTCAAAAGTTTCTAAGCACATTTTGTGAAAGACTTATGAAGACTAACTTTGGTTTCAAAAACAACAAATTTAAATACCTTATAATATCTACATAAATATATCTAAATCTTCATGTTCTGCATTCCATTGATACAAAGCAATATCTTGGTGTCCCCAAGCTAATGTATTAAAACTATAGGGAATTTTATACCGCTTATCATCTTCGGAACTCAAAGCCAATTTATTAATTAACTCTGTAAAAATTGTATGTTGTCTAGATCGAAAAACATACATTGAACAAAAGGTTTTAGAATGATTTTCAACAACATCTTTATAATGAATAAAATCCAACTGCTTTTTAATTGCACTTTTTTTAACACCTTTTGCTTTTTTTGTTAAACTGTTTTCCGTTTTAATACAATATGCTTTTGCTCCAGTACCAAAGAAAGTAGTAATGGGTTCACCAGCATATTCATCTTTGAATTTTCCTATAACTGACTTTGTAATAGGCATTTCATGAATATTATTAAATTCATAATTAGATGTGTCAAATTTGTGAATATTTTTTATCATGTCAGAATAAATATTTGGAGTTGTGACTTCTAAAATGAACGAATCGGTATCGGTGTATAAAAGTGAAATATTTTCCTGATAAAGAGGTTTTAAAAAATTATAAAAGAAATCATACATGACAGTTTTAGATATATCTAATATTGAGAAGCCTACATATATTGGTTTATTGTAAGTAACTTGAATCTTTTGCATTTGAATAGCTACCAAGTTTTCAGAAAATATTGTTAAGTCCTTGAAATATGGTTTTGCAATTAAATTCTCAGCACCATCTTTTCTTCTATTTTTTTCCCACTCTGTAACAAGTCTTACGTCAATTCTCCTATCAACATTTTCCATAGTCTTGCCATAAATACTATTATTTGCCAACTTGTAAGTATTACGATCAAATTCATTCTTTGAATCATTTCTTAATCTTGAATTCAAGTCTATATATTTTTTCAACCAATCAGATTGAGAAAACTGTAAAACTCTATGAACTTTAGTTAACTTGAGTCCATGTTCCAAACATTGTTTTAATAATTGATAGTGAATAACATATTTTGATTTATCATTTAAATTGGGTATTAATTTTATGCATTTAGAATTTGGCGGTTTAAAGTTTTCTGGACAAAACGGAAAATCGTTATGATAGGAATGTAGACTTGTAGGATATTCTAAATCAACTTCTAAAACATATCCCTTATTAGATTTTTTAGAAATATTCATAATATTTAAATCATTGATTTCTTTATCTGTTAACCAAACAAAATCTCCCGTTGGAATGTGCTGTGACATTGCATAACCATACAAATTTGTTGCATCATAATAAATTATGTATTTAGTTGGCTTTAAAGGATCAAAATTTAAAAGAAATGGATTATTAGCTTCAGATTTTCTACAAATGCAAGAGCTCACACCACCGCGAACGCTTTTTTTGAAAAAGTGTATCATATCTGGATCAGTTAACAATTCTAACTCTATTCCAGTATAACGCAAACACGCCTCCCAAGATAAACCTGGAAAAGTGTAAAAATGAGCTGGATCGAGCTTATATGTGGATAAACAAGTGCTTCTAAAATTTTCAAAAATATCTGCCAAAAGTAAAGTATCAGAGAGTAAGTAAACGTCGGAGTATTGACCAAGAGATTCACATTTAAACAATTGCCAAACCTTTACAGCTCTTTGGTATTCTGCATCACTGATGTGCTCATCCGTTAAAGTATTATAAAATTGGTCTTTTTGAGGTAAAGTTGTTTCTTCTAATTTTAAATAATCATCAATATAATTGTAAGGAAATACACCTTTTTGCCGAATAAGTTTAAATCTTTCTTCATCATTGAAAATTTTTTTTATTTCCTTACATTGTTCATCTTTTAAGCTTTCAGAGAGTTTTGATAAAGAATGGGATAGAAATTGAAAAGAATCAATAAACCTTAATGATATATTTTTTTTCTTAGCCTTTTGTGTCTTTTTATCAAAATAGTTATCCACATGAATAAGCTTTTCAAATGAAATATATTTTTCCTTGTTTTGTGCGATAACTGTTAGTTGTTCTTTGTTTAAGCATAATTTTTTAAGAAATAGATGAGAATCATAATTACGCAAATTATGCAATATAACTGGAATAAAGTTAGGTATTCTGTAATTTATGTTGCAGAGTGAATGAGCTGGACCTCTATAAAGACCGGTTATATGACAATGATCTGCAACCCTGTCATTTAAAAGAGGTTTATTACAAATATGACAAACTGTTTCATAGTTATGATAAATTTTGTCCAGTTCGTTCAAAGGAATCATCTTTTTAGGAGTCTTTAAATATTTATTGTATATGTTATACACATCTCTTTCTAAAGAATTTATAAATAATGTATCACAATTTTGACCTCTATATTTTTCAAATTTAGAATAATTATCGTCGAATGAACATTTAATGTAATAGGCAAATGAATGTGGAATATGTTCATATTGTTTTAAGGTGTATGAAGTATTAGGATTTTTATCAACATTGTCATTATTTAAAGGCTTTAAAATGCATTCAAAATCTGCATACACCACGAAAGGAACTTTCATTTGTTTATGATAATTTACAAATTTCAAAATATTATCATATGAATAGTTTCCAAACTTATCTTTTATTAATTCTTTAGAAGGTAGGTTAATTCGTAAATGATCACAATCATAGCTATTGTGTTGTCATAAATTTTCTTCTGTAGGGAAATATTGTAAACAACCATCGCAAATATATTTTTTTCCGTGATGTTTAGAAATTTGTGCAGAAACTAGTTTTGATAAATCTTTAATATAGCAATAATGAAAAGTTTTTTCATCATCATCACTTATTAACAAAAAATTGACATGTTGATTTTTTTTATTCGATGAATAATAAAGTGGACCAATTACTTCATACCCCTTTTTAGGATTTATAATTTCTAATCCATATACATTAATAGAAATGTTATTTTTTTCTTCAAAAATCTTAATGTTCTTTAGCAACATTGGAAATTCTATACCTGACATATCCAAAACAGAAGAGTAGTGTGGGTAGGATGAAGTTTCAAAATCTAATCCGCTTGGTTGGTGAAGAGCAGACACAACTGCCCAGGCGAAGCAAAAGTTGTCATCATTCCTAATGTTGATCACAGCTTGACGTCTCTTGATCTCTTGAGGAAGTTCGATAAAAGATGAGGCTCTCAGCGGATTGTGCTTGTTAACATTAATTTCCAAATGAAGTAAATTCATCAAAGCCCATCCTGCAACGTAAAAATTAAAAAATTACTTTTTTTGTTGCTGTTGTAAAATCGAAAATAAATTCTTTACCTGAATCTCTTTCTGCAAATTCGTCAGCTTTCTGGTCAATAATGGTGCAGATTTGCTCTAACAGTTCTTTTTTCTGATATCCCTGGCAAATGACTTGGAACGGCGCATTAAAAGATTTGACATCATAGCTGTCGCTGCTGGGGTTAAAATAGAAACCGAACAGTTCCATATTTAGCTTGATACATTTATGTTTCTGCAGTTCTTGATCTATTAGATGTGCAATTTTGTATTCCAAATGTTGAAAATACTCTTTCACATTTATGAAGTTTTGGTGTGAGGAAATCCTATAAGATATTATTCGTTCCCTGAATGCTGACTTGATAATTTCAACACCTTCCTCCAAGCCTATTTTGGAACTGTTCTTGTGCACACTAGATCGAAGATGTCCACCCCATAGACTTTGGTTTATATTTTTCTTGCATTCTTTACAATATTTTACAATATTTGTAGAATCTATAAATTAAGAAAAAAATATTTTACAAAATATAACATGAAAAATAAAATGTTCTTACCTTTAACAAGCTTTGGTTTTTTCAACCAACTGTTGAGTTTTGTGGAATTTCCGTTAACATGTTTTTTATTATGTCGCAATAAATTATCCTTTCTAGTGAAGACTTTATTACATGTTACACACTTATGCATTTCTGAAGTTTTCTGGATAATAATAATAATAAAATTAATATTGTGCATTTCTATTTAGTTATAGTCAAATTTTGAAAAAAGCAATTGCATTTTTGAAGTTCTTTGTATAATAATAAAATTAATATTGTGCATTTTTATTTAGTTATAGTCAAATTTTGAAAAAAGCAATAGAAATTAATTGACTTTATGAATCCATTTCTTCAAATGAGTCAACTAATTTGTCAAAGGCCTGTTTAACATAATTCACCGTACTTTCGTCTCCCTTTTTAATTGTGATCAAATTAGTTAAATTTTGAATAGCGAAACCCAGACACTTAAGGTTTGCTATTTGTTTTTTATTTTTTTTATTAATTTTAAAATTTTTTTTAATGATAAATGATGGTTTCGAAATTGAATTTTGTTCAACTGGTGAATTATTAGGAGAAATATCCGAAGTTAAATTTGCATCAATTTGTTTTTCTTGCGGATCAGAATTTACAATAGCAAATGGTGAATTAATAGAAGATATAGCCGAACTTAAATTTTGATCAATTTGTTTTTCTTGCGAATCAGAACAACAAAATGATGTCTAATTACATCTTTGAAGATTTGTACCAAATAGTAATATCTAGTGCGACATACAGGACAATTGTTTACCATTATAGAACAACAATTTTCATCATTCCATCTTAAAATACATTTTAAACAAAAAATGTGGGAACATGTATTTGGTCTACATGAATCATAATATTCGATTATTTCAAAACAAATAGCACAAAACACTTTTTTCTCTTCACTCTCAGTTTTGTTCAAATTTTTTAAAACAATCCCATTATTTTCTTCTCGAACTAATGGTATATTTTCTTCTTGAACTCCTGGTATAATTTCTTCGAGGCTCTGAAGCGGAATGGATCGATTTCTTTCTCCAACTGATTCACTCATTTTATTTTAATATTATTATTAATAGATTTATTCAACAGATTTTTTTCTTTTAACAGTCACTCGTACCTTAACATACTAAAATGATCTTGATGCACCTTTTATAAGACTTAAGAATGCAAAATCAAATGGGGGAGAACAAAGAGAAAAAATTAAAAATATGATGCGAATGAGAATAAGAGGGGAGGAAGTTAAGAATGAGGGACATGAGAGAGAGGAAGAGGAGGAGGAGGAGGCGCTCCCATATTATAACTACTTATATATATCTTTTTCCTTATCCTGTAATTGGCTAGCCTGTTAGATATTGTATTTAAAATAAATAAATAAATATGGGGATGACCTCATAACATTTTGTTAAAAATTAAATATGGCAAAATAAAATGGCGGCTTGGCGAAATGTTAAAAAAATTTCATTGGCATAAAATAAGTATTTTTGTTTCCAATTTTTTTTTGTTTTAACTGATACAAAATTTATCAAATTGTCATTTGATCACTTTATTGTTATCAATTCTAGTGTCTTTTGAACTAAAATAAAACACTTAAAAATTCACATTCCTGAGATGTTGATGAGCCGCCATTTTGTTTTTGAGTATATAAGTGAATTCAAACTTTGAGAATGACATACAAATCGAAAGATGTTTCAAATAAAGTATCACTCAACCCCACGTTCAATTTAAGGCTTAGGGGGTGAATCTCACCCTGCCCGAGGCGTTGTAAATAGAAGTTTTCGTATACGTCAAGCGTTTTATGTAAATTTCAGCTTATAAACACCCAAAATTAGCGATAGTTCTGTGTTTCGTTTTTTTCTTAATGAAATTTATACAGATTTTTTTTTTATTCTAGTGTAGATTCTAATCCCCCCTCCATGATAATTTTACGGTCTTAACGATTAAAACACAATATTATATGCACAATATGCAACTCTTAATTTTTGACGTATGTATATTGCTTTTAGTTGTCGAATAAAAAGTACTTGTTAAAATAATGCTAAGAAAATTTTACATCATTATTATTATAAAATAATTTCAGCTTCACTTAGTATTGATGGATGGAATATTTACACTAAACCTATGCTAACTGAACATAGTTCAACATAGAGGTAAAGAATGACATGATCCAGAAATTAGAATTTTGATTATAGTATTAATTGTGCTGCTGTTCACGACATGATAAAATATGACTTACTTTATTCAAGTTATTTAGACAGAATTATTTTACTTATTGGTAGACGATGTTTACTGCAGTTTGAAATAATACAGCCTGTCCCACCGGAAGCTGCATCAATCGATTATGGAAAAACTATAATTAGGAAAAGTCTGAGAGAATGGCGCTATATTAATGTGGATGGGGGTCATTCAGCTAAAAATATTTTCAAACTTCCGGTTATATCGGAAGTACGTAGACATCAACTTGTTTATTTTAAATGAAACATACTGTATATTACTTTATTTTTGGGTTTTACGTAAAAATCTTGACATATTTCATATATAATTATAACTAAGTCTCACTGTTTTTGACATTCTTGATGTTGTGTGATGAAACTTTTATTTTTTCACTTATGTAGGTTTCTTTGTTAACTTATTTAGCAGATTTTGTGTGTAATTTTGATAATGTTAGTACATAGTGTTCAATAAATACGAACAAGAATAAAATTGAAAAAACCAACAAAAATTTTTTTTTCCAAATGAAAACCATCCATATAATGAAACTCGGACTAGCATGTAATCGGTATTCTGGCCTACCATTGTTTATGTTGCCATTTTTGACAATTTCATGTATGGTACTTATTCTATAATTAGTTCTACACAAAATAGATACTGTTAGTTTAAGTATGTCGTTTCTACTTATGTCACACTTTTTTGGACACAATTTAAAATAAATTCAGTAAAAATTAAATTGACACACACCGCCATTTTGTTACGACATGTTGAATTTGTTCCAGTTTATCCCTATATTATATTTAATTTTTCTGTAAAATTTTAAGTCAGTTGAGTAAGAAACAAATGAATGTTTTACTTTGTTAACTGTCTCTTATTTTATCTTTGCACTAGGCGTGACTACACTTTCGTACAACTAGTATATTTTCAAATCTAATGATTTTACAATCAAGTTAGGTGTATACAGACAAAAATTCTTGAGAGTATGATTGAGGAAAACTAATTGCACATTTTTTATGGTCAAAAAGTTTTAATAGTAGGGTGTTATCTGTCAGACAGGCCATAACTTTTAAAGTATTTGATGTATCAAATCGAAATTTGGTATAGATAATAGGTAAAGAGGAGAGTTTTCGCATATTTTTCACATTCCTGAATATTTTTACATTTCTGGATTCCTAAGATAATTCTGAATCACAAACATAAAATTATAATTTTACTATTTACAACAAACATGACACGTGTTTCGCCCTTTCGAGCATCATCAGACCTACAAACAACAGAGAGAACCTTAGTAAATAATCACACTCACAAATCCTAAAACAATAACTTACAAATAGAATAAAACACCCTAAAGCGCAACAAAACAAACAACTACTTATACATATTTGATTGACATTAAAATGAGGTTAAGTCTCACGTGAATAAACAAAATAAAAACTATTAAAAAAGATTCACGTCTCTAGGCGGGATCGAACCCGGACCGCCTGAGTGAGACGCAGAAATAATTACTCACAGACCACTGGACTAGTCGAAAAAAAAAACCAAAAACTCTCACTCTGAATGAAATGAAATGAAGGTTGCCTACAATTATTATTACATTTAATTGTTAAATATTAGGGTTGGTTCAAAATTAAAAACATCTTTAACGTGAGAATAGGACTTTTTATAGCTTTGGTTATTTCCATTTTTTCTAGAAGGTCAATCTTTTTCCCCTTCGGACATTCATGTAAAACATCAACGTCAGAAATGGAACATTCATGACCTGACTCTAACAAATGATTGGCAAAAGCTGAAAAAGTCTCAGTTACATCCGTGTTTCTGAATTTGTTAACAAGGCTTAAATGTTCTCTCACCCTTGTGGAAATTTTTCGACCTGTTTGTCCCACGTAGGTGGTGGAACATTCGCTACAATTTAGTGCATAAACCCCAGATCTGGACAATTTATCGGTTGTGTCCTTTGTCCTTACTAAATGTCTGAGAGTATTTACTGTTTTGAATGAAATATTGACATTTTTAATATTTTTAAAAAATTTAGCCAATTGGAGAGAAATACTTCCGAAAAAAGTAATACACTTGAAAAAATTTGTCTCATCGCTAAGTTTTGAATGTGTGACAGTATAGGACATTTTGTACTTGTTTATAAATTTATAATATAATTTGGTGATGGACTCCAAAGGAAACCCGGCGAGCACAAGTCGGGTATAAAAGCCCGCCTGAATCTCTTCGAGCTCATTCAATGTTCAGATTTCGTGGAGTAAAGATCCCTGAAGATGCCTCGTGCAATCGAAGGCGAAACGTCAGATGGTAATTCCAACTTGACACGGTCTAATCCCAAAAACCATGATTTCTTAATTGATCAAACCCGTGAAAGCTTCCGTTCTATGTTATTGTACCGGGTGGCCAACTAAGAATGGACGCCGGCCATAACTCGCTAACCGTTAATCATATAACTTGGGGGAAAAAAAATTATTGGCTAAATCGACTAAGAGAAATCGCTGGAAAATATTTTGAAGTTCCGCATATGGCCGCTAGGGGGCGCAACTGTTATGGTCAATCAGAAAAAGGGCTGTTTCTTAAAAAATATTCATGTAAAGGTATATTATAAATACTGCCATCGTAAAGAGTAGAAAAATTGTGATTTTTTTGTTAAGGATATTTTGCTCTATCTCGTAAAATGTAGTGGTGGGGGAAGGTCAAACATGTTTTTATTTAAATGTCAATAACTCCGTTATAAGTCAACGGAATTGAACAAACTAGGTCTCGTTTAAAAGAGCCCATCTTAACTAATAATCTGATGTAAAAAAAAAATCCGATTTGATTTCGCCGTGGTAACTAGAGGGCGCTGATTGACATCACAACAATAATTACGCATTATTTTGAAAATTTTAAATAGCACGCTATATCTCTTTTAACACAATTTAATAGAGGAGGAAATTCTCAATAAGTCAGTGCAAATTTCAGCTTCCTAACTTTTTTCAAACCGGAAATATAAATAAAACAAATATTAGGGCGCTGGGTACGCAACATCTCCCTAATCTGTATGGACATAGCCTACATCACAATAATTCAGTAATAATACCACAGATAATATTCAACGCAAATCGCTAAAAATTATACTAATGTTCTGAAATAACCACCAGGTGGCGCAGTAGGAGTCAATAAGTGCAATATTAAATTTTCATTATAATGGGAAATGAAAGCCATTTAAATGGAACGTGTGAAAGAAACGATAATAAAAATATAATTCAATTAATGCCGCCCTAAATGTTCAAATTGTCGGCCATCGTTTTCGATGCACTTATGCATCCTATCTCGCGTGGATAAAACTGCAGCCTCCAGTTTACCAACTGAAATAGTATTTATACAGTCTCTTATTCGCTGAATCATATTTTCCCGTTTAGTGGGTCTGGTGGCAAAAACTAAATCTTTCACTCGACCCCATAAATAAAAATCTAAACACGTTAGGTCGGGTGACCTAGCTGGCCATGGAAGGGTGCCGCCTCGCCCTATCCATCGGCCAGGATAGTGGGCATCTAAAAATTCCCGAACGTTGACGGCGAAGTGCGCTGGACAACCATCGATGGTATACCAATCGTTGTCGGACGTTCAGAGGTACGTCCTCCAACAAAATCGGCAATTCCTCCCTTAAAAATCTTAGATATCTCTCACCATTCAATGGATTATCGAAAAAAAATGGTCCGATAATTCGTCCGCCTAAAATCCCTGCCCAACAATTTACAGACCAACGGCCTTGGTGCTGGACTTCGCGCATCCAATGTGGATTTGTTCTGGACCAATAATGTGTATTGTGAAGATTGACACGTCCATCGCTCTGGAAGGTAGCCTCATCGGTCCACAATATTCGCCTCAGAAATTGCCGATCTTCCCTCATTACACCCAAAAGCCAGTGACAATGGTTTAGTCTGTGATCAAAATCTGCAGCAGTCAATTCCTGATGCAGCACTAAGTGATATGGATGTAACCTAAAACAAGATGAAGATATTTAATTGATGTTCCAGGAAATTATTGGTTTTCTAGGCTTAAAGACCTATGTGATATCAGAATCACGTGACTTTTGTTAAAAAATATGTCCAGTTTATATTTGCAATGTCGTTGCTTACCTGTGCTCTTTGAGTATATTTTGAACAGTGGTTCGCGTTACTCCTAGGTCTAGCGCAATAATTCGAGTACTTAGTTGAGGATTAAACTCGATATACGCTAGCACATTAATTACATTCTCTTCGGTGCGTCCTCTGCGTTGTCTGCGTTATACGGGAATATGCACGTTTCCAGTGGTTCGCAAACGTTGGATCACTCGAAGAAAAACCTTTTTACTTGGGTGGCGTCTCTGCGGATATTCCTGCGCATATACTCTTGCAGCAACCGTAGCATTTCTCAAACATTCAAAATAAACACCTATCATGTCGAATAGTTCTTGATTTGTATAAATCATTTTGTTCTTAACACAACGCAACACGAACAATAACAAATCTTGAACAAGAAAAATACGAACTACAACAATAACATGAACAACAGCAACTAGAAAAACTCAAAAAACACGAAAATCTCGGACAAAAACGCGAAATGATAGCAATACTATTAGGAAATTCAAGAACGATAAATAGCAACTAAAAGGCACTGACAAGAAACTATTGTTTATTTTTTGACGTATTACTTTCAATTTTGTTTTCACAGCCTACTATTTTTTTTGCTTGATGTAGCAGAAAATTGCTAAGGAATTATTATTTATCTATGTTTTTAGTTTATTGTTATTCTTGTGCATAAATTGTCGATTTTAAGAAAGACGGAGATTTGCAACGGTCGAATATATTAGGATTTTTCTTATTTATTACCTTATAATATCTAACTTACTGAAAATAGAGTAAACTACAAAAAAATATAGAGAAAAGTAAAATTGCGAGTAAAACTATGCTTATTAACGTCTACTGCGCCACCTGGTGGTTATTTCAGAACATTAGTATAATTTTTAGCGATTTGCGTTGAATATTATCTGTGGTATTATTACTGAATTATTGTGATGTAGGCTATGTCCATACAGATTAGGGAGATGTTGCGTACCCAGCGCCCTAATATTTGTTTTATTTATATTTCCGGTTTGAAAAAAGTTAGGAAGCTGAAATTTGCACTGACTTATTGAGAATTTCCTCCTCTATTAAATTGTGTTAAAAGAGATATAGCGTGCTATTTAAAATTTTCAAAATAATGCGTAATAATTGTTGTGATGTCAATCAGCGCCCTCTAGTTACCACGGCGAAATCAAATCGGATTTTTTTTTTACATCAGATTATTAGTTAAGATGGGCTCTTTCAAACGAGACCTAGTTTGTTCAATTCCGTTGACTTATAACGGAGTTATTGACATTTAAATAAAAACATGTTTGACCTTCCCCCACCACTACATTTTACGAGATAGAGCAAAATATCCTTAACAAAAAAATCACAATTTTTCTACTCTTTACGATGGCAGTATTTATAATATACCTTTACATGAATATTTTTTAAGAAACAGCCCTTTTTCTGATTGACCATAACAGTTGCGCCCCCTAGCGGCCATATGCGGAATTTCAAAATATTTTCCAGCGATTTCTCTTAGTCGATTTAGCTAATAATTTTTTTTCCCCCAAGTTATATGATTAACGGTTAGCGAGTTATGGCCGGCGTCCATTCTTAGTTGGCCACCCCGTACCTAACACTTGCGGAAAATTTTTTTTCGCACCCGGCTGCTCGTGCGATAAATTAATTTTCCGCACTTGTTAGGTAAATAGCTATTTCGGTATCTACGGACCCTGAAACGTAAAGATCAATTTAAGGCAGTATAAACCCCTAAACCATGGTTCTTTGTTAGACTCTAGCGTAAAAGATTTTAATTACATTTAAATCTAAATAAAAAGTAAGTGTGTCTCAATTATACGCTCAACGTTTGACATTTAGTAATGTAGTGAAATTATAATAATTGTGCTAATTATAACATCGTACAATTTAAAATTATTGTTGCTTAATTGGAAAAAGCATGCAGTTTAACGGCCAAACTAATCAAGCTTGCTTTTTTGTAGCAGTTAACAATTAGGTACTTAATGTGTTGTAAATGAGTTTACCTTAAATTAATTTTTGATAGTACAGGTCAGTTTGCTGAATCGATTAGTCTCTTTGTGTTACTTGTCTTGACAAATAATAATTACCGTTAACTGATTGACGTTTATTATTGGTATAATTTTGTTCTATTTTTAAACTTTAAAAATAAACTGGAGTTCATAATTATCTGCTTATTCGACTTTTACTTCCCTCGTAAAAGGGAAGTACTGTAATTGTGAATAACATCATCTTCCGAAATGTTTTCAGATCTTCACGCTTTAGGATTCCTAGATGCCAAAAAAAAACCCGTTTTCTCAATTCCGTCGGTCTGTCTGTCTGTCTGTTCGCAGCATAGCTAAAAAACTACTTATCCGATTGACTTCAAATTTTGGTAAAAAACTAAGGGTGATATGTGGATGACTTAGTAATATTTTGGTGAAAATTTGATAAGGCGGTCTAATGATGTTAAAAAATTATGACTAAAGAACTACTTATCCAATTTGCTTCAAATTTTGCACAAAAATCAAGTGTTATGTTTAATCAAATAGTTAAAAATTCTGTCTGAAATATACTGATTTCATATTATGTGCAATAATTAGTTTTGCTATAGAGATGACGTTGTTTAATTTTGGTACAAAGTCAAGATGGCGGAACAAAATGGCCTCCCAATAAAAAGTTTGTAATAGTGAAAAACCTTTTCATATCTTCATGTTTCAGTCTTTCTATATGCCAAATATTATGTTTTATCCATTCCATCGGTCTGTCTGTCTGTCAGTTCGCGGCATAGCTTATAAGCTATTTACACAATTGTCTTCAAATTTTGCTCAAAAATTTATTGGTCATATGAAGATGACATGGTAATATTTTGGAAAAACTCCAGTATGGAGCAACAAGATAGCGGCCTAGTGAAACGTTAAAAAATTTTTACTGAAAAAAACTAGTTATCCAATTTACTTTAAATTTGGCACCAAAATCAAGTGATATATAGAATAAACTGGTAATATTTTGGAATGAATCCAAGATAACAAAACAAAATGTCGACCTAATAAAATATTTAAAAAACCAATCTGAAAAACTATTTACTAGATTAATTTCAATTTTTACTTCCCTTGTAAAAGGGAAGTATTATAATCGTGAAAAAATCACTCTCCGAGATTTTTTCAGATCTTTACGTTTCAGGGTCCCTAGATGACGAAAAAAATGATTTCTCAATGCCGTCAGTCTGTCTGTCGGTCCAATATCCAATATAGCGAAGCAAAATGGCGGCCTAGTGAAACGTTAAAAAATTATTATTAAAAAACCAGTCATCTAATTTATCTCAAATTTGGCAAACACATCAAGTATTATGTTGAAATCAAGTGGTACGAATCCAAGATGGCGGAACAAAATGGCGGCATAATAAAATATTTGAAAATTCAACTAGTAAAATAGTGGTACTAAATCAAGATGGCCGAACAAAATGGCGGCCAAATAAAATGTTTGTAATCGTGAAAAAATCACCTTCTCAGGTTTTACACATCTATACGTTTTAGCGTCGCTCCGTCTGTCGGTTGGTCTGTCTGTCGGTTTTTTCGTCTGTTAGTTCGCGGCATAGCTTAAAAACTACTTACCCGATTTACTTCAAATTTTGGTCAAAAATTAAGAGTCATATGGGGATGACCTGGTAACATTTTGGTAAAAATCTAATATGGCGAAACAAAATGGCGGCCTAGTGAATTCTTAAAAAAAAATTATTAAAAACTACTCATCCAATTTGTCTCAAATTTTGCTAAAAACATCAAGTATTATATGGGAATCAACTGGTAATATCTTGATACGAATCTAAGATGGCGGAACAAAATGGCAGCTTAGTAAAATATTCAAAAATTCAGCCTGAAAAACTGCTTAATAATTTGATTTCAAATTGTATGTCATATCTATATGTGTTATAGGAATCAATTAGTAAAATAGTGGTTTTTATACTAATTCCAGATGGCCGAACAAAAGGGCGGCTAAATAAAAAGTGTGAAATGGTGAAAAATCACCCTAGATGGCAAAAAATTATGTTGTATGAATTCTGTCGGTCCGTCTGTCGGTATGTCTGTCTGTCGCTCTGTCAGTTCGGGGCATAGCTTAAACTTACTACTAACTACTTAGACATAGACATAGACATAGATGGCCGACAAGGGCAGCACTTAGGCTCACTGGGGCCCATTGTGCTATCCCCCAAGTAGGCGTGTCAGGCCAAGAGCCCACTCCTTTTTAGAAAGGAAAGGACCCTTTCAGGTCGCGCACGTCCCACAAGCTCACCAGTGTCACCCAAGCAAAGCAGTCTGGCGTTGACTAAAGCGTCACATCGACAGACTAGATGCTCGGTAGTTTCATCTACCTCAGCACAAAACCTGCAGTATGGATCGTTGTCGAGTCCAATCTTATGCAGGTAATATTTCACTAGCCAGTGTCCAGTTAGGACCCCGGTAATAGTTCTAAGTTGACTTCTGACTAACTACTTACTACTTAGATTGATTTCAAATTTTTATCAAAAATTAAAGGTCATATGGGCATGACCTGGTAATATTTTGGAAAAAATCCAAAATGGCGGAGTAGTGAAATGTTAAAAAAAAGTGAAAAACTGCTTATACAAGTGGTAATATTCTGGTACGGATCCAAGATGGAGGAACAAAATGGAAGTATAATAAAATATTTAAAAATTCATCCTGAAAAACTTGATTGATTGATTTCAAATTGTGTGTTATTATGGTATAGGGCTCAACAAGTAAAACTGTGTTACTCATTTAAGATGGCGGAACAAAATGGTGGCCAAATAAAATGTTTGTAATCGTGAAAAAAATCATCCTCTCGGGTTTTACATATCTTCACGTTTTAGCGTCTCTAGATGCCAAAAAACATGTTTTATCAATTCCGGCGGTCCCCCTGTCGGTCTGTGTGTCAGTTCGCGACATAGCTTACTACCCGATTGACTTACAATGTTGACCAAAAATTAAGGGCTATAAGAGGACGGCCTGAAAATATTTTGGTAAAAATCCAATATGGCAGAACAATGTTAAAAAATGTTTATCAGAGTGGTGTATTATTTGGGGTAAAGATCCAGGAAAAAAAACAAGTATTTTTTAAATTGTCGACGTTTCGCATTTTATTCTTTTTAATCCTTACCCCAAATAATACACCACTCTAACATACATAACAACAAAAGGATCGTTAATGAAAACCATTCAGAAATTTAATATCTGGGATAACTGCGGACCAACGGAGTAGGTAAAGACTGATAACATGGGTTTCAATTTAAAACGGCGAAACAAAATAACGGCCAAATAAAATTTTTAAAAAGCCAACATAAAAAAATCGCTCAATTGATTCAATGATTAAATGATGCCCAAAAGTCAAGTGTGGCTTAGGTAAAAAAGAAATGGTAAACAAAATGACGCCCAATAAAAATGAAGAGACAGTATATGTAACACATATATACTGTGACTATATACTCAACTAACTTGGATCACACTTCCAATAGAAGTAATAATTTATAACGAGGGAAGTTCCGGGTAAAGGAATTTACCGACTTTTGTACAAGCATTCAGTGTGATATAGAGATAAACTAGTAAATTTTTGGTACGAATTCAAGATAAGCAAAAAATGGCGGCCAAATAAAATGTTTAAAATTAACGTAAAAAATCTTTTTAATCGATAGACTTTTTCACCCGTATTCACTAATAAAGTTTAAATTTAGGCCAGGTTTAACTTAACAGTTATAGATTTATGTTGATATTTTTAATAATTGAGCAAATATTTTTTCTAAATGTCACAATTACAAAATGACAGTGACATAAGCAAAACATAACTGGCGAACTAAGAGTTTTAAGTACCATGGAAACTAGACCTGGTCTACCTTTTAAACCTCTTTAGTGGGTTCAAATTTTACACAAAAATTAAATTTGCAGAGATAAACTGGTACGGATGCAACATGACGAAAAAAATGGCGATGTGTTACTGTAAAAACTATTTATTCAATTGATTTTAAATTATGCCCAAAAACCAAGTGTCGCATAGGTAGAAACTTGTAAAATTTTAGTAGGAATCCAAAATGGCATCCAATAAAAAATATATGTTACTAAACGACTATTTACTGAATTAAATTAGATCACAAGATTCATAAACAGGGAAGTTCCGGGTAAAGAAAATTTACCGATTTTTTAGTGAAAATTTAATAGTCAGTATCTGCTATTACCCGGCAGAATTGAATCCGGCAAAAAGTAAAATGATACCCAAAATTTGAAAAATCTGCCTCTTGTAATGCCACCGTTAAAAACAACTATCTCAGTTAAACAGAGTTTAATCATATATTTATGAAAGGGAATATAGCTTGTACATCATAAATGACGTATAAAAATGGTGAAGTCATTAAACAAAAATGTAATCGGAATTTAGCAAGATCGCAGACGCAAGAACAAGAATATCATTTACATGCTTGATAAATTATTATTTTTTCAACTGACATTTATGGAAGAAATGTAAACAAAGCATTTTTCCGAAAACCGTTGGGAATTGTTGACATTTTTGATAACCTTTCTGAAAGGAAAAGTCAATATTTCCTTGCAATATAACTGTTTGGAAATATTTATTTTTATACTGTAAGGAAATATTATTTCTTTACTGTTATTTGTATACTAAAATATATCAAAGTACAAGAGTTCTGACCACACTATACCACAACTTGTTACATTATTGTTACAGATGATATAAACTAAAATAACTTATCCTAACCGAGACTATTTATAGATAAATGTGGTCACACTTGGTTGCACCCGACTGTACCGTTGTCAAGTAAACAATAGAGGGGACTATAGGGAATAGGTCCTCTGTCTTTATTTAGTGCTTTCTTACCACATTTAACTATTTCTACACTCTCAAATGCATCCAATAATCTATTATTAGATACATGTTTAATCAACTTAAGAATATGTATTCCTATTTGGTGATTATTTTCCAAGGCATTTTGGGCAACGCTGGACTGTTCTATTCTTCCGCATGTTAAATTTGCCATATGTTCTTTAGAACGAATGTTTATGGAGCGTTTAGTTTGTCCAATATATTTTAGATCGCAGTCATTACAGCTAATTTCATAGATGCCACTCCTCTGCTTCAAGTAGACTTTGTCTTTAGGGTTTCCAAGGAGATATTTCAAACTGTTCTCCGTTTTGTAGGCTACTCTAAAACCTACGTTTTTAAATACTTTTTCTAGACCTCTCGTATATGTGGGATTATATGGGATTACTATGAACTTATTGGGAGCCTCAGGTGCTTGAAGCGTAGTGGCATATTTTATCATTTTCTTATGCTAATGTCTATTTACTAATTTATGTACAAAATTATCATTATATCCATTAACTGCATTGAACATGGAACTGCGATGGGCAATGGCTTATCTCCGTTCCTTTCAAATTTGTTTATGGGTAGATTAGAAACCTAATTCAAAAAGAACTCAAGTTCTTCACAAGGGTGTGGTAATATATCGTCTATATTTGCTATTTTTGATACTAAAACAGAAAATTTGGACACTTTCTTAGAAACATTAAACAATAAATATCCTTCTATTAATTTTACGTACGAAAAGAAGAACAACGGGCAATTACCTTTTCTCGACACGTTAGTTATTAGAAATAACGATAAATTAGAATTTGATATTTATGGGAAATTTACTAAAACTGATAGGTATATAACATCCGACTCATTTCATTGCAGTCAACACAAAATAGCAGCATTTCATTTCTTAACTCACAGGTTAGTCAATTTTCCATTAAGTAAAGAAAAATATAGCCAAAAGTAATGGATATAATGATAATTTTGTACATAAATTACTAAATAGACATAAGCATAAGAAAATGTTAAAAGATGCCACTACTCTTCAAGCACCTGAGGCTCCCAGTAAGTTCATAGTAATCCCATACGATCCCAGATATACGAGAGGTCTAGAAAAAGTATTTAAAGACGTTGGTTCTAGAGTAGCCTACAAAACGGAGAACAGTTTGAAAAATCTCCTTGGAAACCTTAAAGATAAAGTCGACTTGAAGAAGAGGAGTGGCATCTATGAAATTAGCTGTAATGACTGCGATCTAAAATATGTTGGGCAAACTTAACGCTCCATAAACATTTGTTTTAAAGAACACATGGTACATTTAAGATACGGAAGAAGAAAAGTCAAGCGTTGTCCAACATGCTTTGGAAAACAATCACCAAATAGGAATAAATAATCTTAAGTTGATTAAAATGTATCTAATAATAGATAACTGGATGCATTTGAGAGTACAGAAATAGTTAAATGTGGTAAAAAAACACTAAATAAAGACAGAGGGCCTATTCCCTATAATCCCCACTATTGTTTACTTGACAACGGTGCAGTCGGGTGCAACCAAGTGTGACCACATTTACCTATAAATAGTCTGGGTTAGGATAAGTTACTTTAGTTTATATCACCTCCTGATGATGCTAACTTGGTTAGCGAAACGCGCGTCCAGAATGTAACAAGTTGTGGTATAGTGTGGTTGGAACTCTTGTATTTTGACCTATCTTCCACCACTGGTTGCAGTGTTAGGACTCAAAATATATCAAGTTTTACAATTCAAAATAGATTTGTTTTCATAATTACAAAACAATATTTCATGGCATCCTTTAATTGTAAAAAGAATTAATAATGCTTGTTTTAAAATTTTAACAAGTAAATTGTAATAATTCTTGTTCTTTTAAAAGCCACATTCCTGGACTCGGGAATGCGCCTCGTCCGGCAATCTTTACGGTCATCCAGAAATTATTTGTTTTTCCTGCTAAGTGTACATTGCATTATTTTTTTCTTATTTCATATTATTTAATAGGCGTTATTTATTTTTGTAAACAAAATTAATATGAATTAAAATAATATTTTTAATGTTCTCGTTTAGTCGCTAATGCTCAGTTTAAAATCAGTGCTAATTTTGGAAGAGATAATATTATTTGCTTTAAACCAATTTTTATAAGGATTCTGTAAATTTTAAAACCAAAAATATATATTTTTTAATAGCTAGGTCAGCTATGTTCATAAAACCGGCCAGCCTTCATCATCTGTGAGAATGAGTGAGATGAGAGGAATGTTAGAACCCAATCTATAAATCATAGGATCAGCTGTGTTTTGGGCGCCATATTAATTTTTTTAAATAAACATTTCGGAAATCACTATGTTCGTTGTTTAGTTCATAATGCATGTTAGTTTTTATTAGAGTATCAATTCTAAAGCTCTGTTTGGTGATAAAAGTTCCTTTTTTTAAATCACAAGAAGAAAAGCATGCTTGTTAAGATCACCATTGTTAGTTTATACGGGGCATACCAGTGCAAACTGGAAAACGTTTTTATTAAATTTAATAAATTAAAAGCTATCATATCAATCACAAATCATAACAATCAAAAACATTTTAATTTTAGTGTCTTCCTTTCCCCCCTGCCCCAGTTTCTAGAATATTTAGAGTCCTGCTCAATAATTGTTCTTTTGGTATATGATAAATAATGAAAAGTTACAGTATATTTGAAATTCAGGTCTTCACCCTATGTCGAAACATAAATAAACACTTTGCTTAAAAAAACATAGTTGAAAAGAAATCAATAAATATAAAATGGTTTAACAGTAAATAAAGCTATTTTTCAAATGCACGGCGTATATACATGTTTAGTTAAGCTACGTCATATAGGTAAACATAATTAAAGGAAGCATTCATATGTAATGAAGTAGATATTTACTATTCATTTTAACTCAAACTTGGTGCATAATTATTAGTGATTGACACATTGTGACGGAAGGTTATTGCGAAATCAGTAATTTGGTGTTCTAGATTTTAAAAAAATGGGTAAGTTGTATTAATGTTATATTTCCTATAGACCTTCTATAATAACAACTTTTCGATGATATTTTATTTGTTTCATGACTAGATTTTAAACACTAGTACCTAAGGTACATTTTCAGCCCATAGGGTCTAAAAATGACACTTCAAGTAATAAAAAAAACCAGAAAATTAATTTTTTTTCCGTTTACTATACATATTAAAATTGCAATTATTTAAATTACTAAATCGAATATATGAGCTACTTGAAACAAGACTTCTTGCTTCTTGTTTCTGAATAATTCCAGTTGATATCGAATTCAAATAAGTAACAAGGCCTAAAAGGCCCTTTTCGCTAATCCCGGTCCCACCCACCTCACTCCACTACTCTACGTAGGCTTCTAATGAATCTTGCCCCAGCCGAGATGTTGTAATTCTTTCTGAGAGAGGGACTTAACGCCTAAGGTATTCCAGGTATGTCCGCCAACCCCAGCTGGTACATGTGCCTGTTTTGTTTACAGTGTCCTGTCGAAATACCAATTAGGTCCCCAAGCGCCTGTCGACTTCTTGACATCAACATTGAAAGTCCCAATGGCAAATATCAACAATTTGACAATTTTTTAAGTGTTAATGCCCACTGAAGACGTAAAACATTTAAAAATCATATAGATAAGGAAAAAAAATTTTTCCAAAATTCGTTCAAAAATGTTGACATTTGCTTTCACTAATCATAAATCTTGAAATATTTGCGTGTTGAGAAGGCTTATTTTAATGAAAGATGCTGATATTTTAATATGTTCCAACTTTGAATATGTGATTTTTTCCCTGCAACATGCGCCAGACATACCCGCAATCTTTATCTTCTGCTTTTTTAATAAATCCATATTTTCCTTGGCAAATACTTGGGGATTTTTATGCTTATATTCCGTTGATTTTGCTGTTAAATTTGCGATAAGTTTGTATATCTGTAAATAACGATATTTTTATTCAAATAAAGCGTGGTTCGAAACATAAAGTTGACTGCTTATAAGCTTCTGGCAGTGGTGAAAAATAGGCGAAAACCAGCTTTGGAATTTGTAAAAGGTTGTCTAGTACAGTTTTCTTTTTACTTTTCTGGGACAAGTGTAACATTTCCTGCATTCCTGTATATTCTATTAAAATGTCAAAGAAAAGCAGATGTCAACTTTTTAGGCGTGGTCAGATTTTATTTATGTAAAATATGATTTATAGAAATAAAATTACTTTAAAACGCATTAGTGAAAGAATCTTCTATAAAGGCTGCGTACGATTAAAAATCTCCCTTATTTGTTGATCGATCTAAACCAAATTTAGATGCAAGCATCACTGAGGGTATTTAAAAATTGTACTCTGTACAAAATGGTGAATAAAAGTTTAAATAGTTCAATAAACTATCTTTAGTGTGAAAAAAATCCTAATAAATAAATGCGTGGCATTTGAAACTACCAAATTAGTAGTACAAGGGTATAAGTATTTAGTTAATTCAAATGTGGATATCTATTGAAAAAAATTATAAATACATATTTATTAGTTTCAATCTTCATAATTATAAAATTAATTAAAGTGCGGGACACGAAAGAAAACCGGGCGGAGTCAATCGGTTCTAATAAATCTTGTTCACTGGAATCAGTGCTGGCTTTCCTGCTATAACTACATTGATGTGTTAATTTTGGAAAAATATGAGAGTAGTTTTTCAAATATTAGTTGCAATATTAGATTTTTTTTGACACCCGGTATTGAACAGAAAATTAATTATTTTGAAGCAGTTTATTGACAGCTACTTTATGAACAATTTTACAAAATATATGAAAAAAAACTAAGCCATTTTTGAGGTTGACGGCTGTGATTCTAATGGTTCGATTCCTTCTAAATCGTTGTCTTCCTCTAAAAATGATGAGGTTTCGTCGTCACTACTTGAAGATCACAGTGTGATAACTAAATCATCAATAACCGTTTCAATTTTACCATCTACTTCCCAGTATTTATCTCCAATAGAACGAACATGTTTAACATACAATTTCCAATTTTCAGCCGATATTGAGTCAATCGCTTCTAATATTATTTTATTTTAATCTTTAATTGAAAGCTCACCGGTGTTCCGCTCTCGAATATATTTTTTTACACCTGCCCATGCAAGTTCAATAGTGTTGAGGTCGCACATGTATGGAGGCAGCCTTAAAGGTGTATGACCGAGGTTACGTAAAAGACCGTCAATTTTATACTTTTTTTCTCTAGGCTTGTTGGCTGATATTACTTCATTTAATTGATATTTTCTCCATGTTGGATAACATACAAGATTGTTCGACTTAAGCCACGATATCATATGAGCTTTTGTAGAGTATTTAGTTGGCACTTTATCTTCTACGTAAGAATGATAAGACGCATTATCCATTACCGCGATTGATTTGGGAGGAGTGTTAGGTAGAAGCTTCTCGAGCAACCACTTCTTAAAATTATCTCTATTCATCTGTCCATGATAGTCTCCAGTTGTTAGTGCCGAGCGATAAAACTAAAGCAGCACCTGGAACAAATCCGACTTCTGAACCAGCATGAACTATAATAAAGCCACTACTAGAGCAGATTCACTGAACAACACCTGTAACACTTTCACTTTGCCAGCATTTGTTCACTGTCATATCATTATCTATCCAGGTTTCGTCTAGATACACAATATTGCGTCCTTCTTGCCTATATCGCCTTAGAGTTGATAGATATTTCACCCGCCAGTGAAAAATATTTGGTCTCTCAATAAGCAATTTTCGTTTATTTTGGCACTTGCGCCGAAAAAAACCATTTGATCGTAAAAGCCGATTTAAGGTTTTATACCCGTGCGGAAAATCTATTTTGTTCTTTACAGCACGAAGTAGGGATTTGCAGGTCGGAACCTTCTTCAAGTTTATATAAAAATCCTCTATTGTTCGTCGAATTACTTGAAAATCTTCTTCTTCTTCTTTTACTTAGTTGAGATCCGGTGATCTGTCAATTCCGGGCCTGCCGTTGGATTAGTTCTTGTGATCTGGACTGCCAGCTGTCTCTCCATCTCTTTGGTGGTCTACCGGGCGGTCGGTTTCCTACTGGTACTCCTTCGAGTGTTGTGCGTGTCTCGTCTTCTCTGCCTGCCCCATCGTACTATGTCCTGTACTCCGCACTGCTCTCTAATATCAGTGTTCCTTACGTGGTCTCTTCTGGTTTTGCCGGCTATTGCTCTCAGCACCCTCATTTCTGCCGCGCGCAGCACGCCTTTGGTTTTATTCGTGTCTTCTCTTGTTTCTATCGCGTAAGTCATGATGGGTCTTACGCATGCTTTGTGGATTTTAATCTTACTGTCCTTCCGCATGTACTGATTGTTCCATACAATCTCTCTTAGGCAGCCTGATGTTACTGATGCTTTATTGACTTGGTCCCTTAGGTCTTTTATTGGGTCGTGGTTACTGGATATATTCATGCCGAGGTACCTAAACTGCATCACCTTCTCTATGGGCTTATCTTCAATTACAAGCTTGCATCGAAGTGGTTCTCTGCAAACTGTCATGCTCTTAGTTTTGTCGATGGATATGGTCATATTTAGTTGTCGGCTCACTTGGTAGAACTTGAATAGCTACCTTTGCAAGTCGTTCTCGTTTTCTGCGAAAATTGCTGCGTCGTCCGCATAGCATACCATGCTGATACGTTTGTTATTCATTCTGTATCCTATATTTAAGGACGCCACCTCTTCTATAATTTTGTCCATAAGAAGATTAAATAAGAGTGGGCTGAGGCTGTCTCCCTGTCTGATTCCTCCTGGGGTCGAGATGCTCTTCGTGATATGCTGCCCTGATTTGACTTGAGTGGAGTTGGCGGTGTTGAGATTGCGTATCACCCTTACTGCGTTGGCTGGTGTTTCCTTTTCTATTAGGATGTTGATAACATCGCCCAATTGGACCTTGTCAAATGCTTTAGTTAGGTCGATAAAACAGATAAATGCCGGTGTGTTATATTCTATTGCCTTTTCCTTTATTTGTTTGGTGATGAATATGGCGTCAGTTGTCGATCTTCCCTTTCTAAATCCCTGTTGTTCTTCTCTATTGGTTATGTGGTTCTCCAGTTTATCCTTTATCAGACTTGAAAATCACCATCGTCACTTTTATCTTTGTATGATAATCGGGGTCTTTCTTTACCAGGAGATTTTAAAGGTGAAGTAGAACATGAGCGATCATTATGTTCGATTTTAACTATAACGCTCGCAATAACTTCACGTGCACCGCTTCGAGTTGTTTTTCCTCTTTTGCTCGCCATCGTTACTTCGAAATAATAATTCAAATTCAACGCAGCGCATTTATATAGAAATGAAAACAAATGCTCGAAATGTATAGGCGCCACTGGAAATAGCTAGAACCTTCTAGCGGTAAGTGCGTGGAGACTCTAGGCACATCCCAATTACAAGTGGACCAGTGCGAAATTTATTAAATCCTCGATTAATTTTCCGCACCGCTTAGCTGGCGCACTTTATAGGTGAAGCGGCAAACTATTACAACAAATAAAATAACATAAAATTTATTTGCGTAAACAAATTTTACTTTTCCGCTTGCTGAAGACTATGAACCTTTATTTTACTATAATTTTAATTTAAGATTAGTACATACACCTACATTACTTTACTCGGTTCCTAACATTTTATTCGTTTCTTTTGCAGGTTTTCTGGCAAATTTTAATAAAAGCTTGGTTCATATACTGAGAAATGTTGTAGACTGGTAAGTTTAATTGTAATAAATAATAACAATAATAATATTTTTAACCTAATTTAAAAAGCTGGAGAGTATACGAGACTGGCGAATTTTTAGGAAAAATTCAAAGTCGAATATTTCTAAAATGAGGAAATATATTGAAATGCGGCTTTTAGCAATCTCCTGCAAAACTTATTGTCTATTAACGGTTTTAAGCGTATAACTTACATAAAAAGGTATTTATAAAATGTTGTAAACAAGACTCTTTTTAAGGCTAAAACTTCATATAAACATGTGTCCGCAAACCCCTTGTTTTTGAGACACACTATGACATAGATATAGTACATTCTAAAAAAATCAACAGGGTGTTACTTTTTCCATGTCACGACACCGCTTACCCTTCGACATATGTTGCTTCGACGGCACAGGCAAATTTTACATTGAGTTTAATTCTCTGTTCCGCTCTGTAACTATTTTGTACCGTTTAGAAAATATTTAGCAAAGTATCCATTCACCTCCGTTTTCAATTTCACCCCGTATCGCAAAAAAAAAACCAGAAAGGCTATGAAAATTCTAACACAGAACGAAAGCTTTCATTGCTTTGGACAATTAGGAAATCATGGTTGTTGGGATTAGACCGTGTCAAATTGGAATTACTATCCGACGTTTCGCCTACGATTGCACGAGGCATCTTCAGGGATCTTTACTTCACGATCTGAACACTGAATGAGCTCGAAGAGATTCAGGCGGGCTTTTATACCCGACTTGTGCTCGCCGAACCGTGAACCTGTGTTAAGATTGGTTTCCACGAGTGATGTAGACCGTAACCCGTATCTCTATTGACATTTTTTGTAAGTTTAAAAATTTGAATAGATTGCCTAATTTTTCGTTTATAAAGTCCTGGAACCGATGCTAGAACCTTGGTTTCCTTTACATTTATAATATGGCCGGAGGTATGCTGGTGTTCAGCTATAGCAGACTGAACAATTTGTTTCTTTTTAATACATCGTTCATGTTCCTTAAGTCTAGTGAATATTGAGCGTCCTGTTTCTCCCACATACACTTCTCCACAGGAGCAAGGAATTTTATATACTCCTTCTGTTTGAAAAGATATAATATCTTTCGGGGATCGCAAGCGTTGTCCAATCTTCTTATGTGCATTAAAGATTGTACGTATGTTGGACCGCCGAAGTAATCGTCCTATTTTGTCTGTAGTGCCATGTATGTAGGGAAGAACAACACTACCTAATCATGGCTCTTTATCATTCTCCTTTGGCGGAGTTGGTTTACTATATCTTTTAATTGAACGCGTAATATCTTCAGTGCAATAGCCATTCCCTCTCAGAGCTTCGGTCAGATTCGATGTTTCTGATGTTAGAGAATCTTGATCAGAAATCGAAATGGCTCTAAATACTAGTGATTTAATAACCGATTTCTTTTGTGCTGCATGGTGGTGGGAATTTGGATTTAAGTATCTATTTGTATGCGTCGGTTTTCTGTACACAAAATGTCCTAATATGCCATTTTCCTTCTTTTGAAAGTATACATCCAGAAAGGGAATTGTCCCATTAGGTATAATTTCCATTGTGAACTTGATATTATGATGTTGTTGATTGAGGTGATCCAGAAATATGAGAAGATTATCCTGTCCATGAGGCCATACTACAAAAGTTTTATCTACATATTTGAACCAGTGTTTTGGTTTTAGTGGAGCGGATATTAGAGCAATATCTTCAAAGGCTAAAGATATTCGCTTCCACAGGTGATAGAGGAGATCCTATAGCCCCTGAAGTTTGTTCATAAAACATTTCTTGAAAGGTGAAATAAGTAGATGTAAGACAAGCTTCCATTAGGTCTATTAGGTTCTTATCAAGATTATTATGATCCAATATGTCTGATATGATGGAAATTGAGCCGTTGACAGGAACATTTGTATATAGTGATTCTACATCGAAACTGACCAAAATATCTTTGGGATCCAACCGGATTTCCTTAAGTTTTTCCACGAAATGTGCAGAGTTTTTATAAAAGAATCTGTTTTTCCAGTGAATGGAGCTGCTTGGTTTCAATGATTTCTTCTCCGCTGGTGGTAGACTGGATGCGTTAGTTAGATTGGTCATGCGTCGTTCTATTCTACTTGTAGGGTCTGTCTGCATAACCTTATAGGTGTTGTTGTCCAAAAGTTGAGCTATCTTTTCCACGTAGTCCGTTCTGTCCATGTTGACTGTAGCGTTGCCTTTATCTGCTGGAAGGACCAGAATGTTTGCATCTTCATTTAAAGTCTTCATTGCTATTTTGCGGAGAGATTCGACTTTCGTGGTTTTGAGTTTTTAATGATCTTCGCTATCTCATATCTGACTTGGCAGCTTGCTCTACTGGTAATCTTCTGATTGCTGCTTCAACGGAGGATACTATGTCTTCTACGGGAATGCTTCTTGGCGCAATTACGAAATTTTGGCCTTTGGAAAGAACGGACTGTTCTGCTTCGGTTAACGGCTTCGATGACAAATTGATAACTGTATTCTGCGGAGGTTTCATGAAAATTCTATTAGCAGCATGTTTAGTTTTACAAAAAAGTAGCATACTGTCACGAAAACCTTTGTTGTCTATATTTAAAAGTAAGCGATGTATCCCGCAAAAGTATCGAGAATGAAATACCATATGTATATATATATATATATATATATATATATATATATATATATATATATATATATACATATATAAATATATATGTATATATATTTATATATATATATATATATATATATATATATATATATATATATATATATATATATATATATATATATATACTATCTCTTTAAACATTTTTATTGGGCGCAGTTTTGTTCCATCTTATTGGATACCTTTCAATATTTTACCAGTTTGTACCTATGCCACACTTGATTTTTGGGCATAATTTAAAACAAATTCAATAATTGTTGTTGAATTCGTACCAAATTATCTCGTTGCATTGATTTTTAAAACAAAATATTTGGCCGCCATTTTGTTCCGCCATCTTGAATTCGTACCAGAACTTTACAAGTTTATCTCTATATTACACTTAATGCTTGCATGCATGCTTTTGAAATTAATCTAGTTAGTAGTTTTTTTTTAATATTTTATTAGGCCGTCATTTTGTTTTGTAATCTTATATTTATACCAATATGTATACTAATTCAGCTCATCCCCGTGTTTTTAATTAAAATTTAAAGTCTCCGTGATTAGCAGTTTTTAGGCTAAGCAGCGAACTGGCAGACAGACAGAGGGACCAACGCTATTGATAAAAATATCTTTTTCTCCCTTCCTGTATTGTAAGCAACCTATTTTGACACTGCTTTGACAGACGTAAGTGAAAGTTACTCAACAAGGTATTGGTTTTCCTTAGCGACAGAATGTAAGTCAACTTACATTCCTAGGGAAATAATAATTTAAAATTATTATAAGTAGCTTTAATTTTTGATTTCATCAACATATTAAAAAATCCGGTGATATTAATTGAAATAAATAGTAATGGTGCAATTATTACAATTATTAACATTATTAACAAAATTTGGAAACTCGTTTTCTCGTTTCTTCTCGAAGTGTATTACATTTTCTAACTCCACAGATCCTTCATTTCTCACCAATGTTTCTGTCACTGTTGAAGCACTGCAAGATACTTCTGGCTGGGTCTTATTGTATAAAATTTTATTCGCTATTTCCTTTTTATTATTGAGGCTCTCAACTGCCTACCTTTCCGCAATAGTAGCGGATTTCCATCCACCATATCGCTTGATAGCTAATACATCAATTCCAGTATTTGCTAATAAAGTTGTCGACGTTCTTCTAAAAGAGTATCCAGTATACATTTTGAAATTCTCAAATTTTAGAAATTTCGCAATTTTACTTAGAATTGACGAAAACGTATTTTTCCCGACAGGCTGGTTTAAGCACTTTTCATTTTGATATCGCATAAAGAAGCGCCGATCGATTTACTTTTGAAATATTTTGAAATGACAAACCTGAGTGTCGTCACTTTTTGTCACTGTAAATGTACGTGACATTTCATTTTTGGAGTCAGGAATGGTCAAAATTATGACTTCTTGACTTATTTTAACATTGTCCATTTTCATGTCACAGAGTTCATTAGAACGGCACGCTCCAGCACCTCCCATTACCATTACGACCTTTATCAATAAGTATATATCATCGGGGGCTTCAAGTATGAACTTATTCACATCTTCCCTGTTAAGCACATTCGATTTTTTGGGACTGTAACCATTATTTTTTCTTTTCAAAAATACTCGAAGTTTTGGATACTTAGAAATATCTACATTTTCCTCTATAAAAAGGGTAGATTTCAACATCGAATACTGACACCATAAGCTTGATGGGGACTTCAATATAGCACTTTTTTCGTGGAAATATGCAAAAAACAAGGTTTCTGAGACTACAGTAGCCGTCTTGCTTTGGCACCAATTCTTAATGGATTTATATGCTGCTTCATACCTTTTTGTCCACACAGAATCAAACAATTCGACTTCGACGATTGTTGATAAAATAAAAACTGCTTATGTTGCTCTGTCACCGTATCACAGCTGCTTTCATAATTTAATGAGAATGCTATCGAATGTAATGATAATGAATATCCAAAAATATATCCAGCATTTTCTTGTAAACATACAATACAGGGAGGGGGGAAAATATTATCTACTATATGGGATTAACATACATGTACATTAACCAGTCTCAAACTTTTTTTCGTCCTCGACTGGTAAATGTTACTTACATCCCTTATAGTATATATAACTATTGACAGGGGCCCTAAGAGCAAAAAACATGTAAAACCTGAGAAGGTGATTTTTTTCAGGATTAGAAATATTTTATTAGGCCCCCATCTTGAGTTAAAACCACAGTTTTATTAGTTCTTCACTATACCACAATGTGTTATGGGTATACAATTTGAAATTAATCCATTAAGTTGTTTTTCAGGTTGAATTTTTAAATATTTTATTAAGATGTGATTTTGAATTTGTACTATAATTTTTCTAGTTGATTTAAAATGTAAGATAAATTCGTTAAATAGTTTTTTTAATAATTTTTTTACCATTTTACTAGGCCGCCATTTTGACTTGCCATATTGGATTTTTACCAAAATATTATTAGGTCATCATGTCATCAAATATGTTTTTCGGCATCTAGGGACCCGGAACTGTAAAAATCTGAAAAAATCCCGGAAGGTATTTTTTTCACGAGCACAATAATTCCCTTTTACGGGAAAAGTAAAACTTAATTGGCCGCCATTTTGTTCCGTCATCTTAAATTTGTACTACAACTTCACCAGTTTATCTCTATATTATAATGCTTGCACAAAATTTGAAATTAATCCTATATTCAAACCAAAATGTTACCAGTTCATTCCTGTTAGTTTTTTAGTAATAATTTTCATTAGGCTGCCATCTTGTTATGGCATTTCGAATTTTTACCAAAATATTACCAAGTCATCCCTACATAACACTTAATTTTTAGCTAAAATTTGGAGTCGATATGATGAGTATGCCACGAACTGACAGACAAAGAAACAAACAGAACAGAGGACAGATGGACCGACGGAATTGATAAAGCATATTTTGTGTCATCTAGGGTTGTTAAAACCTGAAAATATGTAAAACTTGAGAGGATGTTTTTTTTTCACGATTAGTAATATTTTATTTGGCTGGCATTTTGCTCCGCCATCTTGAATTTGTACCACAGTTTTACTCAGGAATCATAAATCACACAGGATAGTTACTTCTCGAAAGCGTAACGTTCGCCGTTTCTCGCCGATCGCAAAGGTCAATGACAGGGTGAGTGACGTACTCCGGCCTTGTCAGTCTAAAGATTTAGTATTAGTTACATTGCTCTGTAATAGAACTTTGCCTTTTAGGCATTGTTTGCTCAATATTCTTTAGTTTTTACAAGTGGTAATAGGTCACACAAGTTTGAAAAAGTGTTGTTCGTGCATAGTGAAACGTAATTAGCTAAGGAAAGAATTAAAACTTCTTCTATAACTGATATATTTACTTCTGCAGAAGTCTACATAACAAAAAACAATGTTTGGGAATATGTGTGCTGTGCATAATTTTTCATTTCATTTATTTTTCATTGTTACAAATACATGTTATTTACATTTACAATAATTATGCCAATAAATTTATTACTATAGCGTTTTTACACAAAATGTAAATTAATCTATGCTTAATAAGAGGAGCACCTAAATTTTAACAATTTGTATTGTGCTCCATTAGTAGTTTATACATTTTTCAACTTAATATAATACAACCAATGGCATGTAAGTGACACAATACAAAAAAAAATTGTCCCTAACCTGTGAGGATCGAGCGAAATCACTGGCCTGAGCCAAAAACAACCAACATTTTTCTGAAATGGTTACTGATTCTAACTTTTATTTATTTAAGAAAAAAAAGTGAGTTATTAGCTAAAATATATTCTTTTGCGTCCGATTTAAATGTATGAAATTTCTTTATATTTCTTATGTTTTTAGGCAATTTATTAAAACATTTAGGGTCATTAAAAAAGAGATATTTTTGACCGAATGTTTTAGCAAAAAATTGTTCAGAAATTAGTTCCTTTAATTTATTCCGGGTATTATACATATGCGATATTTTTCCATCCACTATATCATAATTTTTATACACAAACACAATACAATTAAAAATATAAAGCAGATTTAAATCAAAAAGTTTTGTTTCGTGGTATAGTTCCTTAGTGGAATATCTAGGATGTTTTTTTAACAATATTTTTAAAATACTGTTTTGAATTACTTTAATAGGGGTAAAATAGATTCTCCTTGCCCGCCAAAAAAAAATTAAACCGTAACTTAAAACAGATTCAACCAAAGACTTTTAAACATTTATAAGCAGTTTTGTTTGTAAAATACCTCTTAGTTGGTAGAAAATTGGAATGAGTGATCTTAACCTATTAGTTAGGGGAAATTCGGATATGATGGCCCCCTTTTCGTAATCACCATATAATTCGAAAACCTTTTTACCTAAAATCCTTTTTTATAGACAAATAGTTTTGTATACACCTATTCTTTATACTACCAAAAGTATTTGGTAATATCAAAGTCGGTTCTGGAAAATAGCTGTCATCAGAAAAAAAGAGGCAAAGGGACCATCATATCTGCATGTAGGCATATGTTGGTCCCCGTATGAAGTTTTGTTGGCCCACTACATTTTGCACATCCTTTAACTGTTTTTTTAAATAAATTCACAGTAAAAAACAAGAAAAAAATCTTTATTTGTCACATATGAACTAAAAAACACATCTGATATGAAACTTACCAATATTTTTCTATGCTATGAGGAACATTTTTCCCTGTTTCTGTGAAAAATCACTTTTAAGAACATATTTTTCTATAATACAAACTAAAACAATGCTAATAAATATATTTAAACAACGAAACTGTATAAAAATAACTTAACCTTAAGCCTTTTTGAAAAAAAAATGAAAACTTTCATGGTTTGCATAAATTACATATATAGGTTTTAACCTTCCTGTTTACGTAGGCGCACTCTGTATGGGCCCATGATTTACAACTTTGACACCTTATCCAAAAATCAGTTTTTCGCGACTCAGAATAGAGCCCATTGCAGTAGATGCATGCTGCGTCGCTATCGTCGCTGTCATTGTTTTGTGAAAATGGATCCGCATTTTCCATCTCATCTATTGCTAGATTTCTTTTTGCTTTTTTTGCGGCTTTTCTTTCCTCAACCTCTCTCTTCTGTCTATGGATTTCTCTTGCTTCTTCTAGATTGGGTGTTGTATTAATAGCTCCATGAGTCGACTTGTTTATCCTTTTTCTTTTTTGCTGGTTAGTAACCATAGGAATAGGTGATAGCTCTTGTATCAATTTCGTCAAATCGGATTTTGGGTTCGATAGATCAGCCGTAGAAGTAGACGCTTGTTCTGCTCCATTTTCTTTAACAGTGCTCGTTTCTGGAGAGGGCTGATTGTGTTTGGTCGGATCGTCACTATCTGATGTTCCTATGGTTATATGAGTAGTTTTGGATGGTGCGAACATCCATTCTGGGAAAACATGGGGATCCAACGGATAGATGCCGGTTTTTCTGAACCCACTGGTTGCATTTCCAACTGTTGCGGCTTTGGCATAGGCTTGGCTAAATATTTCTCCTACTTGGAAGTGGCTAACCACGCGCTTTTCATTTTGAAACATCCATGTTCTTATTGCCTGGTTATAATACGTCGTTAGCGGACCGAAAAAACTCACATCTAGGGGCTGAACTCGATGGGTACAGTGAGGTGGGAAGCAGAAAAGTAAGATATGATTTTTCTTAGCATATTCGAGCACTTCAATATTTTTGTGACTGCAGTGGCCATCCAATAACAGCAAAACTTTGTTGTTTTCTGAAGGCTTAGAATGTACCTTAAAATGAGACAGCCACTTTAAAAATATTTCAGTAGTCATCCACCCATTTTCTTGAGCATATCCCACTGTACCCAATGGAGCTTTGTCAATTAGCTCTTGCTTCATATATTTTCTCGGGAAAATCATAGCCGGAGGAATGTAATTTCCAACAGCATTCATTGCACATACCGCTGTAAACCTTTGACCTTTCTCAGCACTTGTGGCAACCCCGACCTGCTTTTTTGTAGCAACAATACGTTCAGTTCTAGATTGTACTGTTGTGAAACCAGACTCGTCCATATTATAGATAGACTCCGGAGGAAACTGGAATCTCTGTATAAGAGCTGACAAGGTATTAAAATATTTCTCGATCTGAACTTTGTTGAAAGCTGAGGCACGTGCAATGGATGTTGCCTCTGGTGTTCTTAAACTGAGTTGCGGATGTCTTTTCAAAAAATCCTTTAACCACTGCCAACCTGCCATCTTATTTTTTCTGCTAAATGTGTGCTTTAATTTTAAAGACTCAGCCAGTTGGAAAGCTAATCGTCTTATGTCAGATGAGGTTAGACCAAAAAGTCGATCGGACATTTCCAATAAATGACTGACGAGGCTCAGTTCCACTTCTTCAGAAAAAACTGACTGATGGCCCCCTAAAAATCCTTTTCGATTGCCTTTGGATATTTTATTTTTCTCTAACACTCGTCTTTTAAGGGTACTTCTAGGCACACTGTAAGTTTTCGCTGCAAGCTTGTATCCCATAGATTTGGACTTAATTGCGTCAATGGCCTCTTGCATATTGTCCTCTGACCACATTTGGCGCTCTTGGTTGGTACCAGGCATCATTCTGTTTGAAAACAAAATACTTTATTTTGTACGAATGAGGGCTTACTTGGTGCAGGCATGATGACCCCCTAGGGACCAACAAACCCAAATAGTACATAATGTTGAAAATATTCGAACCACTCTTAACTACAAGACTTGGCACCGCGCTTTTGCTGTGCGTTTATAGGTTATGTTTATGACTATACAGAAACCGCATTAAAATAATTAAAATAAATTAGCTTCAAGAAATATAAACAATATAACTTACCGTCTTTGAATATTCACAACTCAGCAAAATGGCAAATGGTAATTATTTTCGTAAATAACAATTGAAATCACAAAATATTTTGATAAGAAGGCCAGACAGCCATGCAGCAGCAGAAATACTATGCAAATCAATGTTGCCAGATCTGCAAATTAGTTATTTTTATAGGGGTTTAGGAATTTCCCCTATAGTTTCTACATGGTAATTCCATCTTAGATTCTGATCGATTGTTAAACCTAAATATGTCGTGTATTCTGTAGAACTCACAGAGAGTTTGCATGGGCAGTTGTGTAGGTCTTGCTTAAGGCATAGCTCAGAATGAATTTTTAATTCATTACTAGGGTTTGTTCCGATGTTTGTAATGGTGAAAGACATAAATTTTGTTTTTTTAACGTTCAAAGATAGCAGGCTACAACTTATTCAATTATACACTAAACTTAGACCCTTAGAAGCAAAACGCATTAACACATCCCAGTTTTTGCCTAAGAATATTAAAGCAGTGTCGTCAGCATATGAAACTATTTTTCCGCCAATATCAAGATGAAGTATGCTATTAATGTAAATTAAGAACAAAATAGGTACTATCACAGTCCCCTGAAAAACTCCTATTTTAGTTGTGAGAGAGCTACAAACCCTTCTTACCAAAAATAACTTTTCGTTTTACAATGTCGTCTTCATCATCCGACTTCTCTTAACTTTCGTCAGAGTCCATTGGAAATCCCTTAGGAACATCACTGCCATCAGATTCACCTGCTTTAATACGCTTTATCTCATCCTCATGCTCTATTTCTGTTAAAAACGACTAGTGGAAGCCATAATTTTAATTAACTTGACCGACAACACGGGTCCCCCGCGACCCCAACACATTGTACTGCGAAAACTCTTTAAGACACACACTTGCTCAGTTCGCAAGTCAGACTGTCCCAATGACGAAATAAGAGAGTGGACAGGTAAATGCGCTATACGGCTACGAGTGGTTTGTGTGACCGAAAATTGATGCGACGCCATTATTAGGAGCCAAACATTCGTAGTGGAGCCAGTATTTATTTTTGTGTTTTGTGCTGTTAAAAGTGAAATAAAGACTTTGATTTTGTGATAAACAATATGGTGTATTGTTGTGCTTACGGCTGTAAAAGCCGTAATGATAGAAAAGAGTCAGGAGTTACGTTTCATAGGTAAATATTCTACATCGACTATTTGCATTACGGCTTATTTTATACCATATTTCAGTCAAAAGACAAGAAATTGCAAATATTTTAAAGTATTATTAAGGTACCATGTATACCAACGTCTCTTATTAATATTACTTAAATTGATTAACATTTTCATTCATAATCTCTAATTCATACAATTAATTTGCAGTTAGGCGATTTCATCACCCAGAGGCGTGCATTCTTTTTAGATAAATAATATTAAATTAATGAAAGTATGCAATAATATTTTATTATGGGGTGAAATAATCCTCTTCATGACGATAATAATATAATATTTTAAAAAATAATAATATTTCAAGTAAATACAGATGGAAAATATAAATAAATACCTATTATGTATTAGACAAGGAACCTTTTTCATCAGAAATGTCATATGATCTGTCTTTTATGCATAGATTTTATTTGAATGATTTTTTTGTAATGAAAAAGATAATTATTATTATCTTATCGTTATAAATTATTACAAACCTTACTGAACAAATACAGTATTTAGATAATGTGAGATACTCGGTGAGTTATACCTTTCATCAAGCATCAAGCCTTCAACTAAAATATGTTTAATTGTCCTATTGTTGCTTTCTAGTGCAGAACGTCACTTGACCAGACATTTTTTGGCAATAAAACCTATGCATTTTAGTAATATACATAGTCATTATATAATTCTTAAAATAAACTTTTTTTTTTCATAAATCATTTTTATTTTTGTTCTAGATTTTCAAGAGATCCAGAAAGGGCAAAAGGCTTTGGATACAAAATACGAAAGTTGCAGACTGGAAACCTTCTTTAACAGACAGGCTTTGTTCAAAACATTTTGAAAAAACTCTTTTTTATCGTGCTGGTGAAAGAGTTCGTCTGCTAGATGATGCTGTACCCACAATATTTCTAGAACTACCAGTGTATTTACAACCAAAACAGGTATATATTATATAAAATATACATATCTTAGTTTGGGTAATATATTAAAAAAAAAACAAACCGGTCATACAAACTTTTAAGATTATG
Source organism: Kuschelorhynchus macadamiae (assembly GCA_030620095.1). Taxonomy (NCBI): domain Eukaryota; kingdom Metazoa; phylum Arthropoda; class Insecta; order Coleoptera; family Curculionidae; genus Kuschelorhynchus; species Kuschelorhynchus macadamiae. The sequence continues at coordinate 10,483 of JAUTXW010004019.1, read as the reverse complement.
AACATTGTACTAGTGTACTTATCATATATATTTTTACAGGAACGAAAAAGGCGTGTTCGCGAAGAGCCAAGTGTCATGGAATCACCTGCTACACCAAGTACTTCAGTCATGTCCCAAGGAGATGAAAGTCCAAGAAGAAAAAAACTTAAAAGGCAGTTGTTCCGAGAAGTAACTAGAAGTTGAGAGAAGTCAAGGAAAATCAGAGTATTGGGTCAAAAGGTTAAAAGATATAAAAAAAAAATTCATCCCTAAAAATGGTTTTAAAACAGTTAAAATCCAAAAATTTAGTATCTGATGAAAATGTATCAGTATTGGAAGGTATGCCTACCATAACGAAAGAATTATGGAAACGTAAAATGGGAAAAGGGAAAAAATATTCTCCAAATTTGAGAAAATTTGCAATTTCTCTGAGTTTTTTCTCTCCTAAAGGCTACGATTATGTTAGGGATACTTTTGATTCTTGTTTACCACACAGAAGCACCATAGGTAAATGGTTTAAGAATGTAAATCCCGAGCCTGGATTCACAAATGAAGCATTTGAAATGCTAAAAAAGCATGTTGCGTCTTCAGGCAAGGCTGTAATTTTATCACTTATAATCGATGAAATGTCCATACGCAAACATGTTGAGTGGGATGGAAAGAAGTTTCATGGCTACATACATTTTGGGGTTGACTTTAAGGATGATACCAATGCAATGGCCAAAGAGGCCTTTGTATTATTGGTAACCTGTATAAATGGGCGGTGGAAGCTTCCTGTAGGGTATTTTTTTGTTGATGGTCTAAGTGGGAACCAGAAAAGAGCACTTGTTTCACAATGCATACAATTAATTTGTCAAACAGGGGCACAGGTTAGTTCCCTCACATTTGATGGAGCTCCATCTAATGTGTCAATGGCCCAAACATTAGGCTGCAATGTAACTTTGCCACAATTAAAACCCTATTTTGAATATCAAAATAGGCAAGTTTATATTTTCTATGACCCCTGCCATATGGTCAAATTAGTTAGGAATACTTTTGGGGAAAAAAAATTATAATAGATGGGGAAGGGAATACAATTAAGTGGGAGTATATTGAAAAACTGGAAAAATTACAAGACTCTGAAGGCTTGCATTTGGGAAATAAACTCCGTAAGAGTCACCTAAATTTTTTCAAACAAAAAATGAAGGTGAAACTGGCCGTTCAACTTCTTAGTGAGTCAGTCGCAGATGCCTTAATTTATTGTGAAGACCAGCTGAAATTAAACACTTTTATATCCTATAAGGCAACTGCTAATTTTATCAAAATATTTAATTATTCCTTCGATATCATAAATAGTAGATCTCTTATTCCACCAGGATATAAAAAAGCTCTATGTGAAAAAAATGTTGAAACCATGACCATTAAAGTTTAGTGATGGGGAATTAGTTATTAATTCAAGGCGAAAGACTGGTTTTATAGGCATAATAATTTCTTTAAAAAGTAGTTTATTGCTCTACAATGATCTTGTTGCTAAACAAAAATCTATAATTTATTTGCCATTATATAAGGTCAGTCAGGATCACCTTGAACTTTTTTTTGCTCGGTAAGATCAAAGGGAGGGTATAATAATAACCCTACAGCACGTCAATTTACAGCAGCCTATAAAAGGCTGTTAGTTCAAGCAGAAATCCGCCCAGGTGGAATGGGAAATTGCATTCCTCTGGAAGATATTCCAATATTAACAGGCTACAGTAGGTCTGAAAATCCAATTATTAATATAAATTGCAGTGTGATACCATCTGACACAGAAATAGTAGCAGATGATATAACAGAAGTAGTTTTAAGAGACCATGAATATATTATGAACCCTGATATTATTAGTAATTGTTCACAACAAATTGTCATTTATATAGCCGGATTTGTATCGCATCACTTACAAAAAAAAATAAAGTGTGAACACTGTATTGGGGCGATACTTGGAAGTAGGGAAAACTTTCTGAATTCCCTTATAGAAAGAAAAAATCATGGTGGATTAACATATCCCTCAGAAGATGTGATTAATATTTGTAAAATTGTTGAACATTTTATAAGAGTTTACGAAAATAAGTTAACAAGGCCCAATTTTATTAAATTTCTAATAAATAAAATAATGTTTTCTTGCATTGAAGAACAATTTTTTAAATGTTTAAATGAACATATTTTAAGTTGTAGTAATAACCATATATATTTTCTAATTGAATCTGTGGTAAAAAAATATTTAAATGTTAGAATTCATTTTATCACCAAACGGAAATCAGAAGTGACAGATCCAGTAAGAAACCAATTAACAAAACTGATTTTATTTAAGGGACAGTAATATAGATTTTAAGTTATATATTATACTTATAGTTATATATATTATACTTCTTACTTTTTTTAAATTGTGTAATAATAAATATTTTTAAGCATAAAGTAGTTTGTTTTATTCAATTAATAATTAAACTGAATAAAAATACTTTGAATCCTTGCCAGTGGGAAAGTCTGTACCACGTATAAGAAAACTTTAATATTGATTTCTCAGAAAATCCTATTCTGGAAAAAAACTGGGTGCATAAAGAAAAAATAATTTTGACAGTATTAAAAATTAGGCCCGATATGCAGGGGTTCAAAAATACCTAATATGTTTGATAGTGGCAAAATTATTCTTTCTTTGGGCACCCACTTTTATTAAGAATTTTTTTTGAGAAATCTAATAGGTATTTTTTTCCATACATCATGTATGGAAAAAATACCTATATAGTTTTTCGCGGGCCCTGTATATTATTCTTTCTTCGTGCACCCACCTTTAACAAGAATTTTTTTTGAGAAATCAATAATTAATAGGTATTTTTTTCTATACATCGTGTATGGAAAAAATTACCTATATCTAGTATAGTTTTTCGCGGGCACTGTATATTATTTTCTCTGAAGATTTTTTATACTTTAGGATAGAATAATGACATGTAATAAAAAAGTCAACCAATTAAAAAAACACGTATTTTATTTGAAAACGCTAGTCTTGCTTGGTACAGTAATCACACAACTTTATATTCTCTAATGCTTATGTGTTTCATAAATACTCCTACTTTTTATCTATTTTTCCATAATAATTTAAAAAATAACATTTAATATACACGCGAATACATTTAAAAAATAATATATATTTAAAGCAATGTAATATAGATGAGTCCTCATGCAACGCCACTGGCCAAACCCGCGTGGAGCCAGCCGGTAACATCATACGTTGCATATTTATCTGTCCACTCTCTTATTTCGTCATTGGACTGTCCATTAAGCTAGGAAAGTAAATGGTAGCGTAGCCCGATGTCGCTGGGGTGTTGCGCAATATTGCAAAATGTATTATTCATGGGGTCATATACGACCCCATGTTGCCGTTTAAGGGTTAAGGTATTTTTTGTAATCTCTAGAATACATTATTTTAGCAATATAGCAAAAATTATTAAAAAATCTTAATATCATGTTTTTTAGTTTCCTAATTGAGAATCATTTTACCATTAAGGTACCTAAATCACGGAAAACGATTTGGGGCATCCTGTCACAAAAGTACATAATATAACAAAAAAGTATGATTTAAGAAGACATTCATAATAATATATTTTTGTCTATTATTTCCTAATCATTTATGTGTATGCCCAAATATGAATTTCTAAAACATTTTGATGAGCAATTGGCCATTGCCATTGAAATTCATATCGTAATGTTGCTCTATTGGTTTAATATAAAATTTGCCGGAATTTATTGCATCAAAAAATCAAAATAACCACATCAAAATGCTAAACCATATAGAAATAACGCAATAAACTTGTTTCGAGCGGGCCAGGCGACGTCACTGCTCGTCAAGGCTCGCTCCCGCTAAACTTACGGAAATAAATCGCCGATGTAACTATCCTGTGTGGTTTAAGGTTCTTGAGTTCTACTAGTTCACGTTTATACCACAATTAGTTATGTTACACAATTTGAAATAAGTTCATTAAGTAGTTTTTCAGGCTCAATTTTTAAATATCTTGTTAAGCCGCCATTTTGTTTAGCTACGCCGCGAAAAGACACTCAGACTAGGGACTCTGAAACGTTGAGATCTGAAAAAAATTAGAAGGGATATTTTTTCACGATTACAATACTTTTTTTTTACGAGGGAAGTAAACAGCTATTTTCAGGTACTCCTTCCCTTATAATTCAACATTGGTGATTAAGGATAAGTCAAAAAAAAAATATTTTTACAATAAATTTTATCATTAGTTTAGACGTATACGTAGTAGTGTATGTTTATTATATAATTAATTCTCTCATCTTATAAAGCTAAGGTCTGGTATTGGATTTTATTGCAAATTGCTTCATGTCAGTATTTTAATATGCAGTTTTTTATTTTTGTGTGGTTAGATTTTAACTGCCTTGTCTTTGTTTTAACATAAAACATCCTTTGCATTGCTCAAAAATCGAGTTGCCAGTCTATAGAAAAGGACGGTTGTGATTGGTCAAAACGAATGTAAGTAATGAATTTGGAATAACGCGATTGGTTGTAGCCTGAGGTTAATAAGCCATTACTCGCTACTAGCAGTAATATATACTCTGGCTAGGCCAAAAAAATATTGATAATATAGGGGCAATATTTTTATTTAATGGTCAGTTGTAGAGATATATTCATTAACTTGTTTTGATCCAGTCATAGTTGATGAAGGGCGGGAACATCATTTGTCAGGGGTAAAAGAACGTCATCGTTTAATAATAATTTTGTCTCTCGAGTTATTAAAAAGTAGAATCGGATGTAAAAATAAATATTATATCACAATAACAACACATCAAAAGGAAATCATAAGCTCAAGATTAATGTTGATATCTACAATATTTATGTAAAGTGCTAATTAAATACATTAAAACCCTTTTTTGATAATTTTTTACCCAACCAAAGATTAATTTTATCTTAGTAATTGTTTATCATCTCATCTCAAATATCTATTAAAGATAAGAATATCATTTACTGTGCCCATTAAATCTGATGACATTTAATTACTAATATTATTAAATTATTAAAACAAAGGTAGATAGGGCATGGCTTCCTGTCAATTGGCTAACAAAATAGGATTAATAATACACTGACCCACAAAAAATGACCAGCCAAATATTTATGTAATTCTCACCCTAGGCCCTAAGCGTTATCGTATTTTAACCTTCAGGTACATGGGTTGGGTCTAATAGACCAAGCTATTCGTTTTTTAGCCGCCATTTTTAACAGCGCTTGAATTTCGACTCGATCCTCTGTGTACCTTTCGGTCGGCGCCACCTACATCTATTGCTACTGGCAACAATTCAGTTCAGTTCGCTCTGGACCTGCAGCAGCAGTATATGTCCTAATAGACCCAACCCGTGCACTGGTGTTAGTTTTTGCAGTGTTGTGGATTTTTGTTATTTTGCTGTGTTTTTATGAACTTTTGTTATAAGTTGTGACTAAAACGTTGTTTTCTTAAAATAATGTATTCTTATGAAGCAGAGGTCGCTAGACTCTAAAAATTGTATGCAGAAGTGCCTACAGATGAAGATCCCGATAGTGACGATGACTCCGTTGCTGATCCCGACTTTGAAGAAGTTTTGGTGCATGAAACAGATTCAGAGCAGGAAGGAGAAGATAATTTTGAGTATCCAGAACAAGAAGAAATTGGAAATGAAGAGACGGGGGACAGTAACTCTACTAAATATTATTATGGGAAGGACAAAACTAAATGGCGCAAGGATCCTAATGCCCAAAATGTACGTACAAGGAAGTATAATTTAGTGTCTCATTTACCTGGTGTCGTCGGTAATGCAAAACATTTAACCGAGGTACTCGAATGCTGGAATTTATTTTTCGATGAGTATATTATAGACATGATTGTATGGAATACCAATGTATACATTCAAATCATTGCCGAAAAATTTAGAGATAAATATGATGTTAAACCAACGGATAGCACAGAAATCAAGGCACTTATAGGTCTGTTATACTTAGCTGGGGTATTGCATGGAGGGCGTCTAAATATTTTGGAACTTTGGTCTACCACAGATGGGATGGGAGTAGAAATATTCCCTGCTACAATGGCTTTGCGCAGATTTCGATTTTTGCTAAGGTGCCTGCGGTTTGACAACGTTGCAACTAGAGACGAAAGAAAAAAAGGAGATAAAATCGCAGCAGTACGAGAACTACTGAATAAAATCAATGCAAATTTCCAGAAACCCTATACTCTTGGAGAATTTGTTACCATTGACGAAATGTTGCTAGCTTTTCGCGGGCGCTGCGGGTTCAGGGTTTATATACCAAATAAACCAAATAAATATGGGCTTAAAGTGTTTTCGTTGGTAGACTCCAGAACATTTTATACAAGCAATGTGGAATTATATTGTGGAAAGCAGCCAACTGGACCATATGATGTTAGCAACGCAACCGCAGATGTTGTTTACAGATTGTGTAAACCTATTTTAAATACTGGAAGAAATGTAACTATGGATCGACGGTTCACAAGCTACGAGATGGTAAAAACAATGCGTGATCTCCATAAAACTACAGTCGTTGCTACAATTCGTTCTAATAAAAGAGAACTTCCCCCAGTCCTGGTCAGCTCAAAAGGGCGGGAACAGTATTCCTCCTTATTTGCTTTCAGCCAAGATATGCCGCTTGTGTCTTACGTCCCTCGAAAAGGTAAATGTGTTCTAGTAGTTTCGTCTATGCACAATGACAATAAAATTGATGAAAGCACCGGCGAGCAGAAAAAACCCGAAATGATCTCCTTTTATAATTAATTTGACGAAAGGTGGTGTTGATAGCGTGGATCATCTTGCAAGTTCATACGATGTTGCAAGAAATACAAAGCGCTGGACCATGGTGGTTTTTTATGGTCTACTTAATGTGGCAGCTATAAACGCGTTTGTTATTTATACGGCTAATGAAAACACAGAAGAAATTAATCGAAGAATGTTTTTAAGAAGTTTAGGGACTCAACTGGTTATGGACAATATGAAAAGGCGCGCTTTTGATCAGCACATACCACGAGCAATTCGGCAAATTTCTATTCGCCTGTCTGGAATTGAGGAGAAAAAAACCAGTACCCCCAGTGAACAAGAGAAGTCGCTGTAAATATTGCAAGGACCGCAAAACAAAATATTATTGCAAATGTTGCAACAATTGGTTGTGTTTAGAGCATGTTGAAATGTTTTGTCAAGAATGCAGTGAAAAAAATTAGTTGTTTTTTTAATTAATGTTAATACAATAAGATTTCCCTTTCTTTAATAATTTTTGTACGAAATAAACTTACTAGAACATTTGTTCAAATGATTTTGTGGTTTAAATTCAAAGAAAGATGTATTTGTAATATTTAGGAATAACAGGTTTATAAAAAAAAATTAGTTATAAATATTTTTATACATACATACTGTTTTTTATTTTTGTTAAAAATAGGAAATTAGTTCAAATAGTAATATAAAAACAAAAAAAAAGTTGTAAAAACTATTTGAAATAATAATATTTTTATTGGGTCTAATGGACCCCACCCGTCTACTGGTAAATCATTTTTCCACCCGTTTACCGGAAGGTTAATGGCAATACAGGGTGTAATTTAATTGATGGCTGAAAATGCAGGATATGATTTCTTGGCTTATTTAAGAAAGAACGGTTCATATGAACATACGTCCTAAACCTCTCAACTTTTGAGCTACAGGGTATTAAAGTTTAAAAAAAAAATCGTTTTCTTATCATAACTTTAATACTGTTCTCAGTATTTTCATAACATTTTGGCACTCACCTTGTAACGTTACACTTTTACTGTAACAAAATAAGATAAACTTGTAAGTCTAATTATGATGTTGCTATGGTGCTATATTTATATTTTGTCATTCACCAAGATGTCAGGGACTAAATTTTGGCAGTTATCTAGATTGTTTTATTTGAAATATTATTTTACGAGTCCTATTTTCCATTACTATTTAAAATAAGTACTTAATATTGTACGTAATAATTTGGTGTGTCATATACATATGTTATAATTTTACAGATGCTGAGGGTCTGGTTGTTGAAGCTTTCTTTAATACCCACCATATAAAAGGACCATATTTTTATAAGAATTTCATACTAGATGTTCATTAACACATGATGTCTCCAATTATCTTACCTTAGTATATTTTTGTTCAGAAACAAGTCTATTATAAAAAACATGGTTGGGCATGCGCTAATGTATTACAAACTAAACCAGATATTTCCACATATCTCCATTGTAGCCTGGTAACGCTAAATAAATTAGAAACATTTTATATACCACTAATTTTGTTTAACAATACCTCATTGCCTTTCAAAATCACGTTCAGTTCATTAAATACTTGCCTTTTGATAAAATATAGTTTAAAAAATGTTACCTATATTGTTGATTTCCTGTAACACATGTCAGAGATTCATTAAACAAGGGTTTGTGTTGTTTAAGTAATTCTTCTAATGTTTCGTTTAAAAAGCATATTGTTTATTTTCGTTTTACAATTTGGGTTAACTCAAATGACAACTAATTGGGCGGTCCAACGAAACAGCTGATCGGTGACGTTCAATTGACAGATCGTTGGAGTGCCCAATGAAGTTTGACGTTTTACTGCGGCGAGTCTAACATCTCTTTTTCATGTACGCCTTAAACCCAAATAATTCCGTCCGACCACTTCAGTTTCGTTATTTATTAAAAACCAAAAATTTTAAAGTTAATTATTAAAGGCGTAACTTACGTAAAGATTAGAGGGAAATATAAAAAATATCTAACATAAATTATTCGAAAATAAATATTTAAATTCAATATAAAGATTTATTGAAATATTTACTGTAGTCTGAGTTGCCTATCCTTAAAAAAAATCCTTTATTTTTACCAAATCAATAAGGGGGAAAGAGACAAAATATAGGAACATTAAGATCAAGTTTTGCGTATAGCTCTTCCAACATGTTAGTTTTTTTAGCCAAATTCCTACATTTTTTAAACATTTTTTCTTTGATAAACCTCTTGGCTAAAATCGTTTTAGAACGAGTTCATTCTATTTAGTTTTGACTGTGGCCGTGAAAATTCAATTAAACGGCTGATCCTGTTCAAAGGTTGTTTTAAAATTTGTCTTGAACAATGATCGAATAACAGCCAGGTAATTAACAATTTTAATTTATTCTGGCAAGATTTATTTATTTTAATTTTTACAAATTTTACAATTAGGCTACAATGGATTTTTCCTCTTTTTTACAGCTCAGCGGTCATTTTACCACCTTGCATTTTACCACTTTGCATTTTACCACTTTGCATTTTACCACTTTGAATTTTACCACTTTGTATTTTATCACTATTACATTTTCATTGAAATGTGAAAGCCTATATTTCACTTTTGTGGTAGTTTTGAACCCAATAGTTCTCACATTAAAAACTTTTGGGTGGAGCCAAAATAAAAAACAAAACCTTTTTGCCACCGCAAGGGTTGTGGCTCCGACAGGACCCGTTTAAAAGGTTTTTGAAAACTGAAGTAGTATTCTGCTTACCGAAAGTTGGCACAAACAAGATCCACTTTTACCGAAGTTTTTTTGAAGTATTTGGCCTCTAGTATGCAGCCCAATAACCAGGCCCAAGTTTGAGTTATCACCTCCTGCTTACCTGCTACCTACTTGGTGAGATTTTTAACTTAAATTTATAAGTTCGTCGTACCTTTTATTTTTAAATTTTATTTTCGAATTCTTATACCTATTTCTATCTATAAATATAATTTATATCACATTCTTGCATTTCCTTTAAACAGTGGTAAATATTCACAAGTATAATCTGAAATAAAGGGAAATAATAATTGTATATTGTGTTTTACTGTTTGTCTCAGCATTTTTACTAACACAGGGGTAAAGGGTGTATGAAGGAAGTAATTTTACGTGTGTCGGCGCCCTTCCATTTTATATATATTTTTGACTTTTCTTCTTCATACACTAAATGAAACGGATTGAAAAGTTTTGAACTCCCCCAAAGCCGAACCACCGTACACGCTAGCCTACGGGTTGTAATTGCAAACTCTTAAAATTGCAGTTACGTAACAAATCTTTATAACGTGACTTATAGCACCAGAATTTACGTTATAACCTACTACCTACTACTTTTTGAAGTAGAAGATTTTTTAATAATTCTATCAGTGGCGTCGGGATGCAGACTGAAAATTCTTCTAAAAAAATACGATACTGCACTGCTTTTCCTGGAAATGAAAATAATTTTTGAAATCCTCATTTATTCTGGAACAAATTAAAATTTTTGACATTTTTTCGTCCGACGAACTGTTTTGGCGTAAAAGAATAAAAACAGTTTTCATGCATGGCAAAATCTCTAAAATCTAATGGTAATGAAAAATTCGTTTTCGACTCAATACTCAAAATAATACTTACTAATACATTTTTTGTATTAAACTTGAATTGTAGTAGTGGCTATTTTAATTGATTAATTTTAATTTAATAAAAATTAGACAAAAACACATCTTACCT
>JAUTXW010004018.1:0-67390 GCA_030620095.1 Kuschelorhynchus macadamiae | reverse complement strand
CACGAGCATATAATACATTTTTCGTTATGACTATACGAATTCAGGTAAATTGACAAAATGCCGGCAAAACAAGAACAGAAGAATGTATATCACGATATGACTAATTCCTTTTAGGCATTTTACAATTTAGCTAAAGCGGTTCCGTCAAAACATGAATATAAAAATAAGTCGACTTTTTTCCATCGTCATGTAAGATCGACATGCAATAATAAATTAATGTGTGATCATAAACAATATATAAGCATATTTTGTTATTTTCATAGGATTTGTTTTCCATTTTTTTTGTAGTTTTATATTAGTATTAGGTACATTCTTACCTAAATATTAAATAGGTATGTACTAATTTTTTTGCAATAGTTTAGACTCTTCCAAATGTCATGGATGTTCGACATGAAGTAGTATTTTTTTCGATTATAGACAATATATAAGCATATTTTATTATTTTCAAAGGATTTGTTTTTTAATTTTAATTTGTAGTTTCATACTTGTGATAGGAAGGTATTAATACCTGGAAAACAAAAAAAGTACCATAGTTAATAGGTATATTTTTATATCATGAACTGTTAACTGTTTATTTATGTTTCCTTAATTCAAAGATTTAATACATTTACTGTAACCATTAATATTATTTACTTAAATTAACGATATGTCTCCTATCTACAAGGCCCAAAAAACGACATTCAACAACTAGTCATCTTGTAACGAACTGGATTTATTTATACTATCAATTTTGGTTCACGTTATTTGCAGATACACTGCTGTATTTTGCTGCAAAAAATATAAATGACGTGACGTCATTAACGTTAGTAGTGGTAGGGTTCTCGGACCGCGTTGTATAGGTTGTGGGTTCGAATCCCGACCAAGGCGAAACATTTTTTTTTTAATTATAATTAATAAAAATTTGGATTACTTATTCTCTTAAAGTTAGGTTTGGTTTGTTGTAAAATCGAACTCCGAGTCTATATTAAAACAAAATTTTTTTTTAACTACATCTATAATACTGAAGTGGATCCCCCCGTTAGATTAGTACAAGTTTATCAAAAAAGCAGTCATTCACACGTTGTTCTTATTTACCGTGAACCGACTTTCCAACGATTCGGAAGGAGCAGCGGCCTTTACTTAATAGTATTTTTGGTTATATTTTCACGTTTTGACGGCACCGCTTTTGGTAAATTGTAAAATGCCTAAAAATAATCAGTCATAACGTGATATACATTCTGTTCTCGTTTTGCCTTCATTTTATCAATTTGCCTGAATTGGTGTAGTCATAATGAAAGCGTTTTGCCGGCTTTTTGTAAAATGCCTAGGCAAATTATAAATAGCCTAAGTTTGCATTATGTCTACCTATTATGCAAAAACTGACCTAGGATAAACTTTAAAAGAGAACAAATGAACCAATTGAAAGATTGAAAAATTTAAAAGATGCGAAGAAAAGTCAATCTTGATAAAAGTTTTTCCTTAAAAAATAAATAATGTTCGCGTCATTAAAAATTTAATTTTTTTATTCAGGGTGCATAAAAATACAAAAAATTTTTATTTTATTTTTTACGTAGAGCATAAAAATGTCTCAGCTTGCAAGATACGAAAAAAAAGTCACTCTGGATAAAAGTTTTTGCTTAAAAAATAAATACATTTTGCGTTATAAAAAATTTGTTTTTTAACGCAGGAGCATAAAAAATAAAAGTATATCTCCTTTATAATTATCTCTCAAAGGTACAAATATTAATATATTTATAATATGAATTAAAACCCAAGCAGATATTACAAGATTTAAAATTAAGGGTTTCAGTTTTATCAAATTACTTTTTAAAGTTCCAAATATTCTCAAGCACACCTTTAATCAGAGTACCTACTAGTTTCTAAAATAATTATGACACTTAACGATGTCCATGCCAATGTCTTTATTTCATGAAATAATTATCATTTACTGTAAAATAGTTGTTATTTATAACTAATTAAATAATTGTAATTCAAAATTGCGTCTTATTCAAGTAGAATTTTTAAATAATGCAAACATTTAATTAAGCTAAAAAGAATTAAACTAAATAGAACGATAAAAATATCAAAATTCAAAAATTCCACAGTCATATTCAACATATTTTTCTAACTGCTTCCTAAAGCTGCGTATACATCTGATCATTCGGGCCGAATGAGCATTCGGATGTGGACGACTGAGCAATGTGCGGCGAATAGACTCCAAATTTTACCGGTACATCAAAGTGAGCACGAGTGGCGAACCCACTCAGACCTGCTCAATGTGGACGGCGACAGCTGAAGATCGTGAGCGTGAGCGGTTAGTAGTTTGAGCATGCGTAAATCCGAAGGGCACGTCGATGGATTTCACTCGAGAACAGTGTTTGGAAATAATCGATCTATACATCAGTAAAACATTTAGAAGAAAATCAACGTCATCTTGGGACATTCGGGTGAAATTCTAAAAGTGGCCGGTCTCTTCATCGAGCAAGTCGTTTATGAACAAGATGCTGTTAATACCAATTTGACGGCTTTTCTTCCCATATAATTGTGATGACCATTGGCCTGCCTGTCTGCTTGATTTATTCTTTTATAAACTGTATAACACAACAAAACTAGGGCTAGCCACTGCCAGACTTTCATCCACCATATTTCAAGGCAAACTGAAAGCATTGAAAGCATTTATGGAGCGGCTCAAGTGGAAGTTCACGTGTCTCCCTCGTATGCCATGCTCAGATGTCTACGCAATGCAGTATCCGGATACTCATTCGCGCTTGCCTTGCTCATTTGGCCATAATGCACAGATGTATACGCAACTTTAGATATCTGAAGCAATGTTTGATTTCTTTATGGGATATTGAATGGATAGCCTGGGTAATTCTGCCTTTTGACACTTCAATATTATTTGGTACTGAAGCAACATAAATAATTTGTTTTAAACAGCCCCATAGAAATATATCGGCAACAGTTAAGTCAGGGCTTCATGGTGGCCACAAATTGGGCCGTTTCTTCTAATTCGTCTTGTACCAAATTTGCGGTGCATCTATTCTGTTACTTCATGAGCGCAACGTGCTGGACAACCATTCTGTTGAAAATAATTTTTTTGCCGATAACTTAATGGTAAATTTTTAAGTTCATCGCTAAAACATCTATCCAGCATTTCTAAGTAAGATATTCTACTGTTATTGTGGATATATGGGCCTATAAAGCCATGGATAGATATCGCGTACCACACGTCCACTTTTGTAAAATATTGCCTTCGGGTCATTATTCTAAATTCGGGCATTTCTTGAGACCAGTACCTGGCGTGCTGGGATGCGGCAGTTCCATTAGTAGAAAATGTTCATTCAACAGAAAACAATAAACCTATAAAAATCAATATTTTCATTTAAAGTTTTTGTTTCCTACCCACAAACAAAAATCTAGTCTTTTCACTTCATCTCCTAATCCAGTATATATATATATATATATATATATATATATATATATATATATATATATACAGTGTGTATCAGCCAAATGGAATAAATTCGATAATAAATAAATGGGGGCGTGTTCGGAAAAACGCTTGGATCCGTCGATAGGTATTTTTAGTTGCTCATTTTCTCCAATAAAAACTTTTTATACAGGGTGTGTCCTGTAACAGTGGTCAATGCCAACTTTCTTATTTCAAATGCAACACCCCGGATATTATTTAATTTTTGGATTCTTTAGGAGATTCTAAACATATTTTATATTCAATGTCCTATACCTATCTTCAACTATTTCGGCAATATTAAGTGTTTTATTGCAAAAATTAAGATTAAAAAAATAAAATTATTTATTTCTTCATAATGTATAAACAAAAGTAAAAAGTTAATTTAGGAACTGTTGAATATGCTCACCGTGAACGTCTTGGCAAATTCCTAATCTTAAATAGAAATTTCTTCTAACGTTATTTAGCATCTCAGGCGTGACCGATCTAATCGCAAGCGTTATTCGTCTTCTTAAGTCAGCTAAGTCGAGGGGTTTAGTTTTGTATACAACATTTTTAATATGTCCCCATAAGAAAAAGTCTAATGGCGTCAGATCAGGGATCGCGCTGGCCATTCTATCGATCCTCGTCTCCCTATCCACCGATTTGGAAATATTCCGTTGAGGTACTGCCGGACATTAATTTGGTAATGGGGCGGTGCTCCATCTTGCTGAAACCATATCATATTCGCTGGAACTTGTGGGTTTGCTGGATCCGGATACAAATTTGTCAAAGTTGGCGCGATATTATTTTGGAGCAGTGCTAAATAATTATCGCCATTCAAATTGCCGTCAATGAAAAAGGGGCCTATGATATGATCCCTAACAATTCCTGCCCAAACATTAACCTTTTCAGGATATTGAGTATGTTCTTCGCTGATCCAGTGAGGATTTTCCCTAGACCAATAGCGGCAATTTTGACGATTTACATGACCGTGAAGTGTAAAGGTGCACTCATCCGAAAACAAAACATGTTCTAATTGAATAACATTGTTATCTAACATAGCCATCATTTGTTCACAAAAATAAGTTCTCCTATCATAATCGTCTTCCATGAGCTCCTGAGTTGGTATCACTTTATAGGGATGCATTTTATTTTCTTTTAATGTTCGAATAATCGACGAATGGCTAATATCGAACATTGCGGCGGCTTGTCGACTAAAAATATGTGGGTTTTCCTCAAACTCAAGCATAATATCCAATTTAGTATCATCATTTATTGAATTGGCAGCTGCTTTTTTTATCTGCCTCACATGTCCAAGCTCGCGAAACTGCTTTTCTATTTTACTAATTGTCCCTTGGGATATATGCGGCAAATTTGGAAATTTTTCATGAAATAAGCGAGCAACTTCCACTTGTGTTCGTGTGTTATCTCCATAACCAATCATTTGTAGAATTGTTATTTTATGCATTTCTGTTAAATGAACCATTTTTCTGATATTAGGTATTATGCAGTTAACGAAATTCAAAAGACTATGACACTGACACTGACAACTACTGTCTTGCAAAGAGAAAGGCCAGGCATTTTACACAAAAGTAAACAAAACTTAAAAGTAAACAAAACTGGCTCTTTTTGTTCCATATCAATAAAAAGGAACGCTAAAATGGTTTTTGCTTACATTCTTAATATGAAGACCTAAATGGTAAATAAGTATTGAGTGTGTTCTAGCGAATTTTTGTAATCGAATAAATAGTTCAGTAACCAGAGCCACTTTCATGAATAATAATAAATTCGAAATAAATAAAATAAAAATAAATTTGAAAACACTTAATATTGCCGAAATAGTTGAAGATAGGTATAGGACATTGAACATAAAATATGTTTAGAATCTCCTAAAGAATCCAAAAATTAAATAATATCCGGGCTGTTGCATTTGAAATAAGAAAGTTGGCATTGACAACTGTTACAGGACACACCCTGTATAAAAAGTTTTTATTGGAGAAAATGAGCAACTAAAAATACCAATCGACGGGTCCAAGCGTTTTTCCGAACACGCCCCCATTTATTTATTATCGAATTTATTCCATTTGGCTGATACACACTGTATATATATATATATATATATATATATATATATATATATATATATATATATATATATATATATATATATATATATATATATATATATATATATATATATATATATATATATATATATATATATATATATATATATATATATATATATATATATATATATATATATATATATATATATATATATATATATATATATATACAATACAACATTATATTTACACGACAGGATTTTTTTAGGTTTTTGAAATAAACAAAAATTTATTTAATTTTAAAAATGTATATTTAAAGCAAATAACTGTTTGGTTTTACGAAACAAAACTCTACTTGGGCCAAATAGGATATTTATTGGATTAACAGTGCATTACTTTACAACGAAATAAGTTGAAGCCCCTTTTTTCGTATTTTTTTAAGTATTTGTTTGGGTAAACGTCATTTTTGTTTAAATCAAATTACTTATTTTTTAAGTTTAGTTGTGGCTGAGTAACTTGAGTGTTACTACGTATGTTGCCAATCAATTGGCAATGATTGTAATACAATGAGTAAATTGTAATATTAATTTAATAAGAGCATAGATGATCTTATATTTGTATTGATATTTTCTAAAAGTCTGAAGACACTTTAAGGCTTGAAAGAAATATGCACGCTCTAGGGCCCAAAAGAGCACCTATATTGCAAAATTAACTTTTATTTCTTGCTCCAATTTGATCTCAATAAACAATTAATCTTGCACTAATAAATGACAAAGGTAACCAAAGAATACGTTAACACTGCTCTCAACTATAATTGTTATAGTTATAAGAGGTATCGAAGAACGATGTAAAAAATCCAGGTCCGTATTTAAATTAACAAAGTTGATGATGGTCGCCCCTCACCAAATTGTAGAGGAGAAAAAGTGGCAGTGACAAAGTGAAAATTATTTTCATCTGTCATTTTAATTAAGCCTACACTATTCGATACCTTTTATAACTTTAAATTAAATTATGACAAAAAGTCATATCGTATCATTTGATTTTTTTGAGTAAATTCGCATTACATGAAAAATTTCGAAAAATCGCCATCTAGCGACCACTAATAGAATCATTATGGTACAGTTGATAGTTCTACGTGAAGAGCAACAAAACCTGATACCAAGTTCAATGTAATCAGTTCATCCAAAACACAGATACAAACGTTTTAAAGAAAAAAACCTTTCCCCAACACTTTATTATTGCAAATAGTAAAAACAATGGTATACACCAAAAAGCTGTATAATTGCCTGAACAATACAATGCTTATATTTTCGATAAACCTTAATTAGGAAAATTCAAGAGAAAATCGGCATTTCCATTTTTAAGTTGCCGTTTCGCCCCCTAGCGTCCATTTTTCGAGTTTGAAAATAATTTCCACCGATTTTTATTGGCCGATTTACCGATAAATATTTTTTCCCTATAATTGGACACCCGGTGCAAGTATAGTCAGTTTTACTTATTTAAATAAGTATTTCATTGTTTTTGGCTGGACTGTCTAAATAAATTAGTAAATCATATTTATTAATAATTACGTATTTATTAGGTACGTAACACTAAAAAATCTTTAAAAAGATTTTTTTTTTTACAATAATTCAGTTGAAGTAAAGTCACGAAAAATAATTATAACAAGAGGTGAATGTGTTGACCAATACCTAACACACCTTGTAGGGAAAAAACCATTACACCGTGGTTACAAGCAAAATTGAAACAAACGCGAACTTAAAAACCATCATAAGGGACAAGGTTATGAAAATAGATATATAAACACGAGTGCTATATCTGAAATTTATTATTTGCCTATTACTATTATCAAATTAAGAACCATGAACTCGTTTGTAAGTATATTATATTTTGAGTAAAATTTCATCGTTATTATCCTGTCATTAATCGAATTCACCCAAAAATTGTATTTTTTTCCACTGCAATACAACTGAACTGTAGTAATTTTTTTTTGTAAAACGATATGTTGAGATTTCGGTCATGATTTTCAAAATAGCAAAGCAAAAAAAATCGGTAAATTTTTCTTACCCCGAACTTCCCTCGTTATGATTTTTTTTATTGGTAATATTAAAGTGCAACCTTGTTTAGTTCAGTACAGAGTCATTTAGTAACACATATCTTTCCAAACATTTATATTAGGCGCCATTTTGTTCTATCATATTGGATTCCTACCAATATTTTACCAGTTTCTGCCATGTCACCTTTGATTTTTGGGCATAAATTGAAATAAATTCAATAAGTAGTTTGTACATTGACGGGCATCACCTTTTTTAGGTCATGTCATGTTATGTCATATATCACATTTAATTTTTCTGCAAGTAAATTGAATAAGAGTTCTTTTACTTTCAGTTTTTAAAAGTGTTACTTGGTCGCAATTTTGTTTCGTCATCTTGAAATCGTACCGCGAATTTACCAGTTTATCTCTATATTACACTTAATGCTTGCACAAAATTTGAAGTTTATCTAATAAATTGTTTTTCAAACTGAATTTTTAAATATTTTATTAGCTCACCATTTTGTTTTGCTCTATTGGATTCACACCCAAATGTTATCGGGTCATTCTCATGTAAAACTTGATTCTTGTACAAAATTTGAGGCAAAAATTATTTTTTTTAGAAATAATTTTTTAGCGTTTCACTAGACCGCCATCTTGTTTCGGCACTATGAATTTTTACCAAAATATAACCAGGTCAACTCCATATGACTCTTAATTTTTTACTAAAATTTGAAGTCAATGTAATAAGTAGTTTGTAACGAAATGACAGACAGACAGCCAAACCGACAGACGGACCGACGAAATTGATAAAACATATTTTTTGCATCTTGCATTTCATATCATATGTAAAGCCTTTTTTTTCACAATTACAAAAATTTTGTTGCCACCATCATGAATTAGTACCATAATTTTACTAGTTCATCTCCATATCACAATTAGTTATGGCATTAAATTTAAAATCAATTAATTAAGAAGTTTTTCAGGCTACATTTTTGAATATACCAAAATTTTGCTAATCGATTCCTACATAATATGGTTTTTTCGATTGTTTGTTATATTAGATTTTTACTAAAATGTTACCAGGTCATCCCCATAAGTAGTTTTTTAGCTATGGTAGGAACAGCCAGATCGACAGACAGACAGATGACGCAATTGAGAAAACATGTCTTTCGGCATTTAGGGAACCCGAAAAAATGTCGGTAGTTGATTTTTTTATGTTTAGAATAAATTCCCTTTTACAAGGGAAGTAAAAAAATTGCAGTTATGTATCATTTATCTAGATGGGAGGAAAAATTCACTTCTGCACCACAAACAAATTTAAAGTCCTGTATTTCTTAAATCAGTTTACCTTTCAACATTTTTTTTTATCTGTAAGTAATTTAATTGTTTTGCAATAAAAATGGAAATTTTCTCCAAGCTTCGTGGAAGTTAATTGAAAAATTTACACTTTTTAACCGTTTTCAGGCTGTCATAACTTTCGTCGCCTGCGTGGCTGCTGCTCAAGCAGGCTATCTCCATGGTCCGTCTGCACATATCCTACAGGGACCAAGCAGCAAAACTATCGTAGTAGGACCAGAGGGTAGTGTCATTTCAGCAGCTGCCCCAGGAGGACAGATCGTACATGAAGAGCATCCGGGAGTCATCGCTCATGCCGCCCCAGTATATGATCATATCGCTCCAGTAGTTGCCCATGCAGCCCCAGTATTTGCTCAGGCCGCTCCTATTGTATCCCACCATGGTTCCCCATCAACTGTGGTAGCCCATTCCTCTGCCTACGGACATGACAGTGCCCTTGTATCTGGACCTTCTGGAACCATTGCTACTGGACACGCCGCAGCTCATGCCCCAGTTGTTGCTCATGCTGCTCCAGTTGTAGCTCATGCTTCTCCAGTTCTTGCTCATGCTGTTCCTATTGTAGCCCACTCTGTACCAGTTCTTGCTCATCATAGTCTGGGTCATCATGGCCATGAAGGTCAATACATCCACGATCACAGTGAATCTTTGTATGACGATGGATCATACAAACCACATTTATATCATCATTAAGTATTCTGTGAACTGAGTGTAAGTGTGCTTTTTAGATTTGGAGTGACTGTGCAATTAGGTGCGTTAAAGAAGAATATGATCTTCAGTGATATGTTTAGAGAGAATGAATAAAATTAGTGAATTTATGTAAATGCAAATACCTGTGTAACAAGTGACGTATGTTCTGTAGATAAAATGAAAATATATGTCATTATTCAAAAATATTTGAAGTTTTATTTAAAATTTTCATTTAATTCTGAAAAGTTTAGTTAGTTATATATTTATATGCTAATTCATCAAACCCGTCAATTTTGAGGTACAGAAAAAAAGAGTGGCAATTTTATTTGACAAGTTGTTTTGAATATTATATTTACATGTATAAGTTTGTAAAATGTTTGTAATTGGGCTGTAACAGTTAAAATGAAAGTACAACTATAGTATGGTATATTATGTGTTAATATCTTGAGTAGCTGTAAAGCGAAAACGTAAAAGATTTCGTAATTCATGTATACACCCTATACTACGTAAGCGACTTACCTAATTGTATTCCTCCTAACATTGAGCCAGAATAGAAACATAAATGCTAATTTTTTTTGTTTTTTTCTATCCCAAAAATAAATATAAAATCAGAGTGAAATATAAAAAAAAGACGCAAAAATAAATTTTTTTTAACTTTTAAGATCTACTGAGCTGTGTTGACAAGGTCAGTAGTTGAATAGAGACTTGTTTGATGCCGAGATATTCGGCCCGCAATATTCAGTCTTCAGACGAGATAGAAAGTATGAGGACCAAAACTGTCAGCATGGCGGAGAGGTATTAATCGCTAGCGCAAGTCATATTCAAGCTTCGCCTGTTGTTACACTTATTGTCAATACGTATGATGAAGTGTGGTGCCAAGTAAACGCGGGCAATAGCCGATTGATAGTTGGTTGTATTTACTTCCCTCCGAGTTCTTCTATCGACTCTTACCAAACCTTCTGTAATACTTGCAAATCTCTAAGAAATAAACACGAAAAACACAAGTTTATCATATACGGCGATTTTAATCTCCCGTCAATAGAGTTACCGAGGATGATGTTGTGCCCAAGGGGGTTCAATCTCCGGCCGCAGAGATAATTGTCGATACCATGTTCTTCCTTGAGCTGCAACAATTGAACTCTGTAACGAATTGCCTTGGTCGAACACTAGATCTAATTTTTGCTGACGAGTCTATTCAGACATCATTGCATTCAGTGCATCCAAGCAAGTATGAATTCACTAAGATAGATCATCATCACCCGGCTGTCGAGTGCTCCCTTACTTTTCCACATGTCTCCACACTCAAAAACAACAGTGACGTGACAGCATATCAGTTTCGTAATGCTAACTATCCTGAATTGAACAGATTTCTCAAACGGTTAGACCGGTCTTTCCTCACTAATGATAAAGATCTGGAACTGGCAGTCCAACATTTCTATGAAACCATTTACACCGGTATCAACCATTTTGTTCCTAAAACCACAGTACGGATGCAGAAATGCCCTAGATGGTTCGATTCTGATCTCCGGAAACTTATTGGACGCAAAAACCGACTCCACAAGAAATATAAAAAATCCGGTTTGCAGTGCTATTATGAGGAATATGCTAGCATTCGACATCAGGTGAAATTTCGCACAGATATGTGTTACTTAATGTACGTAACCAACACGGAACAGCCCATACCACAAAATGTGAAATATTTTCGGTCATTCGTTAATAGCCTCAAAAGTGACTCCACCCTCCCAAGCAGAATGACATTTAACAATCAAGAACTGAAATGCTCTGAAGATATTGCAAATGTATTTGCCTCGCATTTTCAGATATGCTATACCGATCCTACCAACATCGATTTATCTCATGTTAACCCAGTGAAGTTTTCCACAATACTTGCAACTCACATCTTTACCGTAGAAGAATTAAACAAAAAACTGTGCCAACTAGATGTGTCAAAGGGAACTGGGCCCGATGGAATTCCACCACTTCTTCTGAAAAGTTATTCGGAGTCTCTTGCAGGACCTCTCAGTGTCCTTTTTCAAAGATATTTTGACACTCTCCACTTTCCATCAATATGGAAAAAATCAAATCTCCAACCAATTTTTAAATCTGGGGATAAGGCGGATGTTCAGAACTACCGAGGAATTTCATTGCTATCAGCCATTCCAAAGCATTTCGAGGCCATTGTTGCAGAGGAGGTGTTTAGCACATACAGGTGTTATATAATACCAGAACAACATGGTTTTTTCAAGAGCCGCTCAGCAGTAACCAATTTGGCAGTATATAAAAATTTTCTCATAACATCCCTCGAATCTGGTAAACAAGTCGACTCCATCTACACGGATCTGTCAAAAGCTTTTGATAGTGTCTGTCATTCTTTGCTGGTTAAGAAGCTGTCTGATATCGGGGTTTCTGGGAGCTACCTGAAATGGATCAACTTCTATTTGACTGAACGTCGTCTACAGGTTAATGTGTGTGGTTCGTGTTCTCGTGAAGTGTTTGTGACATCAGGAGTTCCACAGGGGTCGCATATTGGTCCCATTTTTAATTTTTATGAATGACGTCCAGTCTTGTTTTGAAACGTCTCAGTGCCTTTTATACGCAGACGACCTGAAGCTTCACAGTGTTGTTGGTTCTAGTCCTGATGACTTGCAGTTGGATCTTAATAACTTTGTGAAATGGTGTGATGAAAACTTCTTAAAGAGTAACATAACAGAATGTAAATCTATTAGTTCCTATAAAAGTGTACATCCCTTAGAAACAGTATATTCAATTAATAAAGCATTGAAAGTATAGAATGTGTAAATGATTTGAGTGTAACTTTCGAGACAAATTTGGACTTTAACCAGCATATTGACAATATTGTTCTTAAATCCTTTAGGTCACTGGGCTTTATTAAGAGAAACACCAAGCTTATCAGCGATACGAGGGCACTCGTTTGTTTGTATAATTGCCTTGTCCGTAGTATACTTGAATACTGCTCTGTGATCTGGTCTCCTTGGTATATTTGCCACAAAAATAGACTTGAAAAAGTGCAAAACAAAAACATACCCTATGAAACAAGCCTATTACTTTGTGGCTTGAAAAGTCTCGAGACGAGACGTAAAGAGGCTGTTTTATTATTTCTGCACAAACTTGTAAACGGTGTTATAGACTGTGATATTTTGTTGGGTTTGGTACTTTTTCATGTTCCCAGCAGGCGGACCAGACAATTTCAACTATTTATGAGCGCATACACAGAACCAACTACGGTCAAAGTGCCTTCGTTGATCGTATGGTTGGTAATTTGAATTCATCTTTTTCTGAGTATGATTTATTTTGCTTGTGTCATTTGTCCTTAAAGCGAAACTTAACGGTAAAACACTAATAAAATTGACCATTGTATATATATATATATATATATATATATATATATATATATATATATATATGTATATATATGATTTTTTTTACTTCTATTGTTTTTACCAACCCACCGTATGTTTTTAACTCTGTTGAATTTTGTCATTTTTGTAATGTTCATAAATGTTTATTTTAGTTCATAGTTATGACAGTATACCATTTGGAATCATTATTGTATTCTGTAGTGTATTTTTTGAATAAATAAATAAATAAATTTGGTTTTCTTGGACATGTGACCTGTTTTTGAGTAATTTTTGGCCTCTGAATCCAAAAATGTTAGCAGTTTTTGTCACATTACGTTTTTAAGCTGCAGGATACCTTCTCTTTGTCTTAAAAATCATACAAAAAGGGCATACAAAAGAAAATATAGTGAGAACTGACCAAATATACCGAACATTTTTATTTATACAGAGATTTATTATATCACAAGTTAAATTGTGTTCATACAAACAATAAAAATACATATTATGGTAAAAATTCTCGCCAGGAGCTTTACTTGGAGTGTTCAATCTGTGGACATTCTCGGTTGATTCACCAACAATAGTCAGCCATCATATTGGCATCCCATCTACCTTGATACCGTGCCTCCATGAACTTCAAATCTTGATGAAATTGCTCTTTCATCGCTAACAGCACCAACATTTTTCGGTAAGTCAGCAATATGGCTATGTAAATAATGCAGTTTGATACTCATGTTGCAATTAAGCATTTTAAAGCTCTAATTTTGGGCTCGTTTATTACCAAGAAACTCTTTGACAGTATTTTTCAATGCCAACCGAGCATTCTTCACATGCTCGGTCACTGTTTCAATGAAATGTTCATCTTTAATGAGCTGCCGAATCTGTGAACATCAAACACACCGGCCTTTATCTTGTTGTATTGTAGGCCAGGAAATGCCAAAATTTAACAAACTGTTTCAGGAGACCTAGTTTTATATGCAAAGGTGGAAATATGATATTTTTTCTGTCGACTGATGTAAAATATTTGGATCACCATGTTTCAGGTCAGATCTTGACGGCCATTTCGACTGCACCCAATTCTTCTCACGACATCTGCTTTCCCACGTACACAAAAACAGTGATACTTAGTATGTCTACATTGGTGCCCAAGTACGAAACAGACCAGTTTAGGGTCAACATAAATGATTCATTGGTGCTTGTTATATTGCAACAAGTCAATAACCCTCTTTATGTATTCATATTCTTCACGCAAAGAAACTGAATGTCCCTTTGGGATTGAACTTTCTGTGGATCGAAAGTAAGTAACCTTAGCTTCTTTTTTAAGCAAGTTTTTCACGTGCAGTCTTGATGCTAACAGTTCTGAAGCTTCTTTGGATAGTCCCAGACTCGTAACAAATCACTAAACTCATGCTGATTAAATCGTTTACGAACGGAATTATCGTCAACAACAAAATCTTCGTCGTTGGAGTCACTTCGATCTTCACCTAATTCATATTCCTACTTATTGGAAAACTGGCGCTTGAATTTCAGCTGAATGAGGCAGCTATACGCCATAGCTGATGGTAAACTAGGGTGATCTATTTTATTTATTTTTCTTGTTGTAACCTAACGTTTTCACTATACAAAAGTAACAACCACTTGAGCGATCTTCTTTGGGTTCTCGCTAAATCATTGGTATAGCAAATGGAAATTTACCATGTGTTCCCTTCGTCTACATCCGTAAATTCTCTACACACTGCTTGCAGACTTTGTGAGAAGTACATGATTTATCTTGCCCACCAATTTTTACTTTAAAATAAACAAAATAGGCTTGCCTGACAAAAATACTTTGACTGGAAATGATGAAACTGCCACATATATGTTATCTCACTATTTGAAAAATTCACTTTTTAAAAAACACTTTTTATTAAAATAAAATAAAACAATATGTTCACAACTTTGAAAATCAAATGGACATTAATTATTGTTACAACTTAAAAGAATAATATTATACTGTTCTTAATAAAATCTACATAGTCTATTTATATTAAAAATCTTGCTGAGGTACGTGGGAAACCGGCAAGCATCCGCTGGCTTCCATGGAGACTGCTGACGGTGTTTGAGCGTACTGTCGCAATTCTTGGAAACTGCTGATGTTGGTTTCTGTGAATGACGCAACTGTGTGATAATATGTGGCGACATTCTGGAGGCACGTGGAAGGTCATGGGAAACGGATATAACAGCTTCCCCTTTTAGTGAAAAGTTGGTGCTTTGCAGCTACTTTTAGGATTGAAGTTCAAATGCTTCTTCCTCTTCTTGTGTATTTTCTGGATGGATGCTAGTTCGCCTTTTTGGTATTAGTCTTCTCAACTGGTATGGGGCAAAGCGCTTCGGACTAGGCCTGGGAGGTGATGGAGGATCCTGACTACCAGTTATGGACAGTTTCAGTGGCTTCTTACGTCTACACTTACAGAGGATGTAGAGGATTGCCATTCCAACGACCATTGATATTGTGAGTATCGTAAACCAATGGATATGTTTGGTTATGAAGGGTTCTTTCATCAACTTGTCTAGCTCTTCTGAGTATTGGTCTAGGCGGTGTTGAGCAACGTTCAGGTCATCGGCATTGATGTTGCTGAGCTTCAAGGGTTTGAGCTTTGGGATTTGAGACTGTTCTGGGAACTGTTTGCAGCATTCGAAAGGAATCTGAACAGGATGGCTTTTATAGGTTACATTTTTATATTCCTCCACCAGGTACTTGGAATGAATTCTTGTGCTTCCAATAAAAGCGTTACAGTTTGGTTGTAACTTAAGAAGGGAGTTCGTCTTCAGGATCTGGGTTTCTATATTCCTGGTTCCACATTTTACGGTTACAGGAAGTGGCTCGGAAATTGAGATAAGCCAGTAGTTCGTGGAGATCTCTTGGACGTGGTAATCGGTGACTAGCAATATCGATGTTTGACAGGTTTTCGGTAGTATGTTCTGCTGCCTGAGTAGCTGTGCTTCGCAGATAGCATCACTGTCGATTGGATATTGCAGAAGGTCTGAACAGATCTTAGTGTGCGTCTCGAGTGGCTTGCAGCTGGAGATGTCTTGTGGTAGTACATATAGTAAGGTGTCGTCATCTCGCGCAATGTATTTTTTTGTTGTTGGTATTATGTGAAAAAGACCTGTTCGATTGTCCATAATAGGAATAGGAAAAATTCGATACAAAGTGTATGATTCTGGTTCAGTTAGAGGAATTTTAAGAACGAACACAATCCTATTATCGGACTGGTATGATTCTAATTCAATTAAGTCAATATAATTGGCAATATTTGATGAATATATAGGGAGAGGAAAATTATTTTTTGATAGAGAACGCGATATCCCTTGGAGAGAAGTGATCAAATCTCCTGGAGTTATTATAGAACTATGAAGAATTTTCAAACGAGCGAATGTGATGGCATTTATAATATCGTTTAAAGAATCTTCTAGAAAAACATAACTTTCCATTAAAGCTTCGCAAAGATTTAGAGTTTTAATTTGCCCTTCGTAAAACGCTAAGTCATCAGATATGTTCATGATAGCGCTCTGTATAATATCTATGTCTTGGTTGAAGGTTTCTTCATCAATTTGAATCTTTTGAATGGTGGAATTGAAGTTTTTAATTACAGATGAAGTTACCGATATTTGATTTTTAAGTAAGCTTTCAAGTTCGCGTTCATCTCGCGTGATTTTGTTTATACATGCATTGTAATATTCGCCATCGGCTGAATCTAAATTGCCTGTGATAGATTTAAAAATACTACCAATGCCGTTTATTAATCCGCGTTTGTTCCTATAAGATAACTTTTTTGTATCTGCCATGATTTCTCTATATTTTTGATTAACTGCGTTTGAAATTTGGGTTAATAAGCTCAAATGTGTTTTAATTTCTATTTTAAAAGATACAGTTCTAGGGGATGGGTCATTCAACACGTCACTGAGTGTAGTAAGTAATTTGTCGTTGTTTTGTATAGTTTCTTTAAGGGGTTGTAAATCTTTGTATACGAGTAACGTCCACTTATCGTTAGTAATTTTGACAAAATTTTCCTCATGGTAAAATAGTCCAACGGTATTGTTGATTGGTGTGAAGAAGTATTGGGAGAAGACGGCTGGAATAAGCCAAAGGAGTCTGGAAAAAAAAAATAGACTAGTCATAGTATGTCTTTAGCCTATCAAAATTTATTTTGGAAATTTGGTTTGTAGAAAGGTTTTTAAGTTTAGCTGAAGTTTGGTAAAGTTCGATAATTTGAAAGGGGCCATTGAATTTATTTTCACTTTTGTCTTTAATT
Organism: Kuschelorhynchus macadamiae; assembly: GCA_030620095.1. Lineage (NCBI taxonomy): Eukaryota > Metazoa > Arthropoda > Insecta > Coleoptera > Curculionidae > Kuschelorhynchus > Kuschelorhynchus macadamiae. The sequence goes on along the minus strand of JAUTXW010004018.1, from coordinate 50,162 downwards.
TGCGATTCTTTGACATATACTTTGTCACCAACTTTATAATCGGGTTGTTTATCGGAGACTGATTTGTCGAATCTGATTTTTGATTTTTCCTTTTGGGCGTTTGTTCTAGCTCGTGCGATTTTGTAATATGTTTCCATTTTATTATTTAGATTTCGGATGTATTTGGAGATAAGTTGTTCTTGATTATATAAGGTTTCTGGGGGTCGGCTAGACGTATGGCCGAATATCAGCTCATAAGGGGTGAATCCATGAGTTTTGTTTTTTGTGTTATTATAACAGATGACTGAATAGGGGAGGATATTGAATGGGTGTTCCTCGGGATGTTCTGCTGTGTGAATCCTAATCATTTCGGTTAAAGTGGCGTGGAATCTTTCGAGCGATCCATTTGATTGCGGATGGCTAACACTTGAAAAGGTTAACTTGACGTCATAGAGTGTGCACAGGTCTTTCATAAATGTGTTATCAAACTCACGGCCATGGTCACAGTGGATCCGTAGGGGAGTTCCATAATGTTGAAAGAATAGCAGGAGTGTATTGACAATCGTTGAGGCTTTTTTATCCGACGTTGGGTACGCCTGTGTGAACTTGGTTAGCTCATCTCGGATCGTAAGGGCATAGTTACGAGTTGGATACTCGAAGATGTCAATATTGATTCTTTCGAATGCAGTTTTTGGAGTTTCTGTTATGACTAGGGGCGTACTAAGATTTTTCCTACAGATTTTAACTTTTTGGCAGATTTCACAGCTTCGAATGAGTTTTTCGACATCTTTAGTTAGTCCGGTCCAATTGTATTTTTGTCGAATGCGTTTGACAGTTTCATTAATACCGCGATGAAGATTCCTTTTGCCAGTATGGTGTTGATCTAAAATTGTGGGTATTTCATCCGGGTCTGGGGTTCTTACGAGGTTATGGCATATTTTTAAGTTAATATCTTTATCAGAGAAAATGAATGAAAATATTTCGAGGATGGGAAGTTGTAAATTATTTTCGATACAGTAGGTTTTAGAAAGATCGAATTTATCTTGACATTTATAGATAATATAGAAAAGCTGCTGGACTACGGTATCAGTATTATACGACAAGGGTATTATGAAATATTTGCGGTCCTTTACACTCTTACTAGACAGGGTGTTTACCGTAAGCGGGGCAAAATCATAGTTTTCCTCAAATAGGTCCTCTATAATTTTAAAATGAAAATCTTCCATTTTAGTTTGCCAAAAGAAAGTGACAATATTTTTGTTTGATTTGTCCAAAAATTGATCATTGGAAATTTCGATTTTGGAATAATCGATGATTGATTTTGTCTTGTATAAATTAACAAATCTATTGTATTCGTCGGTTATTTCATTATCGTCTAGATCGTTTTCGGTTATTATTTCTGAAATTGAATTTTGTTTGCTGGTCGAGGGTCTGTTATTAAAGTCGTCTTCATTTGAGGCGTAAATAGCGATGGTTGATTGAAAATCTGAGCAATTTTTAAAATGGTTAATTTTAATACGTGATAAGGCGTCTGCGTTTTTGTTTATTCGGCCGGGTTTATATTCAATCTTGTAATCATATTCCTCGAGTTTAAGGCGCCAGCGAGCTAGGCGACTGCCGGGGTCCTTAATTGAAAATAGCCAAGTCAAAGGGCGATGATCTGTTACCAAAACAAATTTTCGACCAAAAAGATATGGTCTGAAGTGTTTGACAGCCCATACAATGGCTAATAATTCTCTTTCTATGGTAGAATACTTTGTTTCAGCACTACACAGAGTTCGAGATGCATATGCTATCGGAAGATCTTTTCCGATGGGACCTTGAGATAAGACGGCTCCAATAGCGAATGCGCTAGCGTCTGTGGTTAGCAAGAAAGTTTCTTCGAAATTGGGGTAAATTAAGATTGGGTCCGATGTAAGTGCCTTTTTCAGGTCAGAAAATGAGGTTTTGCATTCCGCGTCGAATGTGAATGGGACGTCCTTTTGTAATAACTTGGTCAGGGGTTTTGATATTTTGGCAAAATTTGGGATGAAGCGTCTGTAATATCCAGCAAGACCTAAGAATGACTTTATTTCTTTAGGATTTGTTGGCATAGGAAATTTCTGAATGCATTCAACTTTGCTTGGATTAGGTTTTACTCCACTTTGGGTAATAAGGTGTCCTAGATAAGCAACTTCCTTTCGAAGGAATTCGCATTTATCAGGTTGGATCTTTAAGTTGGCTTTGCGGAGACGCTTGAAGACTTCTGTTAGTCTTGAAATATGTTCATGTATTGTTGGAGAGTACACGATGATGTCATCCATATACACTAAGCAACGTTCATTTTGAATACCGAGAAGGATGTTGTCCATGACTCTTTGGAATGTGGACGGGGCATTCTTTAAACCGAATGGCATACGGACGAATTCGTAATGGCCATTTTCAACAGAGAAGGCAGTTTTCTCGATGTCTTTTGGATTGATCTCGATCTGGTGGAAACCAGAGGCCAAGTCGAGGGTTGTGAAATATTGACATTTCCCTAATTGATCGAGAAGGTCGGAAATGTTCGGAAGAGGATATTTATCAGCTATAGAAAGCTCGTTCAGCTTGCGGTAGTCTATAACTACACGCCATTTGGGTTTTCCGGAGGCATCCAATTTTTTGGGAACAACCCAAACCGGGGAGGACCATGGAGAGATGGACTGGCGAATAATTCCTTGCTCTAACATCTTATTTACCTGGCTTTTTACCTCTTCTTTATGAATGTGAGGATATCTATATGATTTGGTAAATACGGGCCTTGAATTATTAGTATCTATAGAATGTTTGATCTCGTTGGTAAAAGATAAATTATCGCCTTCTAAATAAAAGATATCGGAAAATTCGAGACATAGGTTAGTTATTAAATCGTTTTCTTCGTTGTTTAAATGTTCGGTGCGTAACTGGTCTTTAATAATCGAGCGCCTATCTAAAACTGCGTTTTGTATAGGGTAGGTATTTAAGTTAAAAATTGTTTCAGTATCAATTCCAGGGTCAAAAGGTTCGATATTTAAATTTGAAAAGTCGATTGTTTTTTCTATAGCATTTGAGTTAATTATAGATGTAAAAAATTCACCGCGTTCATTAACCTTAACCAGGGCATTTGGCAATCTAACATTTTCTTTGACATATGCGTGAAGTATAGCATCCGTATTAAATAGTTCGCACTTGAGTTTGAAAATGTTTTCAGTTCTAGCCTCTATAGAAATTTTATTACGGTTTTTAATGCATTCTTGTACATCTGATATGGCTGTAGTTGTGGTTACTTTGTGAAGGGGCATAGTTTTAAAATTTGTAATAAGTTGTTTTGATTTCAGATCTACAATACATTCATAATGTTCCAAGAAATCCAATCCTAATATACCGTCGAAATCTATATCTAAATTGCAAATATACACTTTGTGTGGATCACCAATAGTAAAAGGTATGAGTGTAGATTGAGATATTGAAAGTTTTTCATCGGTAATTCCCTGAATAGTGACATTTTCGGGAAATCGTGTAGGAAATTTTTGTACGGTGTTTTCCTTAAATATAGAAATGCCTGCACCGGTATCAATGAGAAGTTTGAATTGTTTTGATGCGTCATCGATATAATATAGATTCTTGGAATTTACAGTAAGAAGAGGACTTAAAGAAACGCTTGTTCCGGGAAATTGAGATTTGGATCCATATTCTCTAGATTTAGTGTTTCTATTCTCGATTGGATCTCGGTCATTGGGTTCTGGGGTGAATTGTCTGGAGGGTCGGTATTCGTAAGGGGTGTAAGAAAATCCTGGTAATTACTAGTGTCATTTGAATAGTTTATATCTTGGTAAGATTCTTCCTCTGGTTGGAAAAAATCGTAAAAACCGGGATTGCCGTTTTCGGCGGTGTACTGATCGTATTCGGGCAAATAATTCTCTGAGGAGCATTCTTGTCTTGTATTAACATGATGCGTCTTAGCTGGTTGAAAATTGGGATTTCTTTGAATTATTGATGGCCTAAATTGTGCTTGGTTTGTATTTTGGCTAGGATTATTTGGTCTATTTTGTTGCGAAAAATTTGGTTGATATTGTGATCTTTGAGAATTCGAGTTTATTGCGGGTCTTTGAAAATTAGAATTTGTTATGGGTCGTTGGAAATTATTATTTTGGGGAAAATTAGAAGAAAGTTGCCTGCACTGAGATATTGTATGACCAATTCTGTTACAATTGGAACACTTTAATTGTTGTGGCTGGTGTGGTCTAGGTAACTGAGGACTGGGTTTCGGAATAGTTGGTTTATTAACTTTTTGATTTTCGAAATACGAAAGCTGAAGTTCTCTCCGAATTCTTGATTGTGCTTCTAAAAGTGACGTTGGATTACTAGCACGGATAAGTTGTCCTAGGCGTGGCTCTAGACCGGTAAGAAGTGTATTAAGAGTCATAGTTTCAATTAACATGGTCTGAGCATCTTTTTGTTCTTTTGAATGTAGGAGTGGGGACTTTTGTATGCTGGCATGCATTTTAGCGTTCAGGACCTGAAGTCGATTAAAGAATGTAAGGGGCGACTCATTAGGAAGTTGTCTTAATCGCTGCAGATCGTGTATAAGGGAAGTAAGATCCCTTGAATCACCGAAGTGTAAATTTAACAATTGTTTAATTTCAAGGTATGAACTTGGATTCCTTGAACTAATTAATTGAGCTGCTCTACCACGGAGCTTGTTTTTTATGTGAATGACTAAAAACACTTTTTGTTGCGTTGTTGCCATGTCGTATGCACAATCGCATGCGGTTATAAAATTGCTTAAAGAAATTTGATCACCTTCAAATTCGGGTACAAAGGAAAAAATTTCAGAAAGTTTATAAGGTTCAATTTCAATGGTTGTTTGGGTATTATCGAGAGACATTTTGAATTTTAAATGTAGATGCGTTAAAAATAAAAAGGTTTTATCAAAAACGAGTAAAATGAAAACGTTAAGTTATTAAGAATATCTTAACAAAAATAATAAATAGTTTTCCTTTTTGTAATTTAAGAAAACAAATGGTAAGGGAAGTAATAATATGTTTAAATCCTATTTGAAAAATCGAACAGTATAGAAAAATAAAATCAAATACGAGACGATTCTTACGTAATCGTAATCTGCATCTGGGTTGTCTTGTTCTCGATGTGGCTCCAAGCTTTACGAGTGAGGACTTCTCAGGTTCCTTTTGTTTCGTTAAGGGATTGGAATCCGCCGCTACCAGTTAGACCTTTTTCTTGTTCTAATAGCGTTTAAACGAATCCTACCGACTGCGCCAAATTGTTATCTCACTATTTGAAAAATTCACTTTTTAAAAAACACTTTTTATTAAAATAAAATAAAACAATATGTTCACAACTTTGAAAATCAAATGGACATTAATTATTGTTACAACTTAAAAGAATAATATTATACTGTTCTTAATAAAATCTACATAGTCTATTTATATTAAAAATCTTGCTGAGGTACGTGGGAAACCGGCAAGCATCCGCTGGCTTCCATGGAGACTGCTGACGGTGTTTGAGCGTACTGTCGCAATTCTTGGAAACTGCTGATGTTGGTTTCTGTGAATGACGCAACTGTGTGATAATATGTGGCGACATTCTGGAGGCACGTGGAAGGTCATGGGAAACGGATATAACATATATAACAAAATGAATCGGGGTTGTTTAAGCAGTTACGATGCGAACTACCAGAAGCAGACATAAGGAAAAGTTCCAGTTCATATATAAATAAAAACTTTATGGGTAGGTTAGGTTAGCCTAAAAGTGACTGGATCAAACCGACCCTCCACTGCAACTCTGTGGACTATTGTGGCTAACACACTTCCCCAAGCAACTCTAAATTCTCAATGAGTCTTATCATTGCATTTGGGGAGGTATTCTTCAAGTCCTCGGGCAGCAGGTATCTCTATCAAATATGGAGAACCTGATCCTGGCAGCTGCTGGGCATTCACACAGCACATGGCTGCTGTCTCGTCATCTTCCATACATAGGCGGTACTCGGATTCGTCTTCAAGCCCCATCCTGTGCATGTGATGTCTCAGACCACAATAGCCGGTGTATAAGCCTATTGCTGTTTTGAGCTTAATTCTGTTCATATTTAACAGGCTTCCTGTTATCCTCTTCTTTATAGGAAGGGAGATAGATGCCTTTGCATGGGACAGACCTGGCTGTCTAAGCCAATAGAGATTAGCTTTTTCCCCAACCAAGTCCAAAATTGCGCGCTTGGCCATTTCATGCGCTACTCCTAAAGCTGGTTCAGTTCCCACGAATCTTGTCTCTGCTCCTTTGTTTGCTAGAAGGTCCGCAGACTCATTTCTTTCCAAACCTGCATGTCCTGGTATCCAGACAAGTGCGATTTTATTGTCGCTCCCCAGGCCGACAAGTGCTTTTTGACAGTTCCAAACTGTTTTGGATGTATAATTACTCGCTTCAAGTGCTTTAAGGTCCACTTGACTATCCGAGATTATTTTTATCGTTTTATGTGTTATTTGTTGGTCTTGCAACATTCTAGCACACAATTCGATAGCATGAACTTCTGCTTGACTGACAGAGTAACTCTCGGCCTTACCCATCTCATGAGTAACTGACTGAGAAAACACTTGACCTGGTCGGAAAAAACTAACTACAGTTTTGGAATCAGCCTGTCAATTTACCTCTAAACCAGTTAAAAATCGAACTCAACGGAAATTATATTACCAATTGTTCCCCAGAGTAATTTGACAGAAGATATTTTTTGAAACTTATATAGGATTCTGAGAGAAGGACATCAAATTTATTTTTCTTAGTAAACCTCTAACATTTTACAAAATACCAAAACTATATATATTTACCTTTTTTCTATTTTATAATTATAAAGATGTCTTTTCGATACGCAAAGTAGTGTTGTAATGGCTTTTTTTCGACACTACTTTTTTTCTTTACCAAATTGGCAATGTTAACTCATGGCAACCTTGAGTTTCAAACCGGTCACGTCTCTAAATTGAGAAACAAAAATTACGCACATGTATATTTATTTATTTATTTACTTTTGGACAAAAAAGACACAAACAGATACATACTGTATCTACTGAAGTATCTACATATTACAATAAAAAAAATATTATTAAAAGTTTAGAATTCTTATACTAACTATAAATTGATGATAACCTATTTACCATGAAAAAATTACAATTAGAAAACAACATGAAAGTTAATAATTATAAACCAGAAAAAGACTATTATCATCGCAATATTTCCTTAACCGATCCAGATCACTCTGGAGCTTATCACAATCTTCAGGACAGGTAATAGGAAAGTAAACTTTAAGGTCATCTGCATAAAGTAGAAAATTGCAATACTTGAAACAGCTATTAATTTTTTTTATATAAATAATAAAGTGTAACGGACCTAAATGTGACCCTTGGGGAACACCGGATGTGGCTAAAAATGGTTGTGACAGAAAACTCTGAAGAAAAACAAACTGCGTTCGATTCTTTATATACGATTCGACCCATCGGAAAAGGCTTCCACCCACACCGACTTCAGCTAAACAACCCAACAAAATATTGTGACTTATCTTGTCAAATGCCTTACTAAAGTCGGTTTACACGGCATTCACCTGAATTCGTTGGTCCATGTTACCATGTAAGTATTCACAAAATATAAACAAATTTGTCTCCAGAGAATGACCACGAATAAAACCATGTTGTTCCGAAATTATTACGTTTTTTACTAGGATAAAAATATATTCATAAATAATTTTTTACAAGAGTTTTGGTATGACTGAGATCTTGCTTATAGGCCGATAGTTTGTTACGCCGCTCTTTTGACCACTTTTTAAAATCGGCCCTACCATGGCAGCCTTCCACCTAACTGGGAATTCAGCCAGTCTATGAGAGTAGTTGAAAAGCATTGTTAAAGGTATACATAAAGAATAATCACATGTTTTAGTAAAAATTGCGGGCAACTTATCTGGACCAGCGCCTTTTTTAGAGTCAAATGCGTGCAATGACTCTAAAACTACTAACAAACTGTTATTTAGAAGAAGCATAGTTCCAAAATCTTTTTGGATTATTAATTAAATTATCTTCTAGTAACCTGGTATATTTTAATTAAGGTTTTGCACCTTGCCCTTAACGTTTTAAATAAATTATATTGATTAACATTTTTAAATTTACGCCACTTTTTATGAATTTTATTTTTTTTCTTCACAGCTTATTGTAGCCTGGGAATAAAAAATTGGAAAATCTTTATTTTTTGAATACGTTGGTACATATTTTCTTAAAAGAGATTCCATTTTATTGTAAAAAATATCCAAGCAACCATTAAGAGATTTGTTATTAAAAGCCAAGATCCAGTTAAAATTCATGATCTCCTGATTTATTAATCGGTAATTCGCTCGTTTAAAATTAAAATACGTATTACAATTAAATTCCAAAGGTTTATGCAATTGTACATCGAAAAGAAATTCTTTGCATGGGTGATGTACATCCTCCTCCACAAGAGGACATGAACAGTGCCTGATCTTTAGAATTCTATGCTTATTACACACAATTAAATCGAGCAATTTATTATTTTTATTAAAAACACTATTAAATTAAAGCATATTATGGAAAGAGAGAGTGTCAAATAACGAGGAGTATTTAGGTTCAATATTAAAAGGTTCAAAATACGGATTATTATCAACTTGTACTCACAAATCAGTATTATGTGATTTTCTTGTATTGGTAAACTACTCAATTTGGTTAAAATACATAAGCAGCAGCATTATTTGGATGTAGATGAATACAGCAGACAAATAAAATATTATTACCACCCAGATTTATACTAATCTATAAGTGATATTTTGGAACTAGGATCGCACCATAGTCACTTTTCACTGCGATAAATACTCCGTCACCATCAGAACATACACTGAACATACTTAAATCAGTCAATTCATGATCAAAAATTGAGCTTTTCAGCCAGGATTCTGTAACACACACTATATCAGGGTTATTTGCGTAGGTGTTTTGTTTAAATTCATTTAATTTTGTTCTCAGATCACAGGTATTCTGGTATACTACGTACAAAGCCATTAAGAACAAAGAAAACATGAATCTTTATATATAGGAATGAAAACACCTATAAAGCATTAAGTTCGTCAACTTTATAAATACATATTATTTTTGTATTTTCGGCCTTTCTAACAACCACACTCCCATTCTGAATCCACACAAATTTAAAACCCTTATTTTTAGCCAATTCCCGGGTCTGTTTTAATAATAATTTTGTTTGAGGAGCCAAATGTTCGTTTATAAAAAACTTATTTGAAATTCCTTTAAGTTTGAATCCATGAATGTGAAGACGTTATCTATCATAGAAGACTGCAACTCAAAGTTAAAAAAATTGGCAACGTTGGTAACAATTGAGACTAAATTCTCGTTTTTTTTTTCAGGAATATCCTGCAGTTCAATATTGTAAGAATTATTTATTCTATTTGCCATCTGAGCAACTTCTTTTTTAAGTATACCATTTTCCACATTTAAAGCTTACGTAGTTTTGTACGAATCATTTAGCTTCTGTAGTTTGCGCTCGAAATCAGTAATTTTATTTGAGCTAAAATCGTTAGGCGACAAGTCTCCCTCTGTGTCAGCAGTCGATCGGGTACGACTTCTATTCGATCTTCGGCATAACTGATACGCCCATCTTGCGGCAGGTAAGGTATTTAGCATGCTCAGCTGATTTTGGGCAACGTCTGAACAGTTGGAAATAGCGTGATACGAGGAATCACAAAAACCGGAGCATGCGAGACCGGGTGAATTTATTGTTATTGCTTTAGAACATGCTGCACAAATCGACCTTGTAAAATGACGTTTTTTTCACTTATTACGACAATAAAATTGACATTTATCACTTTGTGAGCACAGCGCAAACAATGCTTTATACGAGTAATCAATTTATTCCTATTTTATTTACACTGAAACCACAATTTTAACAATCTAGTCAGGAGAAAACAACACTACGATGCGATGCGTGTAAGATCTGACACACTTATATGTCACTTTTGGCATGCATTGTTACCAACTTAAATAATCAACAATACATAATTTTCGTAAAAGATAGTGTTTTATTTTAAATAGAAAAAATAGTTTAAAATAGTCTTAATTTAATTTAATCTCTCTCATATTTATCATTTTCCTCAATAAATTCCAGGAAATGGAATTTTACGTAATATTTAAGACAGACCGTAACGCGTATCTCGATTGAAGTTTTTTGTATGTCTAAAAATTTCAACAGATTCTCTATTTATTAGTTTATAAAATTATGCAACCGACGATTGTATCTTGGTTCCTTTTACATTTATAATTAGTAATATTCCTTAATTCCATTTCGATTTCTGATCAAGATTGCTCCTGTGGAGAAGTGTATGTGGGAGAGTATCCACCAGACTTAAAGAACATGGACAATGTATTAAAAAGAAACAAATTCTTCAATCTGTTGTAGCTGAACACCAGCATACCACTGGATATATTATAAACGTAAAAGAAACCTAATTTTATGAAGTAAGAGAATCTACTGAAATTTTTACACATACAAAAAAACTTCAATAGAGATACGGGTTAAGGTCAACATTACACGTGCAAACCGACCTTAACAAAGGATTACGGTTCGGCGAGCCCAATTCGGGTATAAAAGCGCGCCTGAATCTCGTGGAGGTCATTTAGTGCTCAGATCTAGTGGAGTAAAAATTCTTGAAGATGCCTAGAGCAATCGAAGTCGAAACGTAGAATAATAATTCCAATTTGACATGCTCTAATCCCAAGAATCAAGATTTCTTAACTGTATATTACATATTTTACTTTTAATTAGGCTTAATCCCTGTTCTTTATTTCTTATTATTCCAAAGAAAATGTTTAATGTGTGTATATGTAGAAATAAAGGCATGGCTTTTAAAATATAAAAACTACTGTCACCAATAACCAATAATGCATAATTTCCGTTATTACATTAATACAAAAATATTAAATAAACAGATTAAGGTTTATATAGTAGTACCAACAGCATACTCGGAAACTAAATTAAAGAGTCAATAATTGTTGTACGATATTAAAATACGACTCACATTGTCAGCCTTAGAACAAGAAACAAACAATGTATAAACGTATATCTGTCACAAATATTTCATGATAAATATTCTGAAGGTTTTAAAGGTCCTTAATAGAGATTCATCTTGATCAATTTAATCTTTAATGACACTTACACTGTACCCAAGTAAAATTGTAAATCTAATTCTGTTCTAAATGATCTAATTTAACCCTCAAGCAAATTGATTTTTTAAAAGGAATTTCTTCAAGTTAAAGTTTAGCAAGCTCACGTTTGTTATGATTTATTTCTGTAATAGAATTTGCTATTTGAATAATAAATATAGTTAGATGTTTGCTTGTTTATTTTTCCTGGCACTTCACCTACTTCACCTGAATAGCAGTCACTAATTTTTACATAATAATAGTATCGCCATTCTTGCAAAATTTCATATGTAATGAACCTAATAGCTAGTTTTATTAGGAACGCTCAGAAATATAAAAAATAATATAAGTATAAAAATTTCATGATGCATTTTCTAACATATATAAAACGGCATTCCAGCTAGGATTATTTTTATAATTTTTTAACATTTAATTCGAACGCATGACCGTAGTAAAATAGTGAAGTCTAATGCGGTTGTGTATGATCTATTTTAAATCGCTCGGTTATTATTTTTTTAAAGAATTTCCATTCATAATACACTAATTATTTTAGTTCATTTAGTTGCCACTCCCCTGATTCAATATTAATTTGCATATTATGAATGTAGTAATAGAAATAAGATGGCCAATAATTTTTTTAATACCAAGGAAATAAATATGCACCACCTTTATTTACAAGGTTGGTATAGTGGGTATAAATAGTTGACGTTTTTAGTAAATGCTATCATTTGATCAGTACCAAATTTAAATCAATAATCATGAACTCCTTCGTAAGTGAATCATTTGCATACATACATTTTTATTTTTCTTATATTTCTTAGTTTTTTATTTTTGTTGCAATGGTTTTAAATATTCTTGTGCCTTTTAATTGGTGACTTTTCATATACCGTTATGATGTCCAACCATAAAAGAACGTGATCAACAAATTATTCGAGATAATAACATTATATATTATTACATTTTGCTAACCTAAAAAGTTTCTTTATTCAGCCTTTAATCTTATTACAGGATAGTGGGAGTTAACGAACTTACATTTAACTAGTCGAGTTTTTTTTTATTTCAGAGTGTCATTGCCTTTGTTGCTCTCGTAGTTTCCGCCAGTGCCGGTGTGCTTGTTGGACCATCTGCCAAGATTCTTCAAGGACCAAGCAGCAAAACCACCTTGGTAGGACCTGAAGGAAGTGTTATCTCAGCTGTTGCCCCCGGTGGCCAAATCGTGCATGAAGAGCATCCCGGTGTCGTAGCTCATACTGCTCCCGTAGTCGCTGCGGCCCCAGTTGTAGCCCATTCAGCTCCTGTTTTAGCTCATTCAGCTCAAGTTTTAGCTCACCCAGCACTAGTTGTAGCTCATGCTGCTCCAGTTTTAGCTTATAGTACCCCAATTGTATCCCATGCCGCCCAAGTATCTGTTCATGCCTCTTCCGGGGTTGCACATGCTGAACCAGCCACTATTGTAGCTCACTCATCGGCATATCAAAGTGATAATGTTGTAGTCGCCGGACCTTCTGGAACTATCGCTACTGGTAAATCAGTTCATGCTGCCCCCATTGTAGCCCATGCCGCTCCAGTTGCCGCTTATGCCGTTCCAGTTGTGGCTCATGCCGCTCCAGTTGTATCGTATGTTGCTCCTGTAGCTCACGTAGATGTTGATGACAATGGATATGAGGGTCAATACGTACATGATCATAACGAAGCTTTGTATGATGATGGAGCTTACAAACCTCATCATTAGGAAAGTACTGCAAAGGTATTCTGTGAAATATCTTCGGCAAATTCTGCCATCTTGTTGTATTAAAAAAATAATTATAGCAAAACCGTTAGTGAAATAAAATTTAATTACCACATTATTAAAGTCAAAAAGCTGTAAATATATGTAAAAAAATGCAAAATATAAAGACTATATATATAATTTTGTATTTGATTTACCAAAATTACCAATATACAAATGTATACAAAAATAATATTAAGTAGTAACTTCAAATCATAATGAATGGGTCATGAATAACTGTTGATTCTAGAATTAAAACTTATAGGATTTATCTAAATTTACCCTACTGGACCATTGGTCATAACTGATCTTAGGGCGATTCATTCTAATTTCTTTTTTTACCATAACAAGAAGTTTTTGTGTTACCGATAAAAAATTACTAGCTGGCCCGACTTTATTCTGCCATTTCCATTAGATGGCGCGATGAGTTTCGAGTAGAATTATAAAGCTATGGGGCGCATTCACCACATCGTCCAGAAATGTTATTGAAGTAAATTATATTGGTTTTATAGGAAAATTATACAATAAAACAATTCGAAGAGTAGTGTTGAAAGCTCCCGTTAACCAGATGATCATTTCAAAATAAAATCATGTAAATTGAAACAGTACAACTATCTCACTAACGACTGCAAAGAAAAAGGTAAATGATAATCCGTTTCTGGCCAATGGTAAAATCAATATGTCAATAGGAACATCCCTTATCCAGAAAAGCGAAAGACAACGCAGTGTATGTCTACTTATATTAAATAAATATAACATAATACGTACAGTTACTTCCCTTTCTCTTACAAAAGGGAGGATTAATAACGAAAAATGTTTTGGGTTAGAGCAATATCGGTAATTGCTATAATAAGTATAAATTTGATCAGACCCCGTAAAATGTCTAATTTGGGAGAATATAAATTAAAAAAAATTTAGATTGGTTAATTAGGATCTTACGTTGATAGACTAAATTGAATGAACTTCCGGTACCACCAAAATCTATTAATAAAATCATAAGAAATGAAAACTTTTGTTTCATAATTTCAATTTTTTATTTCAAAGTAATAGAAATTCTGTCAAGAGAGCATTGTTCTTGGTATTAGATCGTGACAAATTGGAAAAATATCCGACGTTTCGCTTTCGATTGCACGATGCATTTTCAGGGATCTTCAATCTACGAGATCTGAACTCTGAATGACTTCGGAGAGATTCAAGCGGGCTTTTATAACTGACTTGTGCGCGCCGAACCGTGACCCTGTGTTAAGATCGGTTTCCACGTGTGACGTAGATCGTAAAATAGATATACCTCTATTGGCGTTTTTGTATGATATAGAAATAAACGGGTACTTATTCAATTTATTTTAAATTATGTCCAAAAGTCAAATGTGCTGTAGATAGAAACTGGTAAAATATTGCTACGAATCCAGTGTTGTGGAACAAAATGGCGCCCAATAGAAATATTTGGAAATAATATATGTATATGTTCCTAACTGACTATATGCGGAACTCACATTTCACTATTCTTAAGAAAAGAAAGGAGGGAAGCTCTGGGTAAAGGAAATTTACAGATTCTTTAAAACAGGTTCATTAGTAATCAAAAGATAGGATTTTTGAAATTAAGGATATTAACAGTCGATCCAATATAAGTAGTGACCAGTGTAAAAAGAGGAAACAAGAAAAATTAATTATTAGTCACCCGAATGTTATGTTACCATGTCCAGCTAAAAATTTTAGCATTCCAAAATTTTAAAACTTTGGAAATCAGTCGCCAGATAACTTGATCAGGCTCTTAGTAAAATTGGAACTGAGTGGAAAATAGAAACGAACATTATTTAATTAGATAACGGAGTTATTTTCTGGACATATATGTACTCATGGATGAAGATTTCACGTTCTGATGAAAAACATCATATTGGCAAATATATAAAAGCCAAGTTAAACATTGCCAGAATTATTTATCCTCCACAATATAGATGAAATTTTTTTTTTGAAAAAAGAGGATCTGCGTCTCTTTCACATATCTATCCCAACCATGTTCAAAAGCAAACAAGATAAGCCTCCTTTGTTAAAAAAAATTACGTTTGCCTATCTACTCTAGTGTCCAAATTGTATTTTATGGTCGTATTATGTTTATCAGAATATTTTTTTTTCAAAATTTATGTTTAACTTTTATTATTTATTTCTTATTACTAATATCATGGAAATTTAAATACTTAAAACTATTCCTCCAGAAAAGAACGAGAATGTGCTAGATTGGTCGAAAATATTTTGTTTATAAATGCATACCTATGCATATATTTCGTTGTATCTTCATTTTTGTTTTCTTTAAGTTTTTTTCCAAGCCGTTAAAACACTAATATCTGATTTATGAATCAGAAAGTGATAGTCATTTTCCTGTTTTTCATAATGCTTTTAGTTACACCAGAAAAGTTGTTGTTGTTTATATTGCTATTACTTCTCTCGTAAAAGCCAAGTATTCTAATCATGAAAAAAATCACCCTTCCAGGTTTTTACAGATCTACAGTCTGTGTTCTCATATCCGTATCTGTCATGTCGGTATGCGGAATAGCTAAAACTACTTATCCGATTGACTTCAAATTTTGACCAAAAGTGAAGGGTTATAAGGCCATAAAATATTACATTTTGGTATTAATCCAATATGGCAAAACAAAATGGCGGCCTAGTGAAGTGTTGAGAAATTACTAAAGAACTACTTCCCCAATTTATCTTATCTTATACGTAGAAATCAACTGTGAAAATTTTGGAAGGCAATAAAATAACGGCTTAGTAAAAAATTAAATAATCAGCTTGTAAAAGCTACTTATTAGATTTTAAATTTTGTGAAAGAGTTCATTATGATATAGAGTGGAACTGTTAAAATTGTGGTATGAATTGAAAATTGCAGAATAAAATAGCGACCAAGTAAGATGTTTGTAAATGGAAAAATCCCCCTCCAAAAGCTTTACATAGCTTCAAGTTTTAGCGTTTCTAAATGCCCAATAATAAATATGCTTTCTCAGTTCCATTGGTCTGTCTGTCGGGCTGTGTGTCTGCCAATTTGTGGCGTAGCTAAAACTATTTACCCGATTGATTTCAAATTTTGGTAAAACATTAAAGGTCTTAATTTGGTTAATATCTAATATGGCCGAACAAATGGGCATCCTGGTGAAAAGTTAAAAAAGGTATTATTGAAAAAATCCAAGACGTAGGCCTATTAAAATAGTTAAAAAATCAGCCCCATATAAACTATTTATTAGATTAATTTCAAATTATGTGCAAGCATTAAGTGTGATATAGAGATTAACTAGTAAAATTTTTAAAATAATTCAAAATGGCTGAATAAAATAGCGACCAAAAAAAATTAGTGTAAAAAGGCTTACTATTCAATTAACTTATTTTGTTACAAAAATTAAATGTGATATAGAAATAAACTGGTACGACATTGACGTTACGGGATAAAATGGCTGTTTAAAACAGTGTAAAAACTAGTTACTCAATTTATTTTAAATTATATCCAAAAATCAAATGTGGCATGAGTAGAAACTGGTAAAATATTGGCCCGAATCCAATACGGTAGAATGTTTGAACTTTTTATATAATATTAGTACCGTGATTTCGGCAACATTTTATATGTAATGAACCGTAGCTACTTATATATTAAAAAGTCCTGAAAGAATAAAAATATTATAAGTAGCTTGTTATAAAAATTTGATGATACATGTTCTAAAATATATAAATGCATTCCAGTTAGAATTATGTTCTAATGTGTTCATATTTAATCCGAACACATCACCTTAGTAAAAAAGTGAAGTTTAATTCGGTAATGTATGATCTAATTTAAATTAAATCAGTTCATATATATGGTTCAGTATTATATATATTATGAACGTATAATATATATATATATTTTTTATATAAATATACACCACCTATATTTGCATATATATATAAATAGTAGCGTTTTTAGTAAATGCTATCATTTGATATATAAAATTAAATCAATAATCATGATATATATGATTTTGCATAAATTTTTACTTTTCTATTATCTGATATATATATTTTTTATTTTTTTTCCATATGTTTTAAATGTTCTTGTATCTTTAATATATATATATATATTGATGTCAAAACATAATCTATATGTTTCTTTATTCAGCCTCTAATTTTATTGCCAGCTAGTGGAGTTATCGGAGTTACATTTAACTAGTCGAGTTAACTAATTTTTTTTTATTTCAGAGTGTCATTGCCTTTGTTGCTCTCGTAGTTTCCGCCAGTGCCGGTGTGCTTGTTGGACCATCTGCCAAGATCCTTCAAGGACCAAGCAATAAAACCACCTTGGTAGGACCTGAAGGAAGTGTTATCTCAGCTGTTGCCCCCGGTGGTCAAATCGTTACGAAGAGCATCCCGGTGATTATCTCCCGTTGTCGCTGCGGCCCCTGTTGTTGCCCATACAGCTCCTGTTTTAGCTTATTCCGCTCAAGAGTTGCACCAGTTGTGGCACACGCTGCTCCCGTTGTAGCTCATGCTGCTCCAGTGTTAGCTCCAAGAGCCCATGCCGCCCAGGATCTGTTCATGCCTCTTCTGTGGTTGCACATGCTGAACCAGCCACTATTGTAGCTCACTCATCGGCATATCAAAATGATAATGTTGTAGTCGCCGGACCTTCTGGAACTATCGCTACCGGTAAATCAGTTCATGCTGCTCCCATTGTAGCTCATGCCGCTCCAGTTGCCATTGCCGTTCCAGTTGTGGCTCATGCCGCTCCAGTTGTATCGTATGTTGCTCCTGTAGCTCACGTAGATGTTGATGACAATGGATATGAGGGTCAATACGTACATGATCACAACGAAGCTTTGCTGTGATGAATTATAAACCTCATCATTAAGAGACGCAAAGGTATTCTGTGAAATATCTTCCTTCTGCCATGGATTAAACAAAAAGTAATTATAGCAAAACCGTTAGTAAATAGAATATAACTACTACATTATTAAAGCCAAAAAGCTGACAAAGCGTCTTTCGATAGCTGTATTTGAATTGACGGATCATAAACCTCTCGAAGCCATTTTTAAATCAACATCTAAACACTCCGCACGCGTTGAACTCTGGGTATTGAGACTTCAATCTTTCTAATTTAAAGTTATGTACCACTCACATTAATCAAACATCCCAGAATCCGTATCTAGGTTATGTCAGTTAAATAGCGATACATCTTTTCATCAAGATCACAAGTCACGTGGTTAAATGCAAACAGGCAGTGAAAATACAACACAAAACAAACAAAACAACAAATTTTGGGAATCATCTGATAAAAATATCTACTTTCCATTTCACTTAGAACTGTCAACACTAGGCCCAACGATTTTAACAGTGATGAAACGAAGACTTATAGCAAAAGTATGGTGGCCACAAATTGACAGAGAAACAGAGCGTTCCGTGAAACAATGCTGAGATGTTCAGTACATATGTGGCAAAACTTTGTATTCAATAAAGGTAAATATTGAAAATCACCTTTTTATTTTGTACACTTAAATATATATTGATCTGATTTGTTTTAAATCGCATCTATTATAATATTATCACATATTTACTGTAAAGAATGCATTTTATTATTGTGCATATATGGATATATTAAACTAAATACACAAATGACAAAAAGTTATATACCTATAACAAAAGCCACTGTTTTCCAGAATTGAATGTGAAAAATGGCAAATAGTTTTTTGATATCGTATAGTCCACTATAATGAAAATATAATCATTTTCAGGTAAAAAGTGAGGTGTTTTTATGGTTTTGTGTATTTGTACTCATAGAAATTAAATAAGGTATAATAGTAATAATGTTAACAATTTGTTTTCAGAATAAATAGGCCTCGTTAGAAGTTAAAAAAATATTTAAATAATCAGTCAAAATTTAAATACTGGTATGATCTTTTTATTAAAGGAGAAATAGCCGATGCTACCACATGTTCCGTGAGTCCACTCCAAAAACTTCTCCAAAGCATTAACGAACCCTAGGAATTCTAGGTTGGGGATTTTCAGTTCTTAACAGCGACTAGTGCAGATGTGAAAGTAGCGCTAAACATTTTCCCACTTTCTAACTTCACTGTTGATCACACGTTTGATTTTGAGGTGAAAAAAGCAGCAAATATAGTAGTACATCGTTGCCAGAAGTAGTTACATTAGGAACTGCTATAGAAGAAGTCCCAGAGTCTTTTTTAATGAATGGCGAAGAGTAAAATTTTATATAACATTGAACAGTTGAGTTGACATTTATAAAACTAGTTGCCTCTTTTTTCAGGCAAAGCTTATATTAATCCGTCTACAAAAAGGCCTATGAAGAGTAGATGTTAGGGCGATCGATGTAACCCTGAAAAATGCAGGGTGTCCAAGAAACAAGCGCTGGTTAAAATAAACGAAGTAGGTGTAAAAGAAAAGGACAAGAGGGGTGGCCGACAAAAAAGCATGGAAACGAAGGAGATAGAAACAAATATGAGATTCAAAACTAAAAAGCATATTAATAGTAGTATTAATGTACCTTCTCCTTGCATAAAATGTTTCTTGAAGATAATGAGTCGCAGTAAACTTAAACGTGGAACTTCTGAGATTACCTCATATCTGTTTAAAGTGTTAGAGGAGTATAACCAAAAGTCAATTCGAAGTGTTTGTTTATTTCCTGATGGCTGCTATGGACAGAACAAAAACAACATTATTGCTGCAAGTTACTTTATCCTTTATCAATATTGGACAGCATCGAAGAATTTTTTCTGCGATTTTTCAAGACAAACCATAGGCAAAATGAGGGCGATTAGACGCATAGCGCAATATCCACAGCAATATCTGGTGTCGGCGATATTTTCATCCCATTCCAGCTATACCCTGTTATTAAATTAGCCCAAAGAAAGCATCCCTATAAGGTCATAGTAATGAAATAAACCGATTTTAAAGATTTTAAATTGTTGTAAATGAGCTTCAAGTTTTAAACGTAAGAGAACCGATACTGGCAAAAACATAAAATGTACAAACTTTATAGAAATTATGGTTAACAAGAATGAACAATCGAAATTTTTTTTGGGAAGTAGTCATGTCCACCTTGAATAAGACAGTATTACCCTAAAGAGATTTAGAGGTTGTCTTTCGGTTTTTTCTTTAAACAGGGAGCGTCAAAAGTTTGCTAAAAATATATATATGAAGACTTAGTTGCACTGTTTTTAGGACTTTCACTTTTCAAAGGGCAGCCGTAATTCCAGCAGTTTTAATTGTCATTATCACATGATATTACATGAAACTGACATTTTATTACAGCATTGGCATACTTGGTTTTAAAGTTGATTGATATATTTTTTACAGAAAAGAGTTGATTTGTTAACAGACATGTTAAAAATTATTTCCTTACTTCAAGTTTTGAATAAAATACAATTTAACCGAACTTATCTGATGTTTGTTTTTATAATAATAACCTCGCCTGCAACACAGTACTGTATGACGTATCCAACATGTCAATAAAAGAAAATCTCACAAAATGACTTATCTACATACTTAGCAAAGAAAAACTCAAAAACAAAAAAAAAATAGCTATCAAACAATGAATTAAGATAACAACATATAAATGCCCCATAACCTCAAAATTTCCCATCTGTTTGATCATAGGTATAAAAGCTACAAGTTTAATAGAGGCAATTTTTTATTTTCTTCTCTCCTGAAAAATTTATTAAATGCGAGTTACGTCAGTACTTGAGATAGCCCATGACATGATAACCGTTATATTCAAAATGATTATAAAATAGCCATTTATTTTAAATAAAATCTATCCCAATTTGTTAAAAAGTGGCTTACATATCGCCGTCAAAAAATATACAAGCTGGCATTAAAAATATTGGAGCAAAATGCTACTCTTACTAGTCAAAATTATTTTTAAGTGTTCTAAAAAATGAAGGAATAAGTTTATTGTAGACTGTTTAAAATAATTATTTTATAGTTACTGTATTTTTTGTATACATAAACAATACAATAAAAATATACAGGTTCCTTTTTAAAATAAGAAAGGGTTACTGCCGGTAAAAGCGCAAATAAACTTTTTTTCTTAAAGTTATAGAAATGTCTCAAATTTAAAATTGATAGTTTTGAACTAAAAGAATGGCGGTATATATATATATATATATATATATATATATATATATATATATATATATATATATATATATATATATATATATATATATATATATATATATATATATATATATATATATATATATATATATATATATATATATATATATATATATATATATATATATATATATATATATATATATATATATATATATATATATATATATATATATATATATATATATGTATATATATTTTTATATATATATATATATATATATATATATATATATATATATATATATATATATATATATATATATATATATATATATATATATATAATATATAAATATATATATATATATATATATATATATATATATATATATATATATATATATATATATATATATATATATATATATATATATATATATATATATATATATATATATATATATATATATATATATATATATATATATATATATATATATATATATATATATATATATATATATATATATATATATATATATATATATATATATATATATATATATATATATATATATATATATATATATACCGGGTGTCAACGATATCGTTTTACACTATGCCATTCAATTGATTTTTAGTTTAGGTTTTTTTTATTTGGGTTAACGAAATATGGTATTAAGACACATATTTTTCATGAAAAAACAATTGAATCTTACTGCCAGTTTTTCCGATATCAGAACCAAGTTAAGAATTTCAAATAGAACCCTGTATATTATTTTACATAGTTTGATAGAGCTTAGAATTACCTTTTCAATGACATATCACACGTTATATTTTTTTTCAAAATGGCGGACCAGGAAGCGCTTTTTCAAAATTCAATATGGCGGTCGTTTCCCGGTACCGATGAAATTTTTGTTTAACAAATTATTAAAATATTAAACAAAATCGGATTTTCAATGGATTTTAATCAAATTTAAAATCAAATTTTTAATTTATCACAAAATGGGATAAGTTTAATTTTTTCTCTAAAATGTGAACTTTTTCTTAAATTTTCTCAAAGATTTTAAATAGAAAGTTGTATTTATTAAATATTAGTATTAAAGCATATCTTATTAGCTACACGAAACCGCATAACAAGCCGTATTTTTGCTTTTTGTTTCAGAGAAAATTGACAAAACCTTGCCGATATACATTTTTCCTAATACATAACATGAAACAAACACACACATATTATTAATCAGAAAATCCTGGAATATTTTTTATTGTTTATTGATAAGTAATTTTGTATTATTTTGACATTTTATGACTGTTGTCTTATTTTAGGAAAGCGAGAAAAAATCACAAGTAGTATTAATTTTATTTTACCGGTAGATACGGTGCAGTAACATGAAAGATGACTTAACTAAGATAAGTAGGCCTTGGAAACAATTGCATAGGGATGCCATTATAATTTTCATTAGATTTAACCAGAAACGTCAAAAGTACTGTTTTATATCGACATTTCTGATAACTTTCGTTACATTTTTACACTGAGAAGTGATTCTAGTTAGTTTTAAAAATAAATATTATGGTTTATTCAAGAGAACATCAAATTGACATGCTCCTTATTTATGGGGAATGTCGCAAAAATTCAAGGGACACAGAGAGATTATACCAGGAACGCTTTCCAAATCGTGACGCTCCTTCACATGCATATTATCCTTGGCTAGTACAACATTTAAAAAATGAAAATAATGGTGGTGTCCATGCTAATGGCAATGATGGTTTCGTAGTAAGCGAAGAAGTGGAAACAAATGTTTTAGCGTACATCGAGTATGACCGTACAGCTTCCCTTCGTGAATTAGGCAAACAGTGCAATACGTCCCATGAAAGCGCCAGAAAAATTTTAAAGAAACACGGGTTTAAATCGTTTAAGTATCAAATTCACCACCACCTATTTGAAAATGACTTCCAAAGACGACTTATTTATTGCAATTGGTTTTTAGATAATTATAGAATAAGTCCTGTGTTTCATCATAAGATTATTTTTTCGGACGAATCAAGGTTTACTAATCTAGGGATGTTTAATAGAAATAATTTTCGTTATTGGGCAACGGAAAATCAAAGATTAGTAAGAGAAGGTGCCTTCCAGGACGTTTTGGAGTTAATGTTTGGTTAGGCGTTGTAGGACTAAGCGTTATTGGTCCAATATTATTCCATCAGCCTTTAACTGGCGAGATGTATTTGGACTTTCTCGAAAATGAAATTGAACATTTTATAAATAATTTGCAGCAAAATGATGATTTAGTTTACCAACAAGATGGCGCCCTGCTCATAATTCAAGAATTGTTGCAAATAACTTGAATGAACGATTTGGTGAGAACTGGTTGGGAACCAATGGACCAATTCGATGGCCAGCGAGGTCGCCTGACCTAACCCCGCTTGATTTTTCTATATGGGGTCATCTGAAAGAAAAAGTGTATGCAACTCCTGTAATATCGTTGGAAATGTTAGAAAATAGAATAAGACGAGCCGTTGAGAGTATCTCAGAACAGCATTTACGAAACCTGCTCGCGGAAAATGTTGAGAGAGTTACACTATGCCAAGAACAAGGCGGACAGCGCATAGAACATTTAATTGAGTGACTTTTGTATTAATTGTGAAAGTTTGATTTTAAATTAGCATTAAACCCAATAAAAACCCCCATATTTGTTTATTATTTCTACCTATAATTCAAAAATATCTTCGGTGTTAGAAAATGGCCGCCATATTGAATATTGAACAAAGGCTTCCTGGTCCTCCATTTCGAAAAAAAATCAACTTGTGATATGTCAATGTAAAGGGAATTCTAAGTTCTATCAAACTGTGTGAAAAAATATACAGGGTTCTTTTTAAACTTCTTGACTTAGGTCTAGGTATTTCCGGAAAAACCGAAAGCCTACCGGTAAAATAAAATTAATACTACTTGTGAATTTTTCTCGATTTCCTAAAATAAGACAGCAAAAATCATAAAATGTTGCTTATCAATAAAAAATATTCCGAAATTTACTGATTAATAATATGTGTGTGTGTTTGTTTCATGTTATGTATTACGAAAAATGTATATCGGCAGAGTTTCGTCAATTTTCTCTCAAACAAAAAGCAAAAATACGGTTTGTTATGCGGTTTTGTTTTTGTTTTTGTTTTTCTCAGTGTAAAAATGTAACGAAAGTTATCAGAAATGTCGATACAAAACAGTACTTTTGACGTTTCTGGTTAAATCTAATGAAAATTATAATGGCATCGCTATGCAATTGTTTCCAAGACCTACTTATCTTAGTTAAGTCATCTTTCATGTTACTGCACCGTATCTACTGGTAAAATAAAATTAATACTACTTGTGATTTTTTCTCGCTTTCCTAAAATAAGACAACAGTCATAAAATGTCAAAATAATACAAAATTACTTATCAATAAACAATAAAAAATATCCCAGGATTTTCTGATTAATAATATGTGTGTGTTTGTTTCATGTTATGTATTAGGAAAAATGTGTATCGGCAAGGTTTTGTCAATTTTTTCTGAAACAAAAAGCAAAAATACGGCTTGTTATGCGGTTTCGTGTAGCTAATAAGATATACTTTAATACTAATATTTAATAAATACAACTTTCTATTTAAAATCTTTGAGAAAATTTAAGAAAAAGTTCACATTTTAAAGAAAAAATTAAACTTATCCCATTTTGTGATAAATTAAAAATTTGATTTTAAATTTGATTAAAATCCATTGAAAACCCCATTTTGTTTAATATTTTAATAATTTGTAAAACAAAATTTCATCGGTATCGGGAAACGACCGCCTTATTGAATTTTGAAAAAGCGCTTCCTGGTCCGCCATTTTGAAAAAAAAATATAACTTGTGATATGTCATTGAAAAGGTAATTCTAAGCTCTATCAAACTATGTAAAATAATATACAGGGTTCCATTTGAAATTCTTAACTTGGTTCTGATATCGGAAAAACTGGCAGTAATATTCAATTGTTTTTTCATGAAAAATATGTGTCTTAATACCATATTTCGTTAACCCAAATATAAATATCCTAACCTAAAAAGCAAATGAATGGCATCGTGTAAAACGATATCGTTGACACCCGGTATACGAAATAAAACTAGCATATTACATTTACCCCATCTATTGAGGCAAATGCAATATATTGACAGACTTTTAAAAAATATGAAATATTTTTTGTTTTCATTTTTAGTTGTCAAAATATATCACAATTCAAAGATAATATCGTAATAAACAATCATGATTTTTGAAAAAGGCTTTTAGCGAAAAATTATATTTTTTGCGATTTTCGAAAGTCACACTATGTGAAAATTATGTCGCAATTACCCCAACTCACCTTATAGAAATAAACTGGTATGAGTTCGAAATCACGGAATAAAAAGATCATTGTAAAAATTAGTTATTCCATTTATTTTATGCCCAAAAATCAAATGTGGCGTAGGTAGAAACTGGTAAAATATTGGTCCGAATCCAATATGGTAGAACAAAACGGCGCCCTTTAATTTTTTTTTAAACAGTAAATGTGTATGAATCACCCTTCACTATTTCTAAGAAAAGGAAAAATTCATGATGAAGGAAGTTCCGGGTAGATAAATTTTACCGATTTTCTTTTATGTAAATATGGAATTATTTTTTAAACTTTCATACTTGTTCGATATTTTCATCTCGTAATAATTATCAGTGAAGATGTCTTAAGCAATTAGACAATCTGACATAATCTAAAACTAAGAGAGTTCTTTTAATGAGCACGTATCTTTTTTAATAACATATCGAATTATAAATAATCATACTCAAAAATACTCCGTTTTAAGGATACAAAGTAAAGAAATACTAAAAGTAGATATTGTTAAAATCTATACCTTCTAAGTTGTAGTTATTTTGGGAAATTAATATGTAGAAAAATAAATACAAAACTAAATTCTTCAATGACATTATGATTCTGACATATTTTCGTTATAAAGTTGATTCAAATCTTTCCTACTAAGCCGGCTTTAAATTATAGTCATAATAAGAAAACCCGTTAAAATCCAGAAAAGACAACGCCCTGCCTTGATAATCAAACCGGACAAAAATATCCCACGCCCGTACTTACTCAAAGTACAGACAAAATCCGGAATTCGGGGGCCGATGACAAGGACGCTGGTTTCGTATAAAAAGATTCCTAAACCAGAACGAAAACAGTCAACCGCGTCTTCTCACCGAAAAAAGTCACCATGAACTCCTTCGTAAGTACCATCAGAATTTACGTCGATTTAAGATAAAACCACATGAAATACTATATTAAATTTAACATTACAGCATTTTTATTATAATAATTTATTTTAATTCATTGGAAACTTAACATACAATGGCTGTGGTTCTTTTTTTAAACAACAAAAAATATTTTTATTAGACAATAAAGACATTTCTGTGTTATCGGGCAATGAGTTTTGAAACATTCTTAAAAAGAAGAAAAATAAGTTTATACTCCTAGTAAAAATGTTGATAGATAAATTGTCTTTTATATTAGTACTTTGGATCTTACAGCTCACAGACCATATCTGTTTCATTTATCATAATAAACAAGAGGTTTTTTCACTTAATATTTTAAACTTTTTTTTCATAATATTACTATTCAAAAAGCTTTTGTAGCTGTATTATATGAACCATTTTATTAGATAAACATTTATAGACCTCAACGGCAATATAAATAAAAAGTGGGTTAGTACGCAGTATCAGATTAAAATCTAGTGAAAATTTCTAAAATATAGGTCTAAGCAAGCGTAAAGCATGGATAAACTGGAAAATTTTAATCCAAAATGGAGTAATAAAATGTTTAAAAATTTAGCCAAACTGCTTTTTTTGGAATAAAACCTTCTTTTAATAGAGTAAAATAATAAATGACATAATATGTTTTTTAATAGATTGTGTAAATGAAATTACGTAACATAAATGTTCATAATAATAATAATGATCTTAATAATAGCAAATTATCTTTACGCGGAACTATCATTTTTATGAATTCTTTCTTTTGTAAAGTTCTTCATCAATATGTACAGTATGTACATATACAATTTGTTATATTTCATTCTCTTAATAAATAAACAGATTCATTACGAGGGATGTTAGTGGTAAAGCTAATTTACCGAATTTGTTAACTTTTGAAAACAATAAATCCAATTGTCTGTTTATTATTAGATTACTATTATTTTATTGAAACAGAACTGTTATAGTGGTAAAAAAATCAATTAGATATACGGCCCAACTGGTACGAATTCATCTTGGCCGAACAAAATGGCGGTTTTTAAAATTTGTGTAAAAACTAATTATTTAATGTATTTATAAATTATACCCAAAAATCAATTGTGGCAGTACGAATCCAGTATGGTGGCACAAAATGGTGCCCAATATAGATGTTTGAAGAGACCGTATACAAGTGTTAATAAAATAATAAAAGACCATGTGCGGAACTAAAGGAAAGATTCATAACAAGGAAAGTTCCGAGTAAAGGAAATTTACCAATTTTTTTTATTACATGAATAGATCAAAAATAAGAAGGGACCCTACATTTTTATTATTTATAACACTTCTGTTTTAAAATACAGTTTCAAAAATATGTGCGACAATTTTACACACACATTTACCCCCATATTCACTAAAAAAGTGTAAGAGTTAGATCAGGTCTTGTTGTCATGGTACTTAAAACTCTTAGTTCGCCAGTTATGTTTTGCTTATGTCACTGTCATTTTGTAATTGTGACATTTAGAAATAATTTTTGTTCAAATGTTAAAAATGTCATTTTAAACCTAAAACTGTCAGGTTAGATCTGGTCTAAACTTAAACCTCTTTAGTGAATACGTGTGTTTAAGTTTAGGATAATACCCTGGAACGTTTTTCATTTTTAACAAAAAAGACTATAAATTTTTAATCCAGCCCAAAAGGCCAACAAAATTAACTTATTTATTTATATTTTAATGTTAATGAGATTATTATAAAATCTCTTTTTGATATTTGATGTTTGTGATCATTTTTTACAAAGAGTGAAAATTCGATAATAGTTATTGAACAACGATATTTTTTGTGTAACTAATAATACTTATTTACACACCTTGAATATCTTTTTAATTAAATTGTGTGTTTATATTTTCGGAAGTACCTATAATTTCAATAATTCTTAACACATTAAACATGATTTATTAATGAATACAATTACTATGGAGAAATGTATTGAGTTGAAAGTTTGCCTATTATTCATCTAAAAATGTTTAGTTCAATTTTAGCTAGAAACTGTAGCTTAAAGATCACGTATAACGAAAATAAAGTTTAGGTTGATATGTTTCGTAACTAAGGGAAGAAAAAATAGATCTTGCAGAAAATTTGTTATTAGGTGAAAAGGGAATATTAAAAACTTTTAAAAAATACCGAGATATTATATGCTGTAACAGTTTTACTCTTTGCCTCCATGTGGTTCATTTTTAAACACAACGTGTGCATCTCGTATAAAAATGCATGCGTATATATTTAGACCGTGATATTTTAACTAAAATAGGAAATCAATTTACTCGATGTCTAAAATAGCGCCTGAAACAAAAGTAATTGTACAAAAAAAAAATTTCTATCACTCTAGGAGCAAACATGTTTTAATGTATTAACTATACGGGCTCAAAAGTGATGTTTGCACTCTAAGGACAATTTGACGACCTTAATCGCCGAGAGAAATGTATTACGTCCGGTGGTGGTATTTACTTTTATTAATATAAATACTTTACGGTATTTACTTAGGCTAAAAGAAATAATTTATCTATGTATTTAAATGTCGCTCTGATGTGTAGTAGATATTAATCCTATTTAAAATAATAACTAATCCCGGTTTATATTTTTAGATGAATTTTGAATTTGTAATTTTTGGTGTGCCTCAAACAACCAAATTTAAGATGGTTCTAGAAATTTACATTGCAATATTCTTTATCATTCAATTTAAGGTTACCTATGTTTTATTTAACCAAGTTGACGAAATGTAATTCTGTTGTTCATTCTGTGTTTCATATTTTTCAATACTAAATTGAGATCTCATAATGTATAACTTCCTTCACACTACGCCTGTGTTCTAGATGGTTGGGACCAATCACTGCCTTTTCACTGGTAAATTATATTGAGGCAGGGCTAGACGTTTAGGATTGTTGGCGCAATATTTTCTATTCATGAATGGGTAGCGTCGTCTAGGTTTTATTAGTCTAATATCTTCTCCACATCTGCCAGAATGCCCCTATATTCGATTACTTGTATTTTTTTGTAACTTTGTTATAAATAGCCCATATTTTCATGTTTGAAATATTATTTAAACAATCTTTTTGATCGTATTTATTTAATTAAAATTGAAAAGTTAAAAAAATATACAGTAGTTTGTTCTCGAATGAATGGATATGAATATTGAATCAAATATTTTTTTACTAAAGAAATCCTATAATTTTTATTTACTTGAATTAAAAAGTATTTCGGCTTTTCTTCAAACTAAATCCTACTTTTTAATTGCATGTTAGGGGTAAAACTACTAATAAGCATATGCGTTTGGTATTTTTTACAGTTTTTGTTTTAATCATTTATTAACACATGTTTCAGTAAAAAGCTAGATAAAACATGCTTTCATTAGTTTCATAATATGATTGGCTTATTTACAAAACTTATTGTATTTCTCATATCTGCGACCTACATTCCTACAAACTTTTGCAATTCTATTTGGCAGAAGCTTGGCGCAAATTTAATCCAAGTCAAATTTCCCAAGATATGTACCGAGTTCTTTAAATCGTATTAATATTTAAAAATCAGTTTAAAGTTATATGGTTTATTTAAATTTTAAAATATTTTCTGAGTGTTTTTACTGCATTTTGTTCCACTCTAGAAAATAAAAACCATAATAACAAGTTTGCTATGTAAAATAATAAAGTTATTTGCTATTGTAAAAAGAGGTGAATTTTTTCTGCCAATGCGTGAGACTTATCGTATCAAAGATTAATGCATATATATATATATATATATATATATATATATATATATATATATATATATAGTTAAGGTATATGTTTTATAATGAAACTTGCTATTTCGTTGATGTTTTGCCCGTTTTTTTCAAAAGGCCTTATTTATTATGTTAGTTTTTTCTCATTTTGAATTACATGTTAAAAAACCTAAAACAAAATAGGAAAAAAACTTATAAAATAAATAAGACCTTTTGAAAAAGCCTACTAAGACGGGCGAAACGTCAAGGAAATAGGAAGTATATATATATATATATATATATATATATATATATATATATATATCTCACTAGTAAATAATACAAACAAATATACTAATAATAATAAAGTACTTATTATTTTATATTATTATTAGTATTAAGTTAACAGTAGGTTTTTTGAAGTACGTATTTATCAATTCAATTTTTTCCAGGTATTCGTAGCCTTCTTCGCCTGCTTGGCAGCCGCAAATGCAAGCGTAGTAGTAGCTCCTAGCTCAGCTAAAATCATCCAGGGACCCAGCTCTAGGACCACCGTAGTAGGACCAGATGGTAGTTCCATCTCTTCTGTTGCTCCAGGTGGTGCAATTATACAAGAAGATTCAGCTGCCGTAGTAGCCGAAGCAGCTCCAGTTTTGGCAGCCGCTCCTGCTGTAGCTTACTCTGCTCCAATAGCATATTCCGCTCATGCTGCTCCATTGGCATATTCAGCTCATGCTGCTCCAGTCGTAGCTGCCTACTCAGCGCCATTGGCTTACAGCGCACACGTTGCATCTCCTTTGGCCTATTCTGCTGGCTTAGTAGCTGAGAAACAATTGGACACTGTCGTAGCAGGTCCTTCCGGAACAATCGCCACAAGCAAAACTGTCCACAGCCCCGCCTACGTTGCTGCTCCTCAAGTTTACGCCGCTGGTCTTCATGCTTACTACCTTTAAATGCCATATGATGACGCTTTAATTTATTTTTAGAGTGTAAGATTGAAAAAAACAATGTATAAAATTTGCAATAAAGACGAGTACAAAGAGAACTGTTTAAATATTGTCCATCTTTACTGCTAATTCCATATTTAAGTGTGTTTATAAAAGACTTCTCCTCATTTAAAGAAATCAACATCTGTTTGACTATTCAATTTAAATAGTCATTGCCAAACGACTAAAAAAATAATAAGAAACGTAGATTGTTATTTACACGAATTAATCTTAAATGGTTCGGCTTTAAAAAGTTTAAATATAGTTGATTATATATTTTTTGGTATTTATTTATTTACAACAAAGGAGTTTCAACAGATTAGAAATCCAACAAGAGACCCTCAAAATAATTTTAAAGTGTAGTGGGTGCTAAGCTTACGTAATAATTATAATAATTAACGAATAAACTATGTTATGTTACCTTACTATTATTAAGCGATTTGTACAAAAGAGCATTAACTCAACAAGTCACTTCGATCTCAAATAATATATACATATACAACTATAACTATAATAAAGGGATTAATAATAAGTATACCCAAAGTGATAAAGTTCTAATTTTAAGACAAAATGATAGATAGAAAATTTATTTTATTAAATTATCCGAAAACGTTATATTTTATAAAAATTGATAAGAAACTTCCCTCGTTACTTTTTTTTTCTATTTGTAAGGAATAGTTAACATTTTTATTGGGCGCCATTTTATTTCATCATATTGAATTCCTACTAATTTTTTACCAAGGCCCATTAACTCTATAGGTTGCCTCGAGCGATCTTAACCTATCCCAACTCGGTGTGAGCGATCTACGTCACTCGGTGACCGGCATTGTCGATATCTCTTCTGTGTGCGTTTAATTACATATATTAATCTTTTTTGGTTCAAAATTGAAACTTTTTTGTTACTATAGAATACAGCCTTCAAGACATAAGTTATTATAATTTTAAACCTATGTTTAGTGATGTTGGTTCAAATTTGAACCAAGTTTTTATGCTGAATGTATTTCAAAAAGTTCGCATCGTATTTGAAAAATATGATGTTTTTTTAAAGTCTCAAAAAAATATTCTTATAAAAAGTCTTAGCATGACAAATAGTTCTATAACTTTAGAAAATGTACATTTTCAAACTGTATAAGGTGTCTCAGTAGGGTGTTCTCGGTTTTGGTGATAATGGTTAGAGATAGAGAAATATTTTAAATATAAATATTAGTATATAGAATGACTTATATACCTACTTAAATAGTTTTTCATATATGAAACACTCTATATTTTATACCATTTTTGAATTTTATCTAAAATTCAACGTCACTTTATATATTATCCATAGGCCTAAGTTTAATTATTTTCGAGATATTGACATTTAATAACCGGGATTTTCAATTTTGAAAAGCTGTAGAGTCTAAACGGTTCAAATTAGAACAAAACGGTTTGCACTTTTCTGATTTAGTTTTTAATAGTCTACCATAACTTTCTTCTCTATTTCTAACCGATACCGAGATATCAACCGAGAATACACTATGGGGACACCTTATGTATATTATAAGTATTTTTCATATTTTATTAACTATAGGTATACTATTTCCAGTAAACACAATTATTTAACTGTTCAAATATCTTTTTTAATAATAGAAAATAAATCAGCACACAATTTATGCTTAAATGGTTAATAATTTTTATCATTTTTTTATACAGCTTTTGGTGGGGGTCCACTTCAGAAGGGCTTCTTTTTTTACCTTTTTTTCCTTCGCCAGTTCATTTAAATATTTCATCCTTATAAATAACCTTTGTCTTAAGAACACTCTTGCGGCATCTAGGTCTATGTTGTTGTATCTATTTGTAATTATTTTCAATAGTTTTTCAGTTATTTTTTTCCATTTACTTATTAACTCCTTATTAATATTAATTATTAATTAATTAACATTAAAATGTCTTAAAACTTTCACTCGAGGAAGTAAAAAAATACTCTGAGAAATACAACAACTATCGCAACGAAAACGTCAAGCTGAATAAGCAGTAATCTGGCCGCCTTGTCAGATCGGGTCGCTAGTCGACGTCACGAGCTCCGCCTCACCCGCGCGTCACCCTCGCCTGATAGCTGCTCATCGAGATAACCTAATAGAGTTAATGGGCATTGATATTTTACCAGTTTCTTTCTGCCTACGCCATACTTGACTTTTGGGCATAATTTAAAATACATTCAATATATATACCGCCATTTTGTCCCGTCATGTTAAATTCCTTCCAGTTTATCCCTTTTTCAAATTTAATTTACCTGCAAAATTTAAAGTCTGACCAAGATTTTTTTACATTGATTTTTTTCAAATTTTATTTGGCCACCATTTTGTTCCGCCATTTTAAATTCGTACCACAACTTTAACAGTTTATCCCTATATCACCCTTAATTCTTGCAAAATTGAACATAATTTATTAAATTTATTTTATTTAAATAATTTTAGTAAGTAGTATTTTCAGGAAAATTTTTTTAATATTTTATTAGGCCGCTATTTTGTTTTGCTGTCTTAGATTCAAACTAAAATGCTACAAGTTTATTGCTATGTAACACTTGATATTTGTGCAAAATTTGAGATGAATTGGATAATTAGTTTTTTATTAGTAATATTTTTTTAGCATTGTTCCGCCATATTAGATTTCCTCCAAAATAATACCAGGTCATCTCATATGACGGTTAATTTTTGACAAAAATTTAAGTCAACCGGGTAAGTAGGTTTTGAGCTATACCGCGAACTGACAGACAGATCGACAGATGAATCGACGGAATTGATAAAATATATTTCTTGGTATCAAGGGACGCTAAAACGTGAAGTTATTTAAAACCGGAGACGGTGATTTTTTTACAATTATAAACAATTTATTTGGCCTCCATTTTGTTTCGCCATCTTAAATCGGTAACACAGTTTTACTAGTTGATTCATATACCACAATTAGTTATAGAACACAATTTGAAATCAATCCATTAAGTATTTTTTTCAGGCTCAATTTTTAAATATTTTACTTTGCAGCCATCTTGGATTCGTACCAACATTTTATTATTTGATTCCAACATAATACTTGATGTGTGTGCAAAATTTGAGATGAATTGGATAAGTAGTTTTTTAATAATAATTTTTTTAACTTTTCACTAGGTCGCTCTTTGTTTCGCTGTATTGGATTTTTACCAAAATATTACCAGTTCATCCTCCTATGACCCTTAATTTTTGGTCAAAATTTGAAGTCAATCGGGTAAATAGTTTTTAAACTATGCTGCGAACTGACAGACAGACAGAC
Organism: Kuschelorhynchus macadamiae; assembly: GCA_030620095.1. Classification (NCBI taxonomy): domain Eukaryota; kingdom Metazoa; phylum Arthropoda; class Insecta; order Coleoptera; family Curculionidae; genus Kuschelorhynchus; species Kuschelorhynchus macadamiae. Next base: position 15,836 of record JAUTXW010004018.1, on the reverse strand, counting down.
GAACCGACGCGACGGGATTCATAAAACATATTTTTTGGTATTTAGGGGACGCTACAATTTTATTTGGCCGCCATTCTGTTCGGCTATCTTGAATTAGTACTACAATTTTACTAGTTGATCCCTATACCACAATTAGTTATGGCACACAATTTAAAATCAATTCATTAGCAGTTTTTTCAGGGTGAATTATGAATGAAATATTTTATTAAGTCGTCATTTTGTTCCACCACATTGGATTCGTACTTAAATGTTACTAGTTGATTGCAATATAATACTTGCTGTTTGTACAACATTTGAAATAAATTGGATAAATTGTTTATCAATAATAATTTCTTTAAAATTTCACTAGGCCGATATTTTGTTTCGCCATATTGGATTTTTACCAAAATGTTACCAGGTCATCTCCATATGACCCTTAATTTTTGCTATCTATGCCGCGAAGAGATGGACATCCAGACAGACAGACAAACCGATGGAATTAAGAAAACATGCTTTTCAGCATCTAGGGACCCTGAAACGTGAAGATCTGAAAAAATCTCGGAGTATGATTTTTTTCACGATTACAATTACAACACTCCCCTTTTACAAGAGAAGTAAAAATATAAGATGATAGATTATGGCTTAGGTACATACGTTTTGAAGATACAAATATATAGACCATTTTTTTTTGTTTCGATCAGAACCAATAAATGTCTTTAGCATTTCCTCGGTAAAATGTTGAAGAAAAATGAAAAAAATTTGAAGTTAATAATATTAATGACCTTTATCAGTAGAAAAATTACCTATGTAGTTGACCTAAAATTTTACACAGAAATGAAGTGCAATATTTTTGATGAACTGGTATGATTTTGACACAAATTTAATATGACTGACGGAACAAAATAGCTTCCTAAATGTTAGTATAATCGACCTACTTATTTAATTGATTTCAAATTTTGTATAAGTAGCAGATAGAGGTTTAAACTGGTAAAATTTTGGCGCGAATTTTTTTTTTGGAAAATAATATGATTTTTTTTTAATTAAGTAGTTATGATTAGCATATTAGATAAATTGTTAGAATTTATCATTTGGTAAAATTAGATCTTTTTTGGGAATAACAAAGTAACTTAAAATGCAAAAAAGTCTCGAGATATAACCCTAATGAATAAAGAAAGGTAACAAAAAAATACAAAAGTTATTCTTCTATTAACGATCCAATATGATAATTCTTCGCTGTATTTTTTTAACTTGGGGTAGGGATCCAAAAAGAAAAGTCAGATATTCAAAAAAGTCTACGATTCGCAATTTATTATTGCATCTTTAGGACACTTCCTAATTTTCTATTACAATTGGTCCAGATTTTGAGATCCTTTACTACTTCATTACCATGTAGCGTCTCCATGTCTTGCAAAAAACCCACCCTGTTTATGTACGGCTACCTATACTTGGCTAGTCAAGTTGAATTTTCCCAGAAGTTATTCTTCTATGTCTTGTTTTAACAATCCAATATTGGATCGTTAAAACAACGTATTTGTGTGTTTTCGTCGTTTTGGAACTATAATAGTTGTAGATCGTTAGTTGTTTATTGGAATAAATTTATATATCGTTTGAAGTTCAGGTATGTATTATTTAGTTTTTTAGTGATACATATATAATGAGAAAATTATTTAGCTCGTTAGGATTAGCATAAAAAAACTGTTATTTGAAAAAAATCTTAAAAAACTAGATGATGTATGTAGAAATACTTTTATTTGGACTAGTTCAAGCTATACATTTTAAACTCAAGTATTTTAAAAAATATGTTTGGTTTCAAATCGTATAGTAAGTCAAATATCCTACGTATAGCTGAATATGTTACTTAATATTCATAAGTACTTGAGTAATTACTTTGACAAAAACAGAAACCAGACCCCTGAAGCGTTACATAACACAATTGATAGTAAATTAAACACATTTTTTACTATTATGTAGATTATAATCTTATTTAAGCATAGATATCTTTTTCAATAGTTTTTATATGTACCTAACTAGATAATTTTGTTTTAGCTGACACATAAGAATGCTGACTAATGAATGCACTACGGATAACAAACAACGTACATGTCATGATGGCTATTACCAAAAGGAAGGTAATAAAACTAAAAATGTTTAACAATTGCTTACCCCCAAGTCCACACGTTATTTAGAAGGAACGTCTAGGCAGAAATAATTAAAACAAAGTCCTACTTTAAGTCTTCTGTATGAACTTAATGATTTTTTAGCACTGACTGCACAAACCTAATAGGGTTTAAAAATATATCTAATATATATATATATATATATATATATATATATATATATATATATATATATATATATATATATATATATATATATATATATATATATATATATATATATATATATATATATATATATATATATATATATATATATATATATATATATATATATATATATATATATATATATATATATATATATATATATATATATATATATATATATATATATATATATATATATATATATATATATATATATATATATATATATGTATATATTCTTGTAACTACATATTAAAACTAAATTAGAATAGGTACTGGCAGTGGAAAATTCATATCAATTGTGTGTTAAGTAATATTAACTAAAACTGTATTATTCAATTTACATAAACAGTGCGTGGTATGCATTTAATAATAAAGATTAAGAAAATGTTTTTAGTTATGCATCTGAAAATACAGGAATATCAGTTTTTTTTTCTGGTTTATACTATTTGTAACCTACCTCAAGGCCTCTATCTGTGTATATTATTCTAGGAAGTTTGTCAGCCACTCGTTAAGTCTATTATAGATAAAGAAAATTAGTAAAAATAGGCCTGTTTATAAAATATGCATACCTTCCATAAGCATTTAGTTGAACTTTATTCCAGTCCCATGTAAAATTCATTCTGTAAAAAAACATTTGCACAGTAGAATATACCTATTTAACTTAACTTTGGCAGAAAAATAGTAATTTTTTTAAGTAAATGTGTACATTTTTAATTAATAGTGAAGCGACAGAGTATCACTATTGGACACACTGCTGGACAATGTTGATATTTTTCAAGTCGCACAAAACCTTATTTACTTCTGTTGTGTTAAGGTGAGATGTTATAGATACACAGCCGAAGTGAGAGAGAGATTTGTAGAACCCCTGCTATGGTGTATCTGTGTTGTATTTTAGTTTAAAGATATCTTATTATAATGATTAGTTTTCCTAACCTTTTAGACAAAGATTTAAGTAAGACTAAAACATTTTTTATTAGACAAACCAAAATTTATTATTTAAAGAATTATTTTTACTAGTTTTATAGGAACTATGGCAATTACCGCATTAAAATAAATGTTAAAAATAAATGAAACTAGGTATGTCAAATCTATTTTACTTTTACAAAATATCAACAAAAGATTGCATACAGCAATGTTTTTTTGTTTGGCACTTTAAGAAACCTACACTCATTACTTTTCAGTTTAACTAACGGAATTTGATGTCAGGTTTAATCATTTTCTGGACTTGAAATTAGTTTCGAGTAGTTAACACTACACTCTACAAAAACATATCTAATTTAACAAGTATATAACTAAGTGTCGAAAACATTTTTTAAAAGTGAAAATCATGTCAACTTAAGAATTACCTACCTACATTCATGATAATGAACATAACCTTTCCAAGTCTGTTAATGCCGCAGACTTTTGTCTCGTTACCCTAAATAATATGTGACAAAATCCCAGATGTTTAAAGCCCACCTTCGAAGGCTGGCAATGAATAGCCATTTCTTTTTAAATTCTGATATGCCTTCAAGCTTACACTTTGAAATGACATTGCAGATGCAGTATCTGCTGAATCCCAAAAGGAAACTTTTGATGGTTTTTACTTTGTATTTTCCATACACTAGTAAGGTTGACGGTGGAGTGGTATAAATGTTAATACTTAAAGGAATTTTTAATTCATTAATTAATTGAATTTAGGTTGGCAGCTTTTAGAAATATCAATCAGGGATATCTAAGAAAGAATGAAAACCATCTGATGACAAACAAAAAATAAATACAGCTCAAATAATCAAATGAAAAGAGAAAAAGGAAAGAAAATGTTAATGAAATTATAGTAAATAAAACAGATTAAAAACAGAATGTTGAAATGTATTTTTTTGTAATTTTTTAGCTGTTTTTACAGAACTAAAGACTTAAAAGTTAATAGATTCTAACAACTTCAATCGGACAAGTGTTTAAAATACTATTTACTCCATCAAAATTCCCTTAATCTGATCCAACAAATGATTAAAAAAAGATCACTTCTTTTATTCAGAGTAACGTCATTAGTAATCTTTTATTTCGGATGTGAGAACATCAAGTATTTGAACACGTTAGAAAAATGTTTAGACGAATTAAGGAAAAATGTATGTTACTATTTACACATTTTAGCTGAATCTTTATCTGATTTAGTCTGCTCATATTTTCTGTTATCAGGTAAGCCTACTAAAATCCGATCTTCAGTCTCATCTTATCAATTATTGGTTTTTAAACAAGTTCGGAGCATCATTAATTTTTCTTTTTATTTTCAAAATGCTTAGCTTAATATTTACCGCTATTTAAGTTAATTTTGATATATTTCTACTGGCAAGCATGTAACCTCTGTACTCTAGAAATCAGGGATTTTAGGAAATCTATGATAATGAGACCTTATATTACATTTGTCCTCCGTTTTATTGTGGCTGAAGTAACCAGTAACCGCAAAAGACATATTGTTCTTGATTCTTAATACCCAAATGAATGTAACAGTTCTTTTCCTTTCAAAGTAAAATTTATTTTGGACAAAAAAATAAAAATTGTTGTCAAGCTATTGTTCTAACTTACAATTTTTATTGACATTTATTTCCAGGGCCTACTACATTTGTTTCGAAAGCTACCTCACACCCGACGTAGATGCTTTGGCTGGCGAGCACACCTTGTTTTCTTCCCACCATGATTCGGATGAAAATTGATATAAAATATTTTAGCCAATCAGAGAGAACTCGGATCATCATACTGTCGGAAATCCAATGCATGAGACTCCAGCTTAATTTAAAACCGCAATACATTTATCAGTATTTTTTCTTCAATTTAATAAAATCAGTCCAGTGGAAAATCTATTAGTAAGACGAATCAAAACAAGACAATAACTCAGCACACTAGACATTAATCGAATACAAAATTCAGCATGACATAGCACAACGTAAAAAAAAAGATTTTTCTTCTAAAAGCTTATTAACAATTTGGGGTGTATATAGTTACGATACAAAGAACTGTTTCGTTCACGGATGTTTGTTAATAGACCGTACAAAATCGGACAGGAACAAGGACGAAATAATTGAGTATAAATAGTATACAGATTTTTAAGTGTATTATCAGTTGATCATAGTCGACATTTAAATAAACAACTTACAATGAATACCTTCGTAAGTACCAACTTCCCTAATATTAAATTACATTCAATATTTCATATTTCTGGTTATGAAACATATTTATTCTAGTATAAAAAATCTTAGCTTGTGTACTTTTCTTGTTATAATGTCTAAGTCAAACAAGTAATTGTTTTAAAATCTAGAACGAAAATCATAAACTATTAGTGAACATATAAAATGTTAAAAAATATATACGACACAAACTGTTTGAAAGACCAATTTGTTATTGGAAAGGGTTTGTAGAAATATGTATTTACTAGAGGAAAGGGTGGTAATATGGAACCCATGTTTGTTTTTATTCAATAACTCAAAATTTGAATATTTTATATATAGGACTGATTTATCCCTAATATGTTTAGAATACGTGTCTAAGTTAAAATTTTAAATAATGTTAATAGTTTTATTATAATTAACAAATAATGGGAAAAAGTACAAATCACCTACTGGTTAAAAGTTGCTGGTAATATGGAACCACCTAATAAAACCTGCCATATTTTAAATATTAACCATATTTATTTATTGTATTAAAAACAAAGCAACAGTAACTAAATAAATCAAAATCAAAAGGCCTTATTGACAAAAATCACAGACCCAGTCGGCCTTTTTACAACCAGAACATAAAATATGTGCCCATAACTGGCACATAAGACACTGGACCCACTGTTCCCCTTTCCTATCTTCCAAAAATCGTTGTGTGCAAAACATGCACTCCGCATCATTATCTGTGCTGGAAGGTACGTTTTCAACTGGGTTTTCCATATCACCTGAGGTACCTGAAGAAATTATGTCATCGTTATCGTCTTCATCCGACTCAGAGGATTCAGCTATTTTTCTTTGAGTTTTCTTTGAACTAATTTTGATGCTACTCGCCGTTTTCCCAGAGTGTTTTAAAGTTAGTCGCTTGCAACCAGCTTTTCCATTATCCCTGCTGAATCCGCGAGATTGAAGGCTCAAAATCTTTTTTGTACCACTAGATTTTAAAAGCGAATTTTCCAAATCTGTTTTATACGGAGAGCTCGTAATTACTGCAGCCGAAGAAGCCTTCCGTCCTCTGTTTGACGTTTTTCTTTTTGGCTTTGGAACCGGCCAAATAACCGAAGGAGAAACAATGAAGTTACTTGAAGTTGCCGGGGCTTTTGCTGAGCTACAACCTGCTTCTGCCAGGTCAGTTTCACTGATATCAAAAGTAGATGCACGTTTTAGTTTAGGGACATCCGTTGTTGGTGTCGGACTTGCTCTATGATGAATGGGTGGTTGATCTGTAGCTTCAGCCAATATTGCTTCATGCTCAGCAGCTATAAAATCCTTTTCCGTAAAAATACCCCTGTTGCAAGGAAATATCCCAGTTTTTAAAAACCCATTTATGGCTATACTTGCAGTTTGACACTTCAAATATGCTTTTCCAAAAAGTTCTGCAATGTCATAGGGACCCAAAGGACGTTCATTTTGACGCAACCATATACGAATCTCCTCACTATAGTGGGTTTTTAAAGCTCTCATGAATGTTTTGTCCAACGGCTGCAACTTGTGGGTGGAGTGCGGAGGAAGGGATACTATGGTTATGTGATTTTCTCTCGCTAGTTCGATTATTTCTACGTTTCTCGTATGAGTATAATGTCCGTCGAGAATTAGGAGCAGAGGGTCATTTATTGTTGGTTTTGTGCATTTGATAAAATGCTTAAACCAATCAGTAAATAAATTACTTTGCACCCAGCCAGATGGATGACATCTTCCAATACTTCCGAGAGGTGCGCCTCTCATCAGAGTTTCAGTCATATTTTTCCTTGGGAAAATCAACATAGGCGAAACAAATATACCGGAAGCGCTCATTGCACAAATGATAGTCACTAATGAACCCCTCTCGGCATCCGTCAGCGCACCGATCTGCCGTTTTCCTTTTGACCCTATCACCTTAGGTATTTTAGTTTGAACTATAGACAAGCCGGTTTCGTCTACATTAAATACGCGGTCTGCCGTGTATTTTTTCTTTTCATACTCTATCTCGAGAATATCAAAAAATTTAGCTACAGATTCTTTATTGAAACCATTTGCCCGAACATATGATGTTCCGGTTGGAGTCCGGATAGAAAGTCTTTGTTTATTGCGATATAAAAAATGGTCCAGCCAAGCACGACCTGCTTCTTCTTTATTCCCAAACGGATGCTTTATTCCGTTTCTAACTGCCAACTGATAAGCCATTACTTTAACGTCTCGCCGGGTAAGCCCAAAATATTTGCTCTCCATCAGCAGCAAGTATTCAACTAATTGATTTTCAATTTCAACAGGAAAAACTGGTTTTCTACCTAACTTTTTTTCGACAACTTCTTGGGGTGAACATTCTGTGTCGTGAACTAGCCTTTGTAGAGTTGTTTTTGGCACCTTAAACAACCTTGCAGCCCTTTTCAGGCCCATTCTTTTAGAACGCACCATTTCTACAGCTTCAGCCATTGCTTGTTTGTCCCATGTTTTTCTTTTACCCTTTGCTTTTGGGGATAATGAACTTCGAGGCATTTTGCAATCTGCAACAATCCAATTCAATTTAAACACTCATATTATGTAACTATTTTAAATATAAAGACTGCAGCCAATATATGTTTATAATATGGAACCCCTGTTTATAATATGGAACCGGGTTCCATATTATCAGCAAGCAAAGGGTTCCATATTATCAAAAAGCACATGGATAATAATAAACAATTATTTTTTTTTAATCATCCGAATAAACAAAAGCTTACCTGTTAAAACGTGAAATTAAGGTACACTTTCAAGATTTAAACCAAAAAATAAACGAATATTTCGATACAAATAACTTTATCACTGAAATAGGCACAGCGGAAAAACGTTTGTTTTTGACGCTAAAACATAACCTCTAATTATTCGACTATGGATAACTCCTATGCGGTAGAAATGTGCCTGCGGCCTTTTTGGAATGTAATGATTACGTTTTGGCGAGCACAGACAGATGGCGCCACTAACTTCTTATTTATGGGGGGGTTCCGTATTACCCGCAGGGTTCCATATTACCACCTTTTCCTCTACCATTTTCAATACTTAATGAATCTTATTCTCATAACTTTTTCAGAAATAGTAAATAGTAAATAATAATTTATAAAATAAATTAGAATAATGATTAAAGCCAAAACGTTTTAAAAATATTTTATTTTCATTGTTATATTTTCTATTTTGTTACATTTACCAATCTTCTAAAAATATACATTTGGAATTTTAGTTGTTTCGTTAAATAAACATAACGTTAATATATAGTGCTTAAATAAATTCGATTAAAATTTAAGAAAATATTCTTGACAAAAATGGCCGGTTTAGATGTTGAAACATTGATGGTAATTTTTCATTATAAATTTGAAATCTGCATAAAATTCTGAATATCATATAGCATATTCTGTACCTCAGTATAATTGTTTTCGGGCTATTGACAATTATTTTTCAAAAAAACAATCGGAAGAACAGTATAATATCATGGTAAACTGGAAAGTGGTATTATAAGAAAGCCAATGAAAAATAAGATAAAAATATTCAATTCGTATTGCTCTAAGTCAAATTGTATAAATTTTACAGCCTCTCAGCATCTCAAATTGTCAATATGTTATAAGCACCTGAATTTAGGGATAAGGTATGCTACATGGAATATGTTTTACACATATCTTAAAAAGGGAGTAAAAAATTGGATGTTCTATTTAAAAAAATGCAACCCATGTTACAGTATCTTAAATGATTACCGTGTATATTTAAAACTAGATTCAAAAGAACCGCCATTTAGTACTTGTAAATACATAGCAGAAAAAAATGTAAAATTATGTTTTGCTGGGCGCGCGCGCGCGCGCGCGCGCGCGCGCGCGCGCGCGCGCGCGCGCGCGCCTAGATATAGTTTTATTGTAGGTATTAAAAGTAGGCTTTTTTGTACTAATTTTAACAAGTTAAACGTTCCTTTTTCTCCATCTAACAAAAAATACTTGTTTAAATAATTTTCACAATATAATTTCAGTATAACATAGAACAGAAGCTTTCACGGCTTTGGTCAATTAAGAAATCAAGATTCTTGGGATTAGATCGTGTTAATAAGGAATCAATTTCCTACGTTTCGCCTTCTATGGCATGAGGCATCTTTAGGAATATTTACGTCACGAGATTGCAATTCTGAAGTGTAAAAAAATTCAATGTTCCCAACCCGTGAAGCAAATATCCCTGAAGATGAATCGACCAATCGAAGGCGAAACGTCGAATAGTTATTCCATTTTTACATCTAATCTTAAGAACCATTATTTCTTAATAACTCCAATAATTTATCAATTGCCTTACCAGCACTGTAGTTTCTTTAGACGTTGAAATGAAAATCAATTAGTAATATAACATGTGGTCAACATACCTAAGATTTAATTTTGTTCAATATTTATATCTTCTTTCCGTCTGTTTCGATAACGTGACATATTTTCACATTTAAGTTTTGTACTAATGCTAAATTAACTAATACTAATACCTCTCTAAACAATCGCGTTAAAACATGTTAACTTTTATTCTTATTTTATGGGCATTTCTTTATTCCAATTTATAATAGGATGCAAAAACCTTTTCTTTTTTGTTGGATACATTAATCTCAGCAATTAATGAGAAAAACCATTAATGTGTGTGTAACTGGAAATAGGTGACATCTAACTTTTTTATTTATTTTGCGAAAATAAATTTTATCCAGTACTTGCTTGATAAGATTTAGACTTCAAATCCGGATACGGAAATTGAGATTTGTCACTACTTCGTTTTCCTAAGGTATAATATTATTTTTTTTATGCAATGTAAAATAAAAATGTTAATTTAAAATGGGAAATTCTAAATATAGTCAAAAGCAGTGTTATCGTGCGGTTCATACGATTTATCAACGACAAACTTTTTAAGTTTGTTTTTCTTTGATTACATGTAATCATATTCTCTGCATAAAATCCGGAAGATGAATTAGACAGACCTACCTATTCATATGAAAAAAGAGGATAAACATATAAATACCAGCAGGTGCAAAAATCTTTGAGCGATATCACTTCAAAGTCAGATTGACAAGTCAGTGACAAAATGAGTAATTGAAAACAACTTTCGGGTTTTTTGCATCCACGCAAGCGAAAAAAATGGTATTAAATCTAATAAAATATTACGAAAATTAAAATTCACAGGCCAATATCCAGGAGACAGTAGCAAAAGCTCTGTGAATCGGTATAAGGACAGTGCAGAAAATTGTGCATGAAAAAAAGCATAATTTACTACCGAAGAAGATTAAGAAATGTACACGAAAAAAGCCAAAGGCAGAAGACTTAAGTGACAATGTAAAAATTGATGTTCATAATGCAATTTACGATTTATACACATCAAACTAATATAACCCTTCAAGTTTTAAAAGAAGCTTTAAAAAATCGAGGCATGTTGGAAATTGGACTAAAATCGTTGTCAAAATTAACAAAAATGTTGGGTTTTCAATAAAAAAAGGACAGTAATCGAAGATTTTTATGCAAGTTGTCACATATAGCAAGTCAGCGTATCCGGTTTTTAAAGAAAATACACGGAAAATGTATAGAAAAGTGGTATTTTTAGACGAGACTTGGATATTTTCTAATGGAAGTGGTTCGAAATCTTGGCAGGACGAGTCTGTAAAAAGTGTCAAAACAAAAAAGGGATGTGGGACGGCAAAACGGTTCATCATTTTGCATGCAGGTTCTTCAACAGGATTTCTCCCAGGTGCAAGTTTAATGTTTTCTTCAACATCCAAAAGTATGGACTACCATGATAATATGAACTGTGAACTGTTTGAAAAGTAGTTAAAAGAACAACTGATTCCAAATTTATATGCTCCATTTTTAATCATTCTGGACAATGCATCTTATCATTCAAAAATCTTAAAAAAACAACCTACTTCATTCTGGAAGAAGAGTGATATTTATGACTGGCTAATAAAACAAAAACAAAATCCTTTACCCAATATGCTGAAACTAGAACTTCTTTTAATGGCAAAATCTATTAAAAAATCAACAATATATGCCGTAGATGAAATATTACGGGAAAATGGACATGAGGTTTTACGACTGCCGCCATACCATTGCCAGTTTAACGCAATAGAATTAATATGGGCTGGGGCAAAATCATATTACGAAAAACACGTGAACGATGGTCTTATATCAGTTGAAGTGCAAACTGTTTGGCAAGATTCATTAAATTATATTACGCCGGAGTACTGGAAGAAATCTGTGGAACATACGGAGAAATTAATATGGGATTGGTGGAATCGAGAACGAGTTCTAGATGTCGAAAATAATCATTGCGCCATTTCAGGACAACTCAGAAGACGAGGACTTTTTAAGTGATGATGATATTTTTTAGTCTATAATATTAAAAAGTTTCTGAAGGATTATATTAGCCTTTGACCTGTATAAATCATAAATTGCAGTATGAATATCCATTTTTGCGTTGTAACTTAAGTCTTTTGCCTTTGGATTTTTTCGTGTACATTTCTTAATCTTCTTCGGAAGTAAATTATGTTGTTTTCATGCTTAAGTTTCTGTACTTTCCTTATACCGATTCTCAGAGCTTTTGCCACTAGCTTCTGGATATTAGCCAGCGAAGTTTAATTTAATAATTTTTTTATTAGATTGACACCATTTTTTTGTTTACTTTTTTAGTACATTTGTAATTTTGTAGACAATAAATAAATAATTATAGAATAATTTTTTAAAGCGTGTTTAAAATAAGTAAGTAAAAATCAGTAAAATCGCTTTACCAGAAGCTCGGGGCTAACGAAAAATATAGGCTATATATGTATATATATATATATATATATATATATATATATATATATATATATATATATATATATATATATATATATATATATATATATATATATATATATATATATATATATATATATATATACATACATACATATATATATATATATATATATATATATATATATATATATATATATATATATATACATATACATATACATATAGCCTGTATTTTTCGCATGCATGGCCCTTAATTTTAGACTGAAATTTGAAGAAATCGGATAAGTAGTTTTTTAGCTATGCCGCGAACAGACAGACTGACGGACAGACATACCTATAGACAGACGGAATTGAGAAAACGAGTTTTCCGGCATCTAGGGACCCTTAAACGTAAAGATCTGAAAAAATCTCACGAGGGAAGTAATAACTAATTATCTTGTGTTTTTAAGAAAAGTGTATAATATTTTTGCAAAATAAAATTTTTTTATTAACACAATACAAAAAAAAACAAGTTTTCTTTGCACAGGGGTGGTCCGCACTGTAGAAGTGGTTAGATTTTTAGGTCAAGCGGAGCTCATAATTCACTTTCATTAAGTGGCTGTATCAACAGAATATATCCTGATTGTTCCACTGATTTGAACCGCCTTCCAACTTTATTAAGGGGCTTGCCATTTTGTGTATTTTTGTTTTTGCCAACTAAAAAATTTTAACCAAATATATATTTAGCGAATTTTCTTATTTATCCCCTCGGCATTTAATATATAAAATAATATTAAGTGGCAATCTTAATAATATTGCGTATTATAATAAAAAAAAAACTATTTTCTTTCTCCCTGTATATTTGTAAGTAGCCCATCGAGATTTGACAGCTCGATAAAAAAATGACACAACATTTTGGTATTTACTGTGTTTCAGGAATCTTTACTTCAGATTCTAAAACCTACTTTTTACCTTGCTCTCGGTAAATAAATGCTATAAAGAGCTCCAGTGGAATTGAAAGTAAAATCAGTTTCCAAAATTTTTTAAAATACGTTATCGTTATAGCGCCGAGATATAATTTTATTAAATATATAAAAATTATTTCCTTAGACATTTGTCGCCTTCTTCACCTGCTTGGCTGCCGCTAACGCCGGATATTATGGACCTTCTGCTAAAATTATCCAAGGACCCAGCAGCAAAACCACCTTGGTAGGGCCAGAAGGTAGCGTAATTTCCGCCGTTGCACCCGGTGGGCAAATTGTGCACCAAGAACATCCAGGATACATCGCTCATGCTGCTCCAGTCGCCACCTATGCTGCCCATGCTCCAGTGGTAGCTCACTCTGCCCCTCTCATTGCATCAGCTCCAGTCGCTTATGCTGCTCCTCTCTCACTCGGACACGAAACACATATTTCCAAATACGGTACTCACATCACTCACGGAGCACCAGCCTTATACTCTGCCTCAGTGGCCGCTTACGCAGCTCCTTTGGCCTACGCTGCCCACTCGCCCGTTCTAGGTCACGGTCTCGCTGCTAGCCACTCGCTGGTTTCACCCTACCATGCCCATGGCGTTTATGGAGGACATCATCAGGAACTATACGGCGGACATCATGGGCTATATCTTTAAATAGTTTTTAAGTAATATTGCCTATATAAACTAATATACAACAACAAAAAGGAGTGAAAGTGTATCGTGGTGTAGATATAGAACTAATTTTTTTGTAAATAAATCGACCTGTAATGAAATATTGTCTTTATTTTATTTCATGTTAACTACTGTTTGTGTCTAGCATTTTTGTAAACAAGGTTAATACATAAACTAATTAGAAAACCAGATAACTGCCCACAAACTTAAAAGTGATTACTTAAGTAATATCAACGAAAGTATAGCTTAGCTATAATTTTTTTGGAAATATTTTATCAGTTCTTAATACATTTGTCCCAGTTTGAACAAAAAGGTTAAAAACATTTGCAGAGAAAAAAAAACAATGCAAACGAATGGTATAAAGTTTCTCCTAAATTCGTTAAAACGATACCTAAAATATTAGCGCTTGAAAATTAAAAAAAAAAATCTTTTAATTTTCAATATTGGTGACCGCTGAGATCTTTACATCCTCTGCGTGATGTTGTAGATAATGAAACAGAAGCTGAAAAAATTTAGGTTGGTCTCATCACTAAATAGGAACAATATTTTGAGACTATAATGGCTTTTCTAAAAAGATACTTCCGTATGGAGTATTTTGAAATTTATCAAAAACATTGCTGAATTTTGCCGCCCAGACAAGTCTCAGGAGATAACTACGAACATCAACATGAAGTGACAAGAAAAAAAAAACAAAAATTAAAGACAAGGCTGTAATAAAAAAAAATTAATCTTATACTCTCTTTCCAGGCTTTCTATGGCAATAAAAAGTGAAAAATAAACCGTGATTCGATTACTTGCCAAAGTGCCGGCGATATATTGAACTGAAAATTCGTTGAAATATCTATTTTTTGTTTTCCGAGTATTTGGGACCGAAGAAGCACCATTCAGCTACTTGAAACGATCGCTTTTATTTAATCTGGGGTGTTGACAGTTTTATACCGTCTCGATAAAGAAAATCCCCTTAAAAAGATACTGCTTTTCTCTCTTCAATTTTCTCCTCTCGATATCGACAGGATATTTTTAGCTTATTAAATTACCTAAATCTGGCAAATTGATTTTATAAACGTCGAGCTGCTTTCTATAGATGTTTTAAGCTCTATTTTTTCTATCTTAATAGCGACAGTTAGACAACCCTAACAGCCGTTTTAAATAGGAACCGTGAGGCTTTCTCACGTGTTTTTTTTTTAACATTACATGTGTCATCAAAATGAGGAACAATTTTACGGTAACTATTTCGTGAATAACATGTAACTGTGACTTTGACTATTTTGTTGATAGTGCGGAATTGTGTAGTTCCATTTAAGTAGCCGAATAGTAATAATTCACCCTATTCGTCACTTCCTTATTTCTGTCTTTATTTAATCCGTTTTAGAAATATGTATAGTTCGTTTTAATACAAACAAGATATTTATAGCGACTACAAACACTCAAATTGGGAATATGGTATAGAGCGTATAGAATACGTTATTGGTATTTGAGGTACCATACATGCGTTTCACTTAGTTTTCTGGCTATGCTAAGGACCTAAAATTAAAACGCAGGCAATTTCTCTGGTGAATATGCTGATAATAGTCGCAAAAAAATAACGCGCCTTTAAAATCGTTTAATTTCAATATATTTTGGTCAAATATTTTAGCCAATTTAAATCTCAAAAATGTAATTTTGGACATTAGTTTAAGCACTAATTATCATTAAATATCTTATTATAAAGAGTAATTCTTTTTTTAACGTGATGTTTAATTTGTATGCATTTTAAATCTTTATACTCACAAAAACAAAGATCATAGCTAAATATTTATAGGGGAAATGAAAATAAACAATGACGTTCTATTGGACTTTTACTTTTAGGTTGGCTCCATTTCTTTACTCAGAAAATTACTTAACATCAAGTGACTATGACTGATCCCATATGATTTTATAGTTTTGGATTCTTTAAATACGCAACTGTCACTTATACCCAATTA
>JAUTXW010004017.1:0-67840 GCA_030620095.1 Kuschelorhynchus macadamiae | reverse complement strand
GGGTTAAATTGATTGCTGTACTTTATGGATTTATTTCCTGTGCACACTTAACTAAGTGGCACTGATGATGGCGAAAGCCGAAAGCGCTTTGCTACGATTTTAATAAATTGATTTGCACGAAATACGAAGAAAAGATTTTCACAATTTATTTACCTCTACGTGCACACAGCCCTTCCCCTTTCATATTTAAATAAGGGCCAACAGTTTGTTAAAATAAAAAAATAAAAGTTCTCAAAAATATACAACTTGTGGTGTTCCTCAAGGTTCTGTATTATGACCAATATTATTCATAATTTATATTAATATATATTCTAATTTATATTTAAAAGGTAATCTGGAATTATCCGCAGGCGATACCACTTTAGTATTTTGCAGTCAATATTGCTCTAAATAATATTGACATATACAGTTTGTCCCAGATTCGCTTCTCTATATAGGGATCTCGGCTCCTATTATACCTACAGCAAAGGTTAAATGGGGAAGGTTTTAGAGAAAACTTATTGCATTCGATATCTGGCTTCAGATTTACGATCGATCAATAAGTTTGGGAAATATCGGCGAAAAATCGAAAAAGGCGGATTTCGTTTTTCGTCAGTATATCCAGAACGGTAAATTTGACAGCTCTCAAAATGTGACATTATTCGGACGCATTTTTAAGACAAATAAGATGGCGTATACGACACGTCTTCATTGTTTTTTGTTAACCCGCAACCCGCCTCAACTTTCATTTTTCTTATGACCGCCATATTGGATTTTTTGATTTTTGGAAAGAGCCTGAAATTTCCAATCTAGTGATATCTCACAAGTGTATTAAAGATTTTAGTGTCACCAAAATATCACACTTCGTAAATTAGGTTTCAATGTTTATAAAGCCATGACTTATTTGTCACAAGATTACATTAATAATTAATGTATTGAACGCATCGAATTTTCAATACAACATGAACGTAAATAACGACTTAAAAAATCTAAATGAGCTTTTACTACTTTGTAAGTGGGTAACATTAATTTACAAATCTGCAAAATGACGTCTATTTGCATCGATACATTTTTGACAATTGGTGACTGTTTTTCGTACAACCCTGGTAAGTGTATTTCGATTAATATTTCTAAATGTGTCCAGAACTCTTTGTCTCAGGATTTCTATAGTCACGGGGGGATCAAATTCATATATTTCATTCTTCGTGTGACCCCAGAGGTAGAAATCCAAGGGCGACAGGTCAGGGGATCTAGCAGGCCAAGATATTGACCATTTAAAGAAATTATTCTTTCGTCAAACTGCTCTCTTAAGAAGTTCCTGACTTGAATGGTATTGTGAGCCGGACATCCGTAAACCAAGTTCTTCTTAATTCATCTTCCGTTAGAATAGCTCGTAAGGCTGGTACAACCTGGTTTCGCAAAAGCTCTAGGTACCTCTGCCCGTTTAGGTTGTAGTCAAATAAAAATGGTCCAATAAGTCGATTTCCTGAAATGATTAATAATTTATAAATAGGTGCCTAACAGTCAAGGGCGGCAGGGTCGGCCGGGTGGTACTAGAAACTATAAATTATAAAGGGAAAATTATCTTTATTAAAAAGTAGATATTTTCTTTCCAAAAATAATTATCGAAACATACCGTAATGAATGTATACAGCGCTTTAAAACTTAAATTATTCGGAAATACAGCTGAATGCCTTTCTATAAATCATAATGAAAATCGAAAAATAATTCGACATTTGATCAATATGGTATTTTTTTCATAACGCAAGAACTAGGTTATAAATCATTAAGTTCAGATAATCAAAATAATTTTAGAGAATTAGCTAAATCTGCAGAAAATTTAGATAAAGTGTTAATAAATTTATAGAACCCAATTCTATTTTTATAGGTTCTTCGAAACTACAATACAAAATGATTGAATAAAAATGTAATTCAATATCAAAAAAGTAAGTTGACTGACTAGAGTAGAACGTTTTACTTTTTTTTTATTAGATTATACTCTTTTAGTATCATTAAAGAACTAAACGAAAAAAAAATATTATTATTTGACCATCATTTGGTGCCTATTTGAAAAAGATTGGTTAGATTAACTTACTAATGATCCCACACCAAACGTTACTTCCAAATCTGATCTGTAGACGTCTCTCTGCCACTTTGTGAGGATTTTGCACAGCCCAATGATGACGGTTGTGCCTATTAAAGACTCCTCAATTCGTCAACCTGCTCTCATCGGACCACAAGACATGATTTACAAAATCAGCATTTTCATTACATTTCCTAGTATACCACTGACAGAACTGTAGTCGTCTTGGAAAATCAGTTTCCTTAAGTCCTTGTACTATTATGGGTTTGTATGGATGGTACTTATTCTTTTTTTAAACTCTCTGTACTGTTGATTTTGGCACATTAGTTTCCTGTTCTACAGTTCTTACCAATGCACTAGGGTTTTCGTTGATAGCTTGTAAAATGTTTCTGTCTCGATTTTCACTGTTATTATTGTATCCGCTTCTAGGTTGTTCGAAGGCACCATGGTTAATTAAATTAACTACGATTTTCCTGAATTGGGTTTTATGAGCTTGCCGTCGTTCGGGGTACATCTCCAAATACCTTGCTGAGGTAACGTCGGGGTTTCTGTATGGTTGAAAGCACGGAGCTAACATGTCAACCTTTTCTTTATTTGAATACGGAATGCCGGCCATTTTCTATAGGTTTTGACAATTTATGTGTCAGATTTATGATTTTATTGGGATAAAAGCGTACCTAATACTTATTAAAACACAGCTTTGATACTTTCAACTATTTAACTTAACGTCAAAGTCAAAATTGAATTTTGTTACAGATAAATCATAGCCTCCTTAGAAAAGCATTGAGAGCTAACATTACTTTAAATCATGGCCTCCTTAGAAAAAACTAAAACCTAACTTTACGAAGTGTAATATTTCGATGATACTAAAATCTTTGATGCACTTGTCAAATATCACTAGACTGGAAATTTTAAGCTCTTTCCAAAAATCGAAAAATCCAATATGGCAGCCATAAGAAAAATGAAAGTTGAGGCGGATTGCGGGTTAACAAAAAACAATAAAGACGTGTCGTATACGCCACCTTGTTTGTCTTAAAAATGTGTCCGAATAATGTCACATTTTGGCAGCTGTCAAATTGACCGTTCTGGATAGACTGGCCAAAAACGAAATCCGCTATTTTCGGTTTTTCCCCGATATTTCCAAAAACAATTAATCGATCGTAAATCTGAAGCCGGATATCGAATGCAATAAGTTTCCTCTAAAACTTTCCCCATTTAACCTTTGCTGTAGGTACAACAGGAGCCGAGATCCCTGTATAGAGAAGCGAATGTGGGACACACTGTATTGAACAGACTAACCGGTACTTCATGTAGATTCATTTTAACAAAGTAAACGAACATAATCATTTAAAATTTCCACTTAATTTATTTTACAAAAAAAATAAAACACATGACGATCGTTTCGCCTGTGGCTTCATTAGATATTAGATCTTAAATAAAATTGTAACATATACTTTAGCTATTAAATACCTGAACCCCTTTTACAGATATTATACAGGTAAATTGTTCTAGATTTTCCGTTATAGTCTAATAAAGATTTAACAATGGGGAACTATTCGGATCCAATTGATTCTTTAATACTGTGTTGTTGTTTTCATGTTTGCTTATTTCTATATTCTCTTATAAATTTTTACTTTTTTGTTGTGAATGTAAAAGTTCTCATCGAAAGTAGGGTTTTCCTGAATTAAATATCTAGAGTAACTGGAATTATCTGTATGTTATCGCCGCTCGAGCAAACACTTTTCCGTTCGGATTTAAAATATCGACTGGACCTCTTACTATGTCTCAGATGGCTGGACATCCATAGTTTCACCTAAATTCGCTATGCATGCGTTAGATAGGCACTTTCGCATCTAGTGTAGATTTATCTGGGCTTCAACTTGAAAATTGAAATAATTCAGTTAACTTGAGGTTCTATTTTGGTAAAATTATTGTTCCTTGACCATTTATGATTCGAATGATAATCGAAAATTTTTCATAAAAAAAGTACCGGATTATAATTGAATGATAAGTTTTAAAATCTTTTGCATACGGATTTCGAAAGAGGAAGAAAGTCCGAATGTGTTACAAACACACTGTATATAATAAAAAACAGAAACAGATATATTTTAATTTGTTTTAGCTGGACTCGTGATTCAGACAATTGGCTAAGGCACAACACAACAGAAGAACCGTTGCTGTGTGGTAACGTGACAGGATCGCGACATTGTCCGCGCACCCATACCTGTTTGTGCGTCGGCGAAAACCCTAACCACGGTTATACCAGTTTTGACAACTTCCTTTGGTCTATGCTGACTACGTTTCAGCTTATCACACTTGACTATTGGGAGAACGTTTACAATATGGTAAGTGTTTAATATGTAGTACCCATTAATTGAGTGAAATATTATTAAAACTGTAAAAACCCAAAAAAAGTAATTTATGATGTTTAAAAACAAAAAAGGCAAAGGTAAGGTGAACAACTTGTCATCACCAAGCATTCTTTTCGGATATACAGAATGCAACAAAAGTCTGTGACAAAAAATTATTTTCAGATTTTAGTAAAATTTGATACACTGACCCCCGGTTGCACAAAACTTAATTGCTGTTTAGAATATTTAACCGAACTTTCGGATTTGACTAGAGGTTCGCGAGACCACGAGAGTAGTCTCGGTCTCGGTCTCGGTCTCAAAACGAGACCGAGACTTTAAAAAGTATTTCGAGACCGAGACCGAGACTTGGTGTTCGAGACCGAGACCGAGACTTACCTATCGAGACTCTCGGTCTCGATCTCAAAGTGAAGTAGCAAAATAACTAATGTTCGTAAATTATTGGTTTTGACAAAATAACTCAAAAAATATATGTTTGGGGGCAAATTAATGGATGCAAAAAATAATTTTTCTATAATCAATTATATTATACTAGCATTGTATATATTCTTATAACAATGATACTAGTGACATAGTAATTTAAAAAACGATATAAATAACCATAAAAAAGAGAATTTCCCAAATTTTGAAATTCTAGTAGCGAAATTGCACTTTACATGTCGAAAACCGTAAATTGCTACCCTGTTCTCAAAGAGAGACAGTTTATCACAACTATACTATATAGGCTTTTGATATTGTGATCTTTATAAATTTATAGTCGGTTTTTATGTTTAATAATTGAAAGTAACTAAAATCCAAAAATTTTTGGTTTTTTGCTTCAATAATTAATAACTAATAGACTGTAAAAACATCGCAATATCAAATTATTATATAGTATAGATACGGTAAAGACTCCAACAGACGAAGTAATTGTGGTGATTTTTGTTTAAAAAGTTTCCGACAAAATAAACACAAAATTGTTAAAAAAAATCAGTGAAAATTTTTCTTAACATTTTCTTCTTTAATCGCTTCGATTGGTTGCTAATTAAAGAAGGTACGTGTTTTATAGAACAATATTTTTGTATTGATTTTGTTTGTATTTGCAAATAATGGACGCATAAGCATATTTTTAGATTTTATTTCAACCTATATAATAAACCTAAAAACATTATTTTCAAGTTACTTTTATACCATGAATGAATACGTAATAAGCATTTGCTTGAAGTTTAACCCTGCTTGTGAAAATAAACGCTCTACTGCTACGGAGGCCGCCTGTATAGACAAAAGATTTTTTGCCATTTTGGCTAATTTTGGAAATTGTTTATCGTGCGCTTTCCACCATTCTAAAATATCTGTACCCTTTGGAGCGCGCTTTAACTGTAAATATTCTTTTCTTTTTTTTCTCCAATTTTCGGAATCACTTTTTATTTCAAATAGTGATGTATAATCGATGTCATAGTTATCATCGCTTGAGGAACTTGACATTACTGGTGATTCAGCAGCCACAATATAATATTTCTCCTTGTACATTTTCTCAAAAAATGCTATAGATTGATCTTTCAGGCGAAAAATTAAACAAGTAGATATTTGTTTAATAAATAAATGTACTTTTAAAATTTACTTCACTTTTAAAATTTATAGTTAATTTACCAAATAACAAAAATAGTTGATTCACAAATAGTGTTATGAACCATAGCCGCCATTGTGCAAGGACAACGTGCATACTCCTAAGAACGGTCCTGGTTAAGAAAGTAAATACGCATCAAAGTATTCAAAAGTTTGGTTCAAAATAGCAAAATTTACAGAATACCTAAGGGTGCTTTACTTGGCCATCGATCGTTTTCTACCTATTGAATTATAACATCTGTCCCTAGAATGCGCAGCACGTTGCTTGCATGAGTTCGGCAGCATTATACAGTGCGTCCTTATTTTGTGTTTAATATATCTTAATCCACTTGTATATCTTTCAAAATGTCAATAATTGTTGTTCTGTAGATGGTTGTTTAAGTAACTCTAGTGATGTGTGGCTTTTCTGTTGATGTCCAAAGAACAAGGGATATGTGACATTTATTTTGATACACCTACTATTATATATCTTCCTTTACTGATTCCATCTGTTGGCAACATCATTTCGAATTATAGATTTTTGGAATAATTTTCTACTTTACTGAAACGTTCAAACATTGGGTCTTTTTACATTAAATTTTTAAGATCGGAAGAACTCTGGGTTTCGAACGAAGGCTTCCATGTACTTTTGTCTAAATAACATCTCGGCGAACAATTATTATTTTTAAAATTTTGTTTTCGAAACCACCGAGACTTTCGAGACCGATACCGAGACTAAGTAGGTCTCGGTCTCGAAGCATCGAGATCGATACCGAGACCGGGACCGTAAACATTTTCCGACACCGAGACCGAGACTGATTCAGTCTCGGTCTCGCGAACTCCTAGATTTGACAAGCTGCTTAGAGAAATCTAGAACTCGCTGTCAAATTTGACACTCGGTTAAACATTCTAAACTTTAATTGAGCTTTCTGCAACCGGCTAGGGCTGTGAGGTTACGGCAGATCCTCTCCGGTGATATTCGTTTGTTGCCAAATCTATCGATTTTTCAGAAATGTATAACAACTTTTGATGACTCATTTTATCTTTTAGTTGATAAAAGTATGTAAAATGTAAAAAGAAAACTATTGTTCACAGATACTTCCACTATATTTTATAAAACACACGTAACATGTTTCGCTATACAGTAGCTTCTTCAGACGTCGTATCTCGAATGAATAACCTTAAGAGTAAAATAATATTTATACAGGATTATTCACGCAACACGTTCATTAAAAGTTTTTGATGATGCCATTTAGATAAAAATTTCAAATTTTGGGATTAAGGTAAGGTCAAGGGGTACTTCTTTTTTGAATTGTTTTCAACTTCCTGTCACTTTCGGTTTAACCGGAAGTTGATATCAGATTGCTTATTTTAAACGGAACACCCTGTATTTTATGATATTTTTCGATTCTACGGAGAATTTAAATGCTATTTCATGTAGCATGCCCTATACCTAGGTTTAAGCGTTCTTAAGATATTTGACTTTGAACCGAAAATGAGCCTTCGGGGTATCAAATTTTAAAATCTCATATTTTTGTAAGTTTTGAACATATAATCTTCATATTCTGCGGGCGATCGGTAGATAATCTTAGGTTTCTATTCTTTTTATTGAATTTGTCTATTTTTATACAGGGTGTCCTAAATTCAGCGGCAAACATTCACATTTTCAAAGTCGCTAAAGTCCGTTTTTTTAAATGGGACACCCTATAACTTTATGCACTATCAAACGTAGAATTTCATTTTCTATCGAACTGTATTAAGGTTGTCTATACCTATTCGTAACCATTTTCGAAAGAATTGGGTTTTATAAAAATATCGTATGTATTTGCTTAAATGTTTACATATTCCAATGGTGAGCCATGGAAAAACAATTGAGATCCAATATCCAATGTGACAGATCATTAGTATGCGTTATTTATCGAAAGCTGTCAGTGATAAACTAAATCTTCTAAATCGAAATGGAAGAATACTCAAACGCTGATATTCTCAATCTATTTTTATATTCATGGAGAATGTTATAAAATTTTGGAGAGAACGTGTCGTGTGTTTAATGAACGCCACCCTGATTTGCCGCCAATGAACAAGTCAAAATTCAAGAGGATTGAAACGAACTTTTTGCTTTTTGGCAAGGTTAAAGTTACAAAAAATGTTCCGAAACCAGTGACAAATGCCGAGGATAACGTAATAAACACATTAGCTTATTTCCACGCAAACCCGCAAAGTTCAATACCGTCTGGAGAAAACGATTTGGGAATTTCTTCTTCATCTGTCCAAAGAATCTTGAGCGAACATCATATGCATCCTTATTCCTTCCAAAACGTGTAAGCCTTGAGACCTGGTGATGACGTCCGACGAGTAGAATTTTGCGAATTCATGTTTTTGAAAATTCAAGAGGACCCTCAATTCCTTTCAAAAATATTTTGGACCGATGAAGCGAAATTTTCTAGAGAAGGAATAACAAATAGAAGAAACTAAAATTTCTGGGCAGCAGAAAATCCGCACGGTTTACGCGAAACGCGTTCTCAGGAGAGGTTTAGCTTCAATGTTTTCGGTATAGTATTAAATGATCAGGTGTGGTACCGTATTTATGAAGACAATTTAAACAGTGATAAGTATTTGGAAATTCTACGAGGGACGGTTCTAAATTTATAGAAGAAATTCCTATTGGTGAGCTGCAAAATTATTGGTATCAATTAGATGGGGCACAAGCACATAATTCCGCTGCAGTTTATCTCCAATTATCTCGAATTTTTGAAGATCGCTGGATTGGTCCCAATGGCCCTTGGAGATGGCCCCCGCGATCACCTGATTTAACACTCCTAGACTTTTATTTATGGGGATTTATCAAAGGTAAAGTCTATGCTTCCCCAGTAAATAACCAACAAGATTTACTGGACAGTATACGAACAGTTTTGCCGAATTAGAAAACGGACAAATTCAACGGGCCACAGCAACTGTACAAAGAAGAATTGAAATGTATCTTCAAATGAACGGACAGCATATAGAACATTTGTTATAATTCAATTTTATTATTTTATTTATTTATTGTTGTTTGTTAGATTGCTATAATTTTCAAGTTCACTAAAACATGTTAATAATAGTCTCGAACTTAGTAGATATGGTTAAAAATAATGTAAACAATTTATTACATTTTTTATAACTTTAACTTTTTCCGAAACGAAAAAATTTCGTTTCAATCCTCTTCAATTTTCTCTTGTTCATTGGCGATAAATGAGGATGTTTTTTATTAAAAACATGGCACGTTCTCTCCAATATTTTGTAACATTCTCCGCGAATATAAAATAAATTGAGAATATCAGCTTTTGAGTGTTATTTTATTTTAATTTAAAAGTTTCAAATCAGCTGTCATGTTGAATAGAAAAGCACAACAATTGTTTTTCCATGGCTTACTAGGGGAAGGTGTAAGCATTTAGCAAATACATATGATAGTTTAATAAAAACCCGATTATTTCGAAAATGGTTACGAATAGGTATAGTGAACCTTAATACAGTTCGATAGAAAATTAAATTCTACATTTGATAGTCCATAAAGTTATAGGGTGTCCCATTTAAAAAAACGGACTTTAGCGGCTTTGAAAATGTGAATGTTTGCCGCTGAATTTAGGACACCCTGTATAAAAATAGACAAATTCAATAAAAAAAAATAGAAACCTAAGATTATTTACCGATTGTCTGCAAAATATGAAGATTATATCTTCAAAACTTGCAAAAATATGAGATTTTAAAATTTGGTTCCCCGAAGGATCATTTTTTGTTCAAGGTCAAGTATCTTAAGAACGCTTAAACCTAGGTATACGACATGCTACAGAAAATAGCATTAAAATTCTCCGTAGAATCCAAAAATATCATAAAATACAGGGTGTTCCACTTAAAATAAGCAAGTTGTTACCAACTTCCGGTTAAACCGGAAGTGACAGGAAGTTGAAAATATTTCAAAAAAGAAGTACCCCTTGACCTTATCTTAATTCCAAAATTTGAAATTTTTATCTAAATGGCATCATCAAAAACTTTTAATGAACGGGTTGCGTGAATAACCCTGTATAAATGGATGTAATACAACGATTTGGAAATTTTAAAGATATAAAACTCGGACATTTTTAAGTACAAGCCCTTAACTTAAACTGCATAAAATTATTGAAATATATTTTAACAGAGGTGAATTATTGAGTTCTGCCTGATCGTCTAACAAGTTGGACGTTTGAGTTTATTTATTTCTAGAGACTCTAAAATTTTTATCAAAGGTGTGACCAGTCTGAATTAAATAGTTTGCATAATTGGACTCGGTTTTCACTTGATAGTGCTCGTCTATTCTTTTACCAAAATATCTGCCTATTTGGCCTATATACGTTTTGTCGCAATCTCCACAATTTAGTTGGTATATACCTAATTGTTCACATTTATCAGATTTTTTATTACTTTTTATGTGCTTACTTAAAGAATTATTGGTTTAATAAATTATAGTATCTAATAGGCATTCTGTTAACCCACGATAATTCCCACTTCCTGAATTATTTCGACGTGTTTATAGAGGGCAAAGGTTCTAAGGGAACGTTGACTCTATTGATATAGCTTTATTATTAAACATTAAACCAACTTTAAATTTCGAGCAGAGCTTGTTGTTGTGACTCAGATTAAGCTACAATTAATCTGGGGTTGTGTCATGATAATATTTAAAATCAAAATTGGAACTAGAAAATTAAAATGTAAAAATAAGTGTTATGATGATAAGAATAGGTATGGTGTAAATTTGGGAGTTGTTTTTAATTTCTCTGTTTTGTCTATATCAAGTCACATTTCTCTTGCAGTGTTTCTTTTTAATTTTTATATGACTGGTGACCCAAAGAAACTGGCAACACGTAAATTTCGTTTGGTTTTATTGAGGTCTAATTTCAATATAAACAATTTTTTTTTATTGCCAACGATTTGGTAATATGTTAAATGTCTTCCCTCCTTAGGACCCTGGGTATACATAAACTACCCTTACAGAAGGCTTTGTCAAAGTTAATCCATTTATTTACTCCATAGTAAACTGCGTATTTAGATGACTTTAAACGTTAACGATTTCAAATATTACCGATAGTCAAACACGCTATGTTTTAGAATTATATCCTCCTTATACAGGGCGGTCCGAAAAACTCATGGGGAACCAAATTTGTATTTTGTAAATGGAACACCCAATATATAATTATCCCAAATGATTCTCCTGTTCGTTACGATCATGTTGATATAGGACTTATTGGTCTATAAAACCTTACATATCCTAAAATACAATAACCACTTGCAATGTATTTAAACTTATTGAGTTTTATGCAGAGTGGTCAAGTTTTGCAAATATGCCGTGGACTCAGTTTTTTACACCCTGTATATTTTCCTTTCATCTTATGGATAACAATACTAGCATTCATAACCTATATAATGCCTTTCTGAATAACAGTTTTTTACAAAATTAGCTATGAAAACAAAGTTTTTTTCATTCTAATACGATTATACTGAATTTACGTTGTTTATTATTGAATATCTAATATTAGGAAGCCAAGACACCATCATAAATGAAACAAAAGATTAATGAACTTGTCAAAACCGCAAATAAATGTCAGTCGTTTGTATTCATCCGTAGAAACTGTTCTTTTACGATACATTATTTAGTAAAAATCAGTTTGAGTTCTCCAGATTTTTATATTGGGAGTACCAAAAAAATCTTTATTGGCATGTAGGGCATACGCGGCACGATATCCGGATGTCGAAAAAAAAACCGAGACTCAAAACTTTTCAAAGTTTATAAGAAGGATTTCATGAAATAGGAAATGTTGCTTTTAGGAAACGTAAAGTAACTAATAAACCGGTTACAAATGTAATTAATTCTTTGGCAGTGTTATTAACAGTGCAATTATTTCCAACTTTTAAGTTGCACCCTGTATATATGCAATATATATGCATCTCATCCTAAATATGAAAAATTTTCGAAATGGGACTTTTGAACAACTGGGGTAACTAAAAAAAGAAAAAGTATGTCCAAAAACAAAGAAACATTTTTTTTAAGTTGTCCTCTCGAAAATATATTAGAACAAAAATTGAATCATGTTTGTACAAACCTGGGAATCATGAATACTGGGAAAAGATGAGACAAAGATTCACAAAAAATTACATTTCTCTTGTAGTATTTATTTTTATTGTTATATCACTGGTGACTCAAAAAAAGTGGCAACACGTAAATTTGGTTTGGATTATTTGAACTCTAATTTTAACATAAACATTTTTTTTTATTGCCAAATTTTTTGGATATTCTCGATAATCACGCTATGTTTTAAAATTATAGTCATAATACAGGGTGGTCCGAAAAATTCGTGGCGAATTAAATTTGTATTTTTTTATGAAACACCCCGTATATGATTATATCATTTGATTCTCCTGTTCGTTACGATCATTTTGATATAGGGTTTATTAGTCTAAAGTTTATCCTAAGGGAAAAAGACTCGGTTAAATTTGAAAAAATGCTCACAGTTCGGCCATTTAAAAAACAAAATTGAAACAGGGTATGGAAAAACCAAATATTACATAAAAATTTTCGTATCCTAAAATACAATCATCACATTCAATTTAATTTATATTTTACTTTCATGTTAAAGATAATAATCCTAGCTTTCAAGAATGCCGTTCTGATCAACAGTTTTTTTAGCAAAATCGCTGTGAAAGCAAAGTTTCTTCGTTTTAATACGATTATACTGAATTTACGTTATTTATTATTGAATATTTAATATTAGGTGGCCATGTCACCATCATAAATGAAACAAAAGATTGACGAACTTGTCAAAACTGCGAACTAGTGTCAATCCTTTGTATTCATCGATATAAACTGTTCTTTTACCATAAATTATTTAGTAAAAATGTCCTAGAGTTCTCCAAATTTTTATATTGGGAGAGTACCAAAAAAAACTCTTTATTGGCAAGTAAAAAATGAGACCTGAAGCCTTTGGAAGTTTATTAGAGAGATTTTATGAAACAAAACAGGACAAACAATTGGAATAATTCGAAAAAGAAGAGGTATGTCCAACAACTTTTTTTTAAGTTGTCCTCTCGAGAAAAAAACCTGGGATTCATAAATACTTGAAAACGGTGAGACGAGTAAATTCACAAAAAAAATCTCCAATAAATGTTAAAAGGCAAATGTATCCATAATTGTTTTGATTTTCGAAATATTTTACTTCTTTACCCTAAAAAAGTCGGTGATCCACTAATTGTGGGCAGCAGTTTAGTTAAATTCCTTCTAATTCGTAGTGTTATATTAAACACTGATTGCTCGAAACTCTATTCTCTGGCTGCACAGCATTTATCTCTACTATTGGTCATAATTAATGGAATTCTATCGCTCTCATATAATTGAGACAGTTGATTCATTGACCTTCTCGGATTGTTTAATAAATTATAGTTTCTAATGGGCATTCTATTAACCCATGATAATTCCCGCTTCGTGAATTATTTCGACGTGTTTATAGAGGGCAAAGGTTCTAAGGGAATGTTGACTCTGTTGATATGGCTTTATTGTCAAACATCAAACCAACTTTAAATTTCGAGCAGAGCTTGTGGTTGTGTAAAAAACTGCAATTAGAAAAATAAAATGTAAAAATTAGTATTAGATACATTTATTATTTGATGATAACGATAGGAATGGTGTAAATTCAAAGACTTTGCTGGAGTTATTATTCTTAATTGCTTTGTTTTTATTTATATCAGATCATATTTCTATTGCAGTGTTTACTTTTATTTGTTATATGACTGGTGACCCAAAGAAACTGGCAACACGTAAATTTGGCTTGGTTCATTTGAGGTCTAACTCCAAAATAAACAACTTTATTTTATTGCCAACGATTTGAAAATATGTTAAATATCTTTATAAAATATTCTTACACAAGACTTTGTCAAAGTTAATCCATCCATTTACTCCCTAGTAAACTGCGTATTTATAAGACTTAAAATCTTACCGTCATTTGTTAATATCCAGGGTGGTGCAACCAAGATGGGGTGAACGATTGTTAGTAAACGGTAGGGAATTTCGAAAAAAAAATGTTTTGGATAATCTCGATAATCAAATACGCTGTTAAAATTGTAGTCATAATACAGGGTGGTCCTTAAAATTCGAGAAGAATCAAATTTGTATTTTTTTATGGAACACCCCGGTATATAATTATATCATCTGTTCGTTACGATCATTTTGATAGAGGGTTTATAGTCGAAAGCTTATACTAAAGGAAAAAACGCTCACAGTTCGGTCATTTTAAAAACAAAATTGAAATAGGGAACATTACATAAAACTTTACATATCCTAAAATACAATAATCACTTCCAGTTTATTTAAACTATTTACTATTGTACAGGGTGGCCAAGTTTTGAAAATACGCCCTTGACTCATATTTTTAAATGGAACACTCTGTATATTTTAATTTCATGTTAGAGATAACAATACTAGCTTTCAAGGTCTTTCTAACCAACAGTTTTTTTAGCAAAATAGCCGTGAAAGCAAAGTTTCTTCATTCTGATACGATTATGCTGAATTTACGTTGTTTATTATTGAATTAGGCGGCCATATCACCATCATAAATTAAGCAAAAGATTGACGAACTTGTTAAAACTGCAAATTAATGTCAGTCGTTTGTAGTCATTGACAGAAACTGTTCTTTTACCGTAAATAATTGAAAAATTCTCTAAAGGGAATTTTTGAAGAATTGGAATAACTCAAAAAAGAAAAAGTATGCTCAAAAACTCAGAAACTTGTGTTTCTTTTAAGTTAACCTCTCAAAAAGATATTAGAAAAAAACTTAATGACATTGGTAGAAACTTGGGATCATGAAATATTGTGAAAAAGATGAGATTAGTATACTTACAACAACTGTTAATAGGCACATGCCCATACTTGTTTTGATTTTCTAAATCCACTAATTGTGGGTAGCAGTGTAGTTTAATTCATTCTAATTCGTAGTGTTATATTAAACACTGATTGCTCGAAAGTTTATTAAATAATCTCTGACTGCACAGCATTTATCTCTACTATTGGCCATAATTAATGAAATTATATCGCTCTCATATAATTGAGCCAGTTGATTCATTGACCTTCTCGGACTGTTTAATAAATTATAGTATCTAATAGACATTCTATTAACCCAGGATAATTCTCGCTTCGTGAATTATTTCGACGTGTTTATAGAGGGCAAGGGTTTTAGGGAATATTGACTCTGTTGGTATAGCTTTATTATCAAACTTCAAACCAACTTTAAATTTCGAGCTGAACTTGTTGTTGATTTAAAATCGAAATTGGAGTTAGGAAAATAAAATCTGAAAATTAGTTATTTATTATACGATGTTAATAATAGGTATGCTGTTGTTTACTGTATTTTCAGAGGTATTACTGAAGTGGCTATTTTTAATTTATTTAATTTTATTTATATCAAATAATATTTATATTGGAATGTTTATTTTTAATTGTTACGTATGTAGGGTGGCCATTTGAAAACGTAACAGAGCCAATTTTGAGCAGCCCAGCTAATTTACGAAAAAACGTGCCTCAAAATTTTAAATGAAATGAGGGGTCGAATAATACCTCACTTTGAAGGTAACTTTATGTAGATAATAACCTTCAAGTTTTACATCGCTACTCCCAAGTAGCACTTTTACGAAATTGTATAATTCCATTTAAGTAGCCGAATAGTAATAATTCACCCTATTCGTCACTTCCTTATTTCTGTCTTTCTTTAATCCGTTTTAAAACTATGTATGGTTCATTTTAATACAAACAAAACGGTTATGGCGACTACAAACATACAAATTGGGAATATGGTGTAGAGCGTATAGAATACGTTATTGGTATTTGAGGTAGGATACATGCTTTGCACTTAGTTTTCTGGCTAAGCTAAAGACCTAAAATTAAAACGCAGGCAATTTCTCTGGTGAATTTGCTGATGATAGTCGTAAAAATTTACGCACCTTTAAAATTCGTTAAATCTTAATACATTTTGACAAATATATTGGCCAATTTAAATCTCAAAAATGTAATTTTGGACTTTGGTTTAAATAGTAATTACACAGGGTAACAAAATGTAAACAAAAATTTGGTACCGGAAATCTAACATCTGATTTTAGATGTAGCTCTAGTTTTTGAGATACAGGTTACAGGTTAATTGATATTTTTTTCTGATAAAGGACAACAAATAAAGAGATAAATATGTACTTAATCGTCAAAATAGAAATTTTCCAGAATCTAATTAACCAAATGTTCTTGACCCAATATTAATACTAGGAACTACTCAATACACTGCTCTTAATTACTTTTATACCTGTAACTGCCTATGACCCGGTCCTTCTATACCTCCTTGGCTGTACTCGATTTAGTATATTACTGAGTTTTCCCAAGTAAAGTTGTGCTATCATTTTGTGTAAATTTTGGTCGTTTTGTAGTATTAAGACACTATACTGAAACAATGGCATCCACAAGCAGACGTACCTGTGTAAATCATCTCGATATTTTTTGTATGTGTGTGGTGAATACACTTTGAAAGAGAGCAGAAAACGATTTCTGACTTTCTATCCTGATCTAGATTCTGCAAGAAGGCCTGTAGCGCATTCGGAAGCAGCAGTCTACCCGAACTAACAGAAGATGATACAGAAACATCAACGTCTGACGAAGTTCAAAGAATTCAATCAGAAAACGACAGAGAATTTGAAGCAGATTTAGCAACTCCGCAGTGTTTCAATCGAGAAGAACTAAACGATCTTATAAGAGACCTGAATCTCTCAAAGGAATCCGCTGAATTACTTGCATCCAGATTAAAAGAAAAAATCTACTTTGTCCAGGTACTAATATTACATTTTATCGTAAAAGAGATAAGGACTTGGTATTATGTAAAAATATAAAAGGGCTCTGAGAAAAAATGGGTTTGCCTGTATACACTCCAGTTGATTGGCGCCTTTTTACTGACAGTTCTAAACCTGGTTTAAAATGTGTTCTTTTAAATTACAGTAGCAAATATGGCTCAATTCCTATTGGTCATTCTACTACCATGAAAGAAGAATATGAAACAATTGCATTAGTTTTGAGAAAAATTAAATACGAAGAACATCAGTGGCCAATTTGTGTTGATTTAAAAATGGTTAACTTCCTCCTTGGACAGCAGAGTGGTTATACAAAATATCCTTGTTTTTTGTATCTTTGGGACAGCAGAGCTAAAAATGAGCACTGGGTTAACAAAAATTGGCCTTCAAGAGATGTCATGATTCAAGGAAAACAAAACGTGATCAACGAACCTTTGGTTTCATGAGAAAAGATCTTACTTCCGCCCTTGCATATCAAGCTAGGCCTAATGAAGCAATTTGTGAAGGCTTTAAATCGAGATGGAAATTGTTTTGGGTATTTTTTACGTAAATTTCCTGGCATTAGCATGGAAAAACTAAAAGTTGGTATATTTGATGGTCCTCAAATAAGGCAACTTGTTAAAGATCCACAATTCACCACATCAGTGACCGAGACTGAATCTAACGCTTGGTGTTCATTTGTTCAAGTAGTACAAAATTTTCTTGGCAATTATAAAGCAGAGAATTACGTAGAATTAATGGAAACTATGCTTTCAAATTTTATTATTCTCGGCTGTAACATGAGTATAAAAGTTCCCTACCTCCACAGCCACCTAGATCCTTTTCCAGAAAACTTAGGTGATTATAGTGAAGAACAGGGGAAAAGATTCCATCAGGATATTAAAACTATGGAAGATCGTTATCAAGGACGATGGGATAGCCACATGATGGCGAACTACTGCTGGAGCCTTCAGCGACACTGCCCTAGTAAACTCCATTCTAGAAAGTCGTAGAAAAGAAAATTTTTATGTGATTAGTGACTAATGTAATTATGTAAATTAAGTTTTTGCAATAAATACCTAACTCCATGTGTCTTTGTTTTTTTGACTGGCAATAGTAATATTATATATTATAAGAGTTATAACGTAAAATATAAACAGATTTTTTTTTTTAAACTAGATCCGATCAAAATCTGAGAACTTTTAAAACAGGAACAGTTAAAAAATCGCAGGTATCAAAATGTGTGTTGGCCTGTGTAAATATCTTATTATAAGAAGTGATTATTTTTGTAACGTAATGTTTAATTTGTATGCATTTTTAATCTTTATACTCACAAAAACAAACATCATAGCCAAATATTTATAAGTGTCTACGACTGCTCCCATACGCTTTTATAATTTTGGATTCTTTAAATACGCAACTGTCACATAAACCCAATTAGTTTGAAGTCTACTAGTTATCTACAAAGTTCCCATTAATTCCATACTCTATATTATTACCAAGCGGTTACTATTTGGATACATTCCGCCGGTTCTTTAAAATTTAATGCGTTGTGTCGTAGCATGCGGAGAGTTGCGGTACTTGAGTCATACACTAGACCATCTATCATAACCATAACCCTTTATTTCATTTTTATTTTTTGTTTCCTTAAAATAGCGCTTTAGGTTGTTTTGTTCAGGTATCACATGACAAATTTGTGGTATTTTTATTTTTCTATAAAATGTTGCTAAGTGAGGAAAGCTACTTTTTTTTTCTTATGGTATGTGAAGCCATTGTGAACCATTTTAACTTATTACCCTTAGACGATAACGCAACACATACACAACTAATTAATAGCTGTAGACCGAATTACAATGACTTTATAAGCACAGTGGCGACAATAGAAGCCCACCCGCCAAATTGATGCAAAGTGACTAAAGGTCTAAATGGGGACACGCATTTTATCGTTAGTTCTTCGCAAAATATGACTAAATTAATCTACTTTTATATTGACAACCTCTGTCGGCGTCAGTTGTAAATGTAGGGTTATGTTAATGTATTACTTTAATAATCTATTCGAACTAATAAAATGAGACACTAAAACAACAAACCTCTCTAACCCACGTAGGCGAGAAGTAAACAAAGAATAATGGCCGAACCAATCCAAAATTGGTTACTCTATTGTTGCCGCTGTCCTTATATAATCACCGACCGAATGTCATACCAACGCCCCCTATCTCCGGAACCTCAAGTACGAGAGGTAATAGTTTACTTGTAGTAAAATTACTGTAATTCTTACTTCTGTGTTGCAATAGAAGAATAACATCTGTTAATAGCCAGTTTAAAGTAACAGTAGACGATAACTTTTTCTACTCTGAAACAGCTCGTTTTACTTTATAGTAATACGTTACCGGAGTACATTTGAACGTAATGGCGTAGTCTCTGCAAAGTTCAACAAGGTAGTGACACCTTAAAAGTTGTAATTTAGTAAATATATTAGAAGCAGTAACTTTGAATAATTACTTTTATGTCACGCAAAAGAAATGACGATCTGGAACAAATACATATATAATACTTAGAAACGTGTAACCCAAAGTGTTTGTTGATATATAATAGGACTATTAGTAATAAATACGTAGAAACTCTTAAAGTGTAGTGCTAAGACCGTAAACCTTATCTCCATTGAATTTCTTAGTATGTTTAAAAATTTCAATAGATTCTTTAATTTTTCGTTTAGAATCTAGGTTTCTTTTCCATTTATAATATTGCCGGTGGTATGCTAGTGTTCAGCTACAGCCCGCTGAATAATTTGTTTTTATTTAATGCATCGTTTATGTTGCTTAATTCTAGTTGACATTGAGCGTCCTGTATCTTCCACAAATACCTCTCCACAGGAGAAAGGAATTTTATATACTCCTTCTGTTTTAAAAGGTACCGGGGACCGCAAGCATTGTTAAATCTTGTTATGTGTATTGATGATTATACGTAATTGGACCGTCGAAGTAACAGTCCTATTTTGTCTGTAATGCCAATGTTCTATCAATTAAGGATAGTGTCTGTATCTGTTATGTCGAGCATATGGTTAATCTCATTTCTGGTGAATCTTGGCAGAAGGTATTTTGTGTATAAAGTGTTATTTCTAAAATGAGGCTTTGGATGGTTCAAAATCTTACAATGAACCTTAAACCTTTTACCTGACCTTTTTTATGAATGCTAGAAGCGCTGTTCCTAGGGACCTGAAGGTTGGTAATTATTTAGGTCTTTTAAGTTCTAGTGATTACGACTTTAACCAAATAATAACGCTTAAACAGAGCATAAAGTACCTAGGCGTTGTCAATGATAAACACCTCAGATACGAAGTTCATATAGAATATGTGACTTCTAAAATATGTTCAACAAATTGTATCAAATAAGTAAGTTCCTGTCTAAAAAGTGTGTATAAACATCCAAAAGGAAAGGGAATCCCATTGCACAGCAATCGGAAGTAATATTTTCTTGCCTTTAAAGAAAAATGGCTACGTCCAATACTAACCTACAAAACAACAAAAACCACATGTCAAACAGAATTTTCGATTTTTTTGCGTTATTTTACTAGTGTTTAATAAATTCTGTAATGATATCTAACAGTGGCTCCTTATAATTTTCCTCTAGCGGAGTTGGATACTATATTTTTTAATTGAAGGTGTAACATCTTGAGGGCAATAGCTATTCTCTCTCAGAGCTTCAGTTAGTTTCAATTTTTCTAATGTTAAAGAAACTTGAACATAAATCCAAATGGTCCTAAATACTAGTGAGTTAATAACCGATTTCTTTTGTGCTGGATGGTGATGAGAATTTGCATTTAAGTATCTATTTGTATGCGTCGGTTTTCTATACACAGAATGTCATAATGTACAATTTTCTTTCCTTTGAACAAATACATCTAGAAAGGGAGTCATTCCATTAGATTCAATTTCCATTGTGAATATGATACTATAATGTAGTTAATTAAGGTGGACCAAAAATATGAGGAGATTATCCTGTCCATGACGCTAAACAACAAACGCAACATCTACATTGAACCAGTGTTTTGATTTTAGTTGAACAGATGCTAAAGCAATATTCTCAAAGATCTCCATAAAGATATTCACTATCACAGGTGATAGAGAAGATCCCGTAGCAGTTTATGAAGTTTGTTCATAAAAAATCCTTCAGAAAGAAAATATCTAGATGCAAGACAAGCTTTAACTAGGCCTATTAAGTTATTATCAAGATTATTATGATCCACTATATCTAATATAATGGAAATTGAGTCGTTAACAGGAACATTTGTGTATCGTGATTCTACATGGAAACTAAGTTTTTCAAAAATGTGCAGAGTTTTTTATAAAAGATTCTGTTTTGCTAGTAAATCCATTAAGAAAATTTGAAAGATATTTACCTAATTTGTATGTAGACGAGTCTATGGCACTGTCCATCGGTCGAAGAGGTACATTGTTTTTGTGTGTTTTGGGAAGACCATAGAACTGGGGTTCTTGGAGCTGCTTGGCCTAAATTATTTCTTCTTCTCTGGTGGATCACTAGATGCGATAATCAGATTGTTGATGCGTCTTTCTATTCTACTTGTAGGGTCTGCCCGCATAACCTTATAGGCATTGTTGTCCAAAAGGTGAGCAACCTTTTCCACATATTCTGTTCTGTCCATGACGACTGTGGCGTTACCTTTATCCGTTGGGAGGACCAGTATGTCTACATTTTCATTTTCAAATTTATATCAACAAATCAAATATCGCTTCAAAAAATAGTAGAATTTATTTTTACCATTTTGTAAAAACCGTTGTATGTGTTTATATTTAAAAAATACAACATATTGCTAAAAATACTAATAACAATAACAAGATTTTGACTCTTTACTAAATTACTAACAGTACTCTATTATTTTCAGGTGTTGGCGTCCTGTGGTCCAATAAGTGTTTCATTTTTTACCGTAGTTGTATTTTTTGGTTCCTTTTACCTAATTAATCTAATGTTGGCTGTGGTAGCTCTTAGTTACGAAGAAGAAGCAGAAATTACTCAAGAAGTAAGTATTGCATAAACAGTAGTTGTAGAGATATTTTTTTCTGAACAAACTAAAAGATTTTAGTCTAATATTCAATTGTGGTAAACATGGTGCACTAAACAATGACAATTTCAAGGCAGATTAGTAAGTAATGTCATTCAAATTTTTCACTGCCTTACAGAAATATAACCTGACAGTTTGCGGTGGGCAGAGGAAACTTCACTTACTGCATTTTGACTTACATTTTGGCCTCTTCATTTTTAGAAATGAAATAAAACTTGTCAGTTTTGACGTAATATATCTTTTAGTGAGCATGGAATAGTTGAGAACATTACAAAAAGTCGAAGCTTTATTTAAAATTTAAAATTTTTATTTTAACATGATGTTTGTTTAATCAACAAATATATTTAATAAACCACTTCACTGAACTACATAAAATTTATAATTTTTGAAGTAATTATAATGCGCTTTTGCTATCCAGACGTCAATATTCTAGTCAATAATTTATACTGACTTAGAATTTTCGTTAAAAAGTAACATACAAATTCTGGGCCCATATTTAAAACATTCTACCTCATATTGGCTAAAAATTAGAAGGTGGTTTCAAAAAACAAAGCTCGTTCTCAAAAAGCTTGGAAATTTTTTAATTTTTCGACGACATATTAATTTTAATGATCTTTAAAATGAGCCAGTTTAACCTCCATCGTACAGGATTTTTCCTTATAATTTGGCAAGCTTTTAAAGGTATTAGTTAAAGGATTACAAAAAAACAGGTTTATTTACAAGTTTATGGACTTTTTACAAAGATTTAAGATATGATATTTAAAAAAACAATTGACAATCGGAAAATAGAAAAATAGTAAAAATCAATACATTTTTCAAATGAATTACCCTATATTTTATTTCAAATATAAAATCTTCTCGTTTTCTTCTTTACATAAATATATAGTTTGTCTATGTTCGAGAACTTTCTGTAAGACTTCGACTTTGAACTTTATTTATAACTATTTTAATTGCAATAGAGCATTCCTTTTTGTTCTAGCAAGCCATGAACGGCAAATAAAAATTGATGTATGTTGGATCTTGCTTAGCCATGAATGGGCGGATAACAAAACAAATGAACTGCAACAACATCTTATGAAACATTTTAATTTTAACAGAATGAAGTAGTAATAAATATTTAAACAAATTAGTTAAGTATTCACATAGGAACCTCCATTATTAAAACAATTTTGATACAATTTACTCAATTTTTGAATTGCATTGCTAATATAAAAAGGATTTTCGTTATTTAAAATCAGAATTTCTTGTTCAATTGTCTGCCGCAATTCTGCCAAATTATGTGTCCTGTTGTAGTAAACTTTGTCCTTCAAATACCCCACCCAAGAATTATTTAGTGGGGTAAAATCAGGGATATTTGCTGGCCAGTGAATGTGTCCGAGTCTCCCTATCCATAAATTATACTGGTTATTAAGAAAATGAATTATACTGTAAGGTTAAATATGTTTTATTTACAATTATGTTTGTAAATGAATGCCGTCTTGCTCACCATTCCATCTTTTTTGGTTTTTGAGATATATAATCAAAAAACTGCATTTTCGAAAACCCCTTATAATTTCTTAATTTTTCAAATTATTTTTAATGCGTAAAAATATTATTGAGGCAACTTTTTATGTAGAATACGCCTGTTTAGTCAGATTTTATTTGCAACGTTTCGGTTTTTTAGAACCATCATCAACTTCGCATTTTCTTATGGTTCGTAGGTTTTAACAGTTTCTAAAAGAGTATTTTATTAGCTTTTCAGCGATGGATCACACTTTATAACTAAGTTAATATTAAGATGTAAAAAGTGCGCGTTGAAAATAAATAAACATTTTTTTGAATTAACCAAATAAGAAATTAAAAATTAATAGGGTTAAATAGCAATATTTTGTAATGCAAGATTTAATTTTATAGAAAATCAGTGCACATGTTCAGTGTTCAAATTACCATCCGTAAATAACACTAATTTAATACATTGGGTCAAGTAGGCTTTGCGTTTGAAATAATTGGGTTTTTATAATCTCTCATCTGTCGTTGGAGTTTTATTCAGCTTCCGTCAATATTGTAATATGCTTAACAATGGCGTTAAACTTTCCTAATGAAGAAATGTTCGATATGTTAGTGTGTTATGTTAAAAATGAAAGAAATGTCTATAGTGCTGTGGATGTATATTTTGACATATACCCCGAAAGACGACGGGCGTTAAATAATTCTGAGGCAATTTATGAAAATATAGGTAAAAGGGGACCAAGACGCAGACAAGATTCTTGGTTAAATATCTTGACAAACTAGGCAAATATGAACTTAAATACACATTTAAAAACAATACAAGACAGAGAAAACTTCGCTTTGTTTATAACCAATTTTCAGTAATAGAGAAGGCAAGAATAAGAAAATAATTCACAACTTGTATTAAAATCCGAATAATTGCTACTTCAATTTCTCGATTATTAAACATTGAAATCTGAAAATGTTAGCTTTAATGAATATGTTCTGCAGTTAAATTTATGACCAGCAATGCCGAATATAATGGTGAACTAAAGCAGAAATATTAATGAGCCAACAATGAAACTGTATGCACTAATTGCAGTTCTGTTAAGCGCAAAATAAAGGAATCATAATTTATTGAAACTAATGAAGTGGAGAGCGGGTTCTTTTTTGTTATGTTATGGTTTAGAAATTAATTTCATACTTTGCCATCAGTTATAATAATGATTATAGTTTAAAAAGTGTTAAAGTATTAAACAGTGAAAAATAAAGCAAACAGCACTAATGATATACATAAATTGGTCATTTAATAATGAGTTTTGGGATAAGGGTATTCTCTTTATTTGATAGATAGATCAGGAAGAAAACGGTTATTTTAATTCATTTCAACGCTAGAACACATTTTCTTAAAAACATTTTTCTTATAAGATTCTGAAAATTATTTAGCAGTTTGAGGAATTGGGTAGAGCATTATAATAATAATAATAATAATAATAATAATTCGAAAACAAAATTAGAAAATAATTTAGACATCTTACTCTATTCATGAACGACAACAAGTCAAAACTTATCACGAAAAGTCTAGAGAAAGTCAAATCTGCATCTCCTGATCACATGCTTACAGAAATCCTTGATACCCTTTTACAAAAATTATCCGTATATGCCGCAAGACTCCGAAGATACAGTCAAATGAAAGAAAGGACGGCAACAACCTGTTTCGAAGAAGCGAAAAACAGTTCTACCAAAAAACCATGAGCAATGAGGAAGCACGAGTAATAGAACCACCGACCAAACAAGAAATTACAGAATACTGGAAAAGCGTTTGGTCAGAACCGCAACTACAAAATAATAAAGCTTCATGGATTAAAGCGGATGAAGACAGACACAAGTGCTTGACAGAACAAGAGTACTTTGCAATGACATCACCAGAAGTTGCAGAAACAATCAAATACACGCATAGCTGAAAATGACCTGGAATAGATAACATTCATAACTTCTGGTATAAACAATTTGTCTCCACACATAAAGCTCAAATTGCCAAATTAATGAAATTATTTCAAAACTTAGTCAACTCCCCAGTTTTCTGGGAATAACATACCTTAAACCCAAAAACTCAGACACTAAGAACCCTTCAAATTACCCATCTATTACGTGTCTTCCAACCCTACATAAGATCATCACAGCCACAATTACTAGGAGAATAGAACAACATCTAGCACTCAAAAACATTCCACCGGAAAAGCAAAAAGGGTGCAGGAAAAACAGCCGAGGATGCAAGGAGCAGCTAATTATAGACAGCGTCATCATGGAACAAACCAGGGAAAATCATAAAAACCTTCACACTGGTTACATAAATTATAAAAAAAACCTGTGATTCGATTTCCCACAGTTGGCTAACCAGAGTGCTAGAATTATACAAAGTCTATCAAAACCTCAGGCAATTTCTTACGCAGGTATATTCCAGGGAGATTCACACAGCGCTTTGTGGTTCTGCCTCTGTCTTAATCCACTCTCAAACACACTGAATAACACAAACTTCGAATTCCACATTAAACACCAAAAAAATAATCTACACAAAATAAACCATCTCTGGTACATGGAAGACATAAAACTAGACACAAGCACAAAGGCACAGCTAAAGGAACTCCTTAAATACATTTTTACCCTGGACATCAACATGGAATTTGGTATAAGTAAAACAATGAAACCATAGACAACATGCTTAAAGCACCAAAGTTAACCACACTCATATCAAATCAGAACTCAAGACGGAATTTAAAACCAGCCTCAAAAAACTAATAAAAACAAAACTAAACTCCAGGAATCTAACGAAAACTATTAACACCTTCGCCATATCTATTCTTACGTATTCGTTTGGTATCATTAAATGGTCACACATAGACAAAGAAAAGATTCACATTCCCAGTTCATTCTGAGTTCACTAAACTCAGGAAGGTACCTCAACGCATGCAAGGAAAGACTCACCATTGAGAGAAAAGAAGGAGAGAGGGGAATTATAGATATACAATTGCTAAATAAAAAACCAATCTAGGAACTCAGAAAATTCTTCCACAACAAACAAATTAACCTTCACAAGGTTATAGTGAACGCAGACAAGAATTATACACCGCTCGACCTGTCTCAAACGAGCCACGCAGCGGTCGCGCACAATCACGACTAGAAAAAATGAACACCTGTTCTGAAAAAACATTCCCCCGAAGACACAGATACCGCATAAAGTAAGACAACATACATAAAAAGATTGCATATACGTGGTTACAAGAAGGGCAACTGTTTCCCGAAACAAAACGCTTTCTGCTAGCCATCCAGGACAAAGTCATAGCAACCAGAAACTACCAAAAGCACATCATGAATGACACAACCATTGCAGACCACAAGTACAGGAGATGTCATCAGTAGAGAAAACCGATTGATCACATAACGAGTAGATGTAGAATAATGGTCGGAACTAAATACACGCGAAACAACTCAGCAGCGAAGGCCGTTCATTAAGCATTAGCCACAACATACAAACTAACGGTGAACACAGACCCTCACTACTATTATACACCAACATCCATACTTGAAAACGAACACTGGGACATTGACATCCACACAGATAAAACAATCCCCGCAAACAGACCCGATATCACCTTTCAATCCAAAAAAGAAAAGATCACTTATTTAACTGACATGGCTGTCACACACTGCTACACCGACTTGACAATGGAAATAAAAAGGCCGTGGAAACAGGAAAGAGAAGGAAGGGAACATCAAGAAATCGGTCATTTTGAAAACACGTAGCGTCGTTAGATCATTTCTTAATATACAATAGTTGTTTTTTTCCTTTTCCTTTTCTTTGGTACTGACTTGGTACAATCCCATAGGTATAAAACACAACCACAGAAATACTGTGAGACAACAAGGTGGAGAAATAATAATAATAATATATTACATCAAAGACCAAAATACAATTTAGGTATAGATGACGTGTAACAAAAAAAACACTTAACACAGTCCCAAAAATATTGCATAATATTGAACCATATTCGTCTTCCACTGTACTATTAATTTAAGAATCAAATCGATAATTAACAAACTCCATCCCTCTAATATAATGTTTAAGTAAGTTTACCAGCTCTTTTTTAAAATTCTTTGTACCTTCAGTGACTCTCAGATAATTTGCGAGCTTATTATATAGTTTAATACCTACAAAATCAGGACTATTTTCAAATTTAGTTAAATTATGATAAACGATTCGTAAATCCTTTTGTATTGTGGTATTATACGTGTGAGAACGACTATTGCTATCAATTTTTGCTAGGTTTTGTTTTACATTAAAAAAAATTTCCAAAATATAGACTGATGGTAAGGTTAATAGTCCTAGTTTTACAAA
Source organism: Kuschelorhynchus macadamiae (assembly GCA_030620095.1). NCBI lineage: Eukaryota > Metazoa > Arthropoda > Insecta > Coleoptera > Curculionidae > Kuschelorhynchus > Kuschelorhynchus macadamiae. Next base: position 40,022 of record JAUTXW010004017.1, on the reverse strand, counting down.
CAATGGTTTATACAATGTGTGTTTTTCTTCTCATGCAAAACCATTCCCACAAACATCTCTTGTATTCTAAATATTCTCAAAACGTAGCTCGAATGACCACAAAACATGACACAATATTTAAAACGACTATAACACTGTGCTTAATAGTACGAAATCAATATGTTTACTACATATATCTCTTAATCGAAAAATTGCAAAAGCGACAGACCACAGTTTTAAACAGAGGTCATTAATATGCGATTCCAACCCTAAACTATTCTCCAAATTAATACCTAAAAATTTGACCGTTGATACCTGCTTTAGGGTTCTAGAATTAGTTTTTATTAACAATGAATTTTTATACGCGTTAATGCCAGGAGTAAAGTTCATAAAAACAGTTTTGGTTTCATTTAGATACAACTGATTTTCGATTGACGCACAAACTTATTTATCAGACTTTGGACTCGAATTTGCGGTAATGAAACATCACTGTCAAAGCACAACAAACTATTATCATTGAAAAAACATAGTTAGGTCTTCTTCATCTATAATATCGGGAAGGCTATTAACAAATAACAAAAATTACAGTGGACCCAGAACCGAGCCCTGGGGCACTCCAATCTCTGTATTTAGTATGTCAAACCTAGACCCATTTACCTCAACCAGTTGACATTTGTCCCTTAGATAAGATGATAACAATGATAAATCTTTCCTCTTAGGCCATACTTATAGAACTTATCCTTAAGCAAGTCACTATCTACTAAGTCGAAAGCTTTACTTAAATCCATAAAGACCCTTATACATTTCTCCTTATTATCCTCCCGACATTTCAACTTATTATCCTGCTGACAACTTTTTTATTTTTATTTTTGCTGTGAATGTTTAATAGTCTGAAAAATATTTTTCAAAAAATGTTTTTAATGATTAAATCATCTCCACATCTAAAACAAGAGCTGAGCTTTTTGCAAAACAATTCGCGGCAAATTCTACTTCTATGTCATCTGGCCTTGATAGTATTCCGGCTATAGTCTTAAAAAAGTGGGCTTCTGAACTAGCCCCTATCCTTACCAGGTTATTTCAAATATATCATGAAAAGGGCATTTTTCCTACAAGCTGTAAATTTGCTTGTGTACAGCCAGTTTTCAAAAAGGGATCCAAAACTCTTCCCTCTAACTACATACCAATATCCCTACTCCCAATTATGAGTAAGGCAATGGAAAAGTGTATTAATAATGGTCTTTTAAATTACCTTGAAATTGGGTTTACAACACATTTATTATTGCAGGAACGTAAAAAAGAACTGGTGGATCATCGAGAAGACTCCACTTTCAGTTTTGATCCTACGAATTTAAACGTCAAACGACTATCTAAACACAAAATCAAAAAAATCGATGCGAGGAAAGGGGTACTGTTGTCGTCTTACACCAGAAAGAAAACAAGACGGCGAAAACGAAATCGAAATTCGACCAATCCAAAATCCGAGGCCAGTAGTGTGTCGGAAAACAGTGGCAATAAATCAGAGAGTAAAGACTCAGTATCTAATAAACCTTCCCCAAACAAAAATATTAGGTAAGTATTTTTTTAAGCATTTTTATATTTATACAAATACTTATGGAAGCGACAAAAAGTCGAGAGCCCATAAAACGTAAATTGAATATTCTTTAGAGTCTTTATTCTTCCAGATGCCTCTAAACCTTGAATCTCTTATGTAGGGAGTACATTAATTCATATCTAAAACTTTGGGAATTAATTTATCTCTCAAAAATTAATAAAAAATTATTAAAGGGTCCGCACTCGCACCATTTTTGAGATACAGTTTTTTTTTTATACATCTCCTACATTTATAGTGATTTTTGAATGAGATTTGGCACACAATATACTCTAACCAATGTTTATATATATATATATATATATATATATATATATATATATATATATATATATATATATATATATATATATATATATATATATATATATATATATATATATATATATATATATATATATATATATATATATATATATATATATATATATATATATATATATATATATATATATATATATATATATATATATATATATATATATATATATATATATATATATATATATATATATATATATATATATATATATATATATATATATATATATATATATATATATAAGTCTCTATTCGGACGCGAGAAAGAAAGCTTCGAAAATGCCAAATGTGATTTTGGCGAAACGTCAGCAAAACTGTTCTTTTCAGAACGACAGTAGTGAACTAATTGCTCGCTTTTGTGCAATAAAGGCTTTGTAACTTTTCAATGAACCGCCCCAGATGACAGTTCCATAGCTCAATAAGGAGTGGATATTTACGAAATATACCATTAGCAATATTTCTATATCAAATGATTTTTTTAATTGCTTAAGCAAATAAATCTGACTACTTAGTTTCAAACAAAGATTGTCTATATGTGGATATCATTTTAAACCGTGATCCAAAAGGACACCCAACAGTTTAACATAGGCCCCTTTAACAAGTGTACAATTGAAACTAAATGAAATGATCTGGGTTTTTTCGTTGTTTAATTTAAGGTTGTTTTAATTAAGCTCGAAAACCAACGCTGAGCTTTTACTAGGGTGGATTCAATATTTTGGACGAGTGCGCTATTGTGTTTGGGGGCTGAAATTAAAAGTGTCGCATCATCTGCATATAGAACACACTTATTAGGAGAAAGACGTTGACTAAAGTCATTTATATAGACTATAAATAGCAGGGGCCCCAGAATAGACCCTTGGGGAACCCCTGTCCTCAGACCCTGAAAATCTCACTGTTTTTGGCTCAAAGCCACCGCTTGTATGCGATTATGTAGATAAGATTTTAGAAGAAGGAGGGGTATTCCGTTTATTCCATAATAACTAAGTTTATCAAGTAAAATAGGATGAGATACACAATCAAAGGCTCGGCTGAGATCGCACAATGCAGTAGCGTGTTGCCGACCCTCCTGCAAACCCTCGACGATGGCCCCCACCACCTCCAGAATTCCGTCAATAGTGGAGCGACCACCCCTACAACCAAACTGTCCAGAATCCAACAAGTTGGAATTTTCAAAATATGAAACAAGTTTAGTCTTCAAAATTGCTTGAATTATTTTTCCAAATAGAGGCAGTATCGAAATTGGTCGATAATTGTCGGGTTGATTGGGGTCGCCTTTTTTGAAAATCGGTATGACCTTTGTCACTTTAAGTACATCAGGTAAATTCCCTTCCTCAAAGCATTTATTTGTAAGTATAGTCAAGTATGGCACAATGACTTCCAGACAACTTTTAATCATTTTGGTGTTAATGTCGTATATATCGAAACAATTAGAATTTTTTAAGTTCCTGATAGCTGTGGCAACGTCGGCCTCAAGGACTGGCGACAAAAAAAATGAAGATCTTGGGCGAGGTACCCTGCCTAAAAAATCAAAATGCGATACTTTGGACGTTGCTAACGAGTTAATAATTGTACTAGGCATAGTACAAAAAAAAGTATTAAACTGATTAACATCAATTTTAGACTCTTGCACTTTTCGCGAGGCATTACATTCATGTTTTATCAACTTCCATGAATCTCTTGATTTGCTACTTGAATTAGTTAAATACTCCCTGTACGCTACGGTTTTGGCATTACTGATTTCTTGTCGGTATATCTTTTTAAATGATTTAAACACATCGTAGTCCTGGAGAGACTTAGATACGTCACTGACTGTTTTAAGAGCTGATAAAATATCTCGCATTCTCCGTAAATCATCATTAAACCATTTCACCAGTTGCTTAGTACTATTTTTGAAAGTTTTAAAAGGCAAGTGTTTATTTATTATACCAGTAACATTGTTCAAAATACATTGTGTCAAAGTGTTTGAGTTTGCACTGGGGTCGGCAAAAGGATCCCACTTTGCCTCTTGCAGAGCCTATTTAAATTTACAAAGGTTTTTATCGCTTGAGTTTTGAACTTTGACGTTAGTCGTTTCCGTTTGATTGAAACCCTGGTCCATGTAAATTACCTGTCCCAGGTGATCAGAAAGGCAGGGGTTTATGACCTCTGCATTAAAATAAGATTCATTCAAATTAGTCAATATACTGTCAATACAGGTTTCTGAGGTTGGACTCACACGTGTGGGTTCGTTAATACATACCTGCAGGCCATATGAGTATATTAAGCAAATTAATTCAGTCAAGCTACCATTTGGGGAAGACATTCCAAAAGACAATATTGTTAAATGTTCCAAGAGGGCTTCAAATTTTTGTATAAACGTATTAAAATCACCGAGGCAAGACCTATATAAGCAAACAATAGAAGTGCGCGAGTCTGGTATCAAGATCCCGCAAAACTTCCAACACAGAAGCTTTCTAGGCTTAATGGTATTGTTTGAATATGTCGTTTCACAAATATGGAGGTACCACCATAAATCCGGACTGACCTACAAAAAAAGTCTATTAATTTATAACCAACGATATTAATATGTTTAATGTTCTCTTCATTTGCGCAATGTTCTGAGAAACAAAGGATGTCGTATTGGTCCGCTTCCAGAAATAAAAGTAGTTGATCTATCTTATTAGTCAGACACTGTACATTTAAATGAAGTATTTTAGTACATTTTTTAAAATCGGTTGCGCGAGTGTTTAGTTGTTTATTGACAAACAATTTATCTGCAGGCTGCCTTGCTATATATATATATATATATATATATATATATATATATATATATATTAAACATTTAGTTTGTGAATAAAACTTAATGTTTTAGAGAACTTTTATTACGTTATTACATACTCTTCCAGGTCCGTTACACCTAGTCGTAGTCCAAGTCCACGACACAGTCAGCACAGCGAGTCGCCCCGCCCGCAACAACTTTCTATTCCATATCCACTACAGAAACATGTTCAGTTGTCTGACCCCAAATATCCAGACACACTTCATCCTAATAAAATTTTAGGTAAGTGCAACAGACTTGAGTTCGAATTATACGCTAGCTATTAATCAAACCTGGCTTCTAGACTTAACGTGGCAGTTAATATCGATACCAATCATCTGGAGACAGCTGCGTCAGTTATCTGTATCCGTTATCCAGATAACTACCTATGCACGTGATTGACGTTTATTATGATCCCATATGGTCTGTCAGATATACTGATATTTAACAGGGCTCAGCAGTTCTTAATAAACATTTTAAATTTGGTTAATTTATTTTTTTTTAAGAAGCACACATAGATGTGTTGTTTTTATTTGACTAAAACGATTTCGAAACTCTTTTTGACTATGTGCTTGTTCGTTTGCCCTGTTAACCTATCAAAACCGTTTTATATAGTGTCAGAACGTTTTCTTTTGTTTCTTTTTCAATATATTAACCTGACATGCAAGTGAAACCTTCCAAGGAAATTGTTACTATTTTTTTTTGGTCCATTGTATTGCCCAAATATTTGGGTAAGTATTTCCGTATCGAATTTATTGTGGCCTTAATATTTCTAGATCATACAGGGCTAAAGAGAAAGTGTTGTTCTTTAGTAATAGTTCAAGACGTCGCAGAAACACTTACAGAAAAACGATTTTGAAATGTTTTGTTCGTTTCCGACATACTGGTTTTTTTAATAATCTGTTGAACAAAGCCCACTTGTGGTAATCAAAGGTATATCTATAAGATTATGAACAAAGTTGGCACCCTTAAATTTTCTAATATGAATATTGCAAAAAGGGTTCACCAAAAACTATGAGGTGGACGTTAAATAGTGATTTGTCGAGTTTAGTTTTTTCTATCAATTCGATGTTGCTTTTAATAATAATAAACATTTTTACCGAAACAGTTTTTTTTCCATTTGAAATTTGCTCCAGTTCTTTCAGATATTCCTTGTAATTTAAAGCAGATTTTTTAATAAAAAATAAAAAATTTATCATTGATATAAATCTCTTTTTCCCAATAAAATACAGTTTTACATATTATTTTTGTTAATACAGACACATTTAAACTGTTTACCCCTTAGAGTAAGAATAAAAATAGAGTTCATTATTTACATATTTAGCCACTGCTAAGATTACCTCACAGTGATAAGGTCGATCGTACGACGATTCCAAGCCTAGCCAGGAACACCAATGTTTATACCAATTTATATTACGGTGAATATGTTTAAACAAGATGCAATAAAATTTTCATACAAAGAATAGTAATGTGTTTCCAGTATTAGTTTCTAAGCAGTATAAAGAAATTACTTTTATTGCAAAATAGTAAAATACAAGCTAAAATACCCAAAGCCTCAGATCAGATTACACCAGTAACAAGAGTTTTAGTTAGATGTGGCAAACCCGATCGACAACTCCACTTATTAGACCATCCCACTGAGGTATTAGACCATCCGACTTTCATTGACAAGGGATCCTTATAGTAAAAAAGCATAATAGTTTCACTTCAAGAAGCAGCGTCCTAAAGGTGTGGTGACATTAGAAGAACATTGATTTTTTATATATTTAATAAATAAGTTTTATTTATTTTATCTTGGACATTGCGAAACTAAGAACTTTAGTTGACCTAACTATAGGGCGGCAATGTGAGTTTGTAAAAAAATGGCCGTTTAAGTTTGGAATTTTTTTTAATCACTTAGCAAACAGCAAGATTTCCTTTTCCAGGAGGCAAGAAAATACTTTATTCATTTATTTTGAGTCACATGACGTATTGACTAATCCGTTTCAGTATAATAGAATATACGAGAATCCTCAGAAGCAAAATGATACAAGAAAGACTTTGAGGTGTTTTTTTGACAATTACAATAGTTTTTCCTATCAGAGAATTAAAATAATTATAGAAAATATATATACTATATTAAAATAGTCAAAGGGCTTCTCACGCTCAAAAAAACGTAATGCGATTTCGAAAATCACTAAATTTTGGATGTAATCTGGGGAAATAATAAAGCTTCGGATGATTTCGCGCCTTTTTTAATTTTCACTTGAGTTGGGCTTACTTCTTCAAGTTTTGGTTAAAAATTAAGGTCGTATGATGATGGCGTGGTAATACTTTGGTAAAAATCCAATATGGCTGAACAAAATGGCGGTCTATTGAAATGTTAAAAAAATTTACTATATTACTACATTCCTACTCTCATTTTTTTAAATATTTACTAAAAATGTATGATATGTATTCTCAAATCTGTATACAAATGTTAAAATTCCGCCGCCATGTTGGCATTACAATCTTGAATTTTTAAAATGTTGACAAAAATTCATGATGCGCAATTTTAGATATCCCTAAATGCCGAATTTTATTCAAATCTGCAAAAATTTTAAAATTAGTCTGCTATGTTGGTGCCGCCATTTTTAATTCTCAAATTTTGACTAAAATTTCATAACTTTCATTTTTAAATACCTTTAGATACTGATATTTCAGCCGAATCTGTACAAATGACAAAATTCGTTCGCTATATTTGCGCCACCAATTTGATTTTTGTTGTGCATGCTTAAATAATCCCCACAAATGTTAAAATCATCCGTCTGACCTGTTGACATTCTCATTTTGGCACCGCTATTTTGAATTTTTAACTGCTGACACTCTTAAATTTTACTAGGCCCCAATTTTCAGTTTAATCTACATAAGTAACAAAATTCTTCGGCCGTGTTGCCGCCGCCATTTTGAATTTCCAGTAAAAATTTCCTTGGTGCACTTCGAAGTTCCCGCAGTGTATTTAAGTTAGATTTTATTGCAAAACATTAGATTTTATTACAATAATATATATCAGCTCATTTCTTAAATTGAAAAAAATGTGAGGAAATGAATAATTAATTTTTTTTAATGTTATAGTCGAATGCGGTCTTATCGTGCGGGTCCAAAGGTCACCAACATTAAGAATCAAATCAGAAAACACAGTGAATACCAAAATGTTATGTGATTCTTTTATCGAGCTATTAAATCTCGATGGGCTACTTACAAATACACAGGGAGAAAGAAAATAGTTTTTTTTATTGTATTACGCAATATTATTAAGATAATATATTATTTTATATATTAGATGCCGAGAGACTAAATAAGAAAATTCGCTAAATATGTATTTGGTTAAAATTTTTTGGTTGGCAAAAACAAAAATACACACAATGGCAAGCGCCTTAATAAAGTCGGAAAGCAGTTCGAATCAGTGGAACAATCAGGATATGTTCTGTTTATACAGCCACTTAATAAAAGTGAGATTTTTTTATCAATCACCAAAAATTATGAGCGTCGCTTGACCTAAAAATCTAACCACTTATACAGCGTTATTTATTTAAATGCGGGCCACCCCTGTGCAAAGAAAACTTGTTTTTTTTGCACAGGAGTATAATTAGATAGATAACAAGATAATTAGTTATTACTTCCCTCGTGAGATTTTTTCAGATCTTTACGTTTAAGGGTTCCTATATGCCGGAAAACATGTTTTCTCAATTCCGTCTGTCTGTAGGTATGTCCGTCCGTCAGTCTGTCTGTTCGCGGCATAGCTAAAAAACTACTTATCCGATTTCTTCAAATTTCAGTCTAAAATTGAGGGCCATGCATGCGAAAAATGCAGGCTATATAAATATATATATATATATATATATATATATATATATATATATATATTTTATGATTTTAGATTGTTTGACCTTTTCCGTAATAGATATATTTTTTAGTTTTATTTTTCTTGGTTTACGGTCAGTGGTTTATTTGAAAATAATTAAAAAATTACTTCTTTTTTTTTTAAACATACATATATTGTAGTCTGATGACGTTTCAACCAGTTTTGGTCTTTTTCAAATCTAAAATTATATGAAAAATTGTTAGCACGACAATAATAAAATACGTCAAAAAACAATCATCTTACCCTAGAACGTAATGACAACAGTATACAACACATAACGAAGCAACAGCTATGACGATCACATGTATTAAAATTTTATTTTCTCGATTAAGAAAATGTTAACAGGACACAACATTTCCCTCCCCTTTATAAATGGATTATCCCAACAATTTCAAACATTCTTTAAAAAATATAACATCAAAATTTGTCATAAAACCGTTAATCTACTATCGAATAATTTTAGTAAACTAAAGGCGAAGACTCCAAAAAACAAAAGGAGCAATGAAATTCCTTGTTGCAATTGTGAAGGGGTTTACATCGGCCAAACAAGTCAATATTTGGAAAACCGTATAAAAAGCCATAAATACGACAAAAAAAACACAACGGCATTAACCAACCATGAAAAGTCGAAAAACCACAGTTTTAATTACTCTGAAACCAAAATCTTAAATACCGAGTGTCAATTAAAAAAAAGGGAAGTTTACGAAATGGCTTTAATACACAAAAACAAAAACTGTGTGAATGACAAAAAAGATGTAAACAATCTTAGCAAAATATATACATTTATATTGCAATAATTGATACTCCACAGTTCGTTGTGTTAGTCCTTGATATCAAGGTGCAAAATGTTGTATCCTGTTAACATTTTCTTAATCGAAAAAATAAAATTTTAATACATGTGATCGTCATAGCTGTTGTGTTGTATACTGTTGTCATTACGTTCTAGGGTAAGATGATTGTTTTTTGACGTATTTTATTATTGTCGTGCCAACAATTTTTCATATAATTTTAGATTTGAAAAAGACCAAAACTGGTTGAAACGTCATCAGACTACAATATATGTATGTTTTTAAAAAAAAGAAGTAATTTTTTAATTATTTTCAAGTAAACCACTGACCGTAAAGCAAGAAAAATAAAACTAAAAAATATATATATATATATATATATATATATATATATATATATATATATATATATATATATATATATATATATATATATATATATATATATATATATATATATATATATATATATATATATATATATATATATATATATATATATATATATATATATATATATATATATATATATACATATAGCTTGTATGTTTCGTTAGCCCCGAGTTTCTGGTAAAGCAATTTTACCGATTTTTATATATCAAATTTTGTCTTATAATTAATAAAAAAATTTACTTATTTTAAACACGCTTTAAAATTGGAACAAATATTCTATAATTATTTATTTATTGCCTACAAAATTACAAATCTATTAAAAAAGTAAGCAAAAAAATGGTGTCAAATCTAATAAAAAAATGTTTAAATTAAAATTCACTGGCTAATATCCAGGAGCCAGTGGCAAAAATTCTGAGAATCGGTATAAGGAATGTACAGAAACTTGTGCACGAAAAAAAAACATAAATACTTCCGAAGAAGATTAAGAAATGTACAATAAAAAATCCAAAGGCAAAAGACTTAAGTTACAATGCAAAAAAGGATATTCATAATGCAATTTATGATTTATACACGTCAAAGACTAATATAATCCTTCAGAAACTTTTTAATATTATAGACTAAAAAATATCATCATCACTTAAAAAGTCCTCATCTTCTGAGTCGTCCTCAAATGGCGCAATTACCGTTGGTGCTATTTCGACATCTAGAACTCGTTGTCGATTTCACCAATTCCATATTAATTTCTCCGCATATTCCACAGATTTCTTCCAGTACTCCAGCGTAATATAATTTAATGAATTTTGCCAAACAATTTGCACTTCATCTGATGTCAGACCATCGTTCACGTGTTTTTCGTAATATGGTTTTGCCCCCGCCCATATTAATTCTATTGCGTTAAACTGGCAATCGTATGGCGGCAGTCATAAAACCTCATGTCCATTTTCCCGTAATATTTCATCTACGGCATATATTGTTGGTTTTTTAATAGATTTTGCCATTGAAAGAAGTTCTAGTTTCAGCATATTGGGTAAAGGATTTTCTTTTTGTTTTATTAGCCATAAATATCACTTTTCTTCCAGGATGAAGTAAGTTGTTTATTTAAGATTCTTGGATGATAAGATGCATTGTCCAGAATGATTAAAGATGGAGCGTCTAAATTTGGAATCAGTTGTTCTTTTAACCACTTTTCAAACAATTCACAGTTCATATTATCATGGTAGTCCATACTTTTGGATGTTGAAGAAAACAGTAAACTTGCATCTGGGAGAAATCCTGTTCAAGAACCTGCATGCAAAATGATTAACCGTTTTCCCGTCCCACATCCCTTTTTTCCCTTCACACTTTTTACAGAGTCGTCCTGCCAAGATTTCGAACCACTTCCATCAGAAAATACCCAAGTCTCGTCTAAAAATACCACTTTTTTAAATTTTGAATTAACATTTTCCGTGTATTTCTTAAAAACTGGATACGCTGACTTGCTATATCTCGTCCTGCCAATACCGATTCCCAGAGCTTTTGGTACTGTCTCCTGGATATTGGCCGGTGAATTTTCATTTTCGTAATATTTTATTAGATTTAGTACTATTTTTTTTCGCTGGTGGATGCAAAAAACCCGAAAATTGTTTGCTATTATTCATTTTGCCACTGACTTGTCAACCTGACTCTGAAGTGACCTCGCTCAAAGATTTTTGCAACTGCTGGTATTTATATGTTTATCCTCTTTTTTCATATGAAAATATCATAGGTCTATCTAATTCATCATCCGGATTTTATGCGGAGGATATGATAACACGTAATAAAAGAAAAACAAACTTAAAAAGTTTGTCGTTGATAAATCGTATGACCCGCACGATAACACTGCTTTTGACTATATTAAACATTTTTCTCTCATTAACACAGCTAATGCAATTTCAGGTTCAACTAAAACCGGTATGCAAAGCAGGCAGGCTAGCAGTAACAGTGGTGAGGGTAAACAATCCTCTTTAGATGACTCAGGCGTTGTTGATGATCATGAGGAAGGTGATGCAACATCAGAAGATGTAGCGTCACATATGCACTCTTCACTCAGAGTAAGTAATATCCTAATATTGAAATATAGTTTCTGAGAATGCCTATTATTTGGACATATTGATGGATTTTGGAGAAATATTAGTTTCAATTGTTTGGGCTTTTGTGCTGCAGAGCCCAAGTCTGCCTGCCTTTTATTGTTGCTTTTCGCAACCGGATGACCCGTTTTCATTATTTATTGTAAACCTACCAAATAATCGAATATTGAGATAAGATATTTAATATTTTGATTAATTTTAAAGGCCTTCTAGCAAGAAAACTTTACATTAAATGGCTAATAAAAAGTTATAGCTTATTATGTAGAAAAAATTAATTTTTTTGACAAAAAAAATTAAAAATAAAAAAAAAAAGGTTAACTTGTCTTGTTTAACTCCCTGTATAAATAACTTTTTAGCTTAGGCAAGTTTTACGCCTAATATCGGTAATATGTAATAAATTTTGCAAGTTACAACTTGAAACCGCACCTTGGTATCTCGTCTCAAATTTGACCAAAAAATGCAGGTGAACTGTTTCAAGTGGCCAGCAGTTTAGTTATAGAAAAGTATGTAGTAATTAAAAGTAGCACTAATTATAAGTTTAAAGCAACCTCTGAAAAATAATCCAAGAATTTACTAACGGAAGACCCGTAAATTTTTCCTTATTAAGGCTGTTCTGAAACATCACATAAATAATTGAAAATATCGGAGAGATATAACCCCAAGTTGCTCATAAATAATTTCAGAACGTTCACAATAGCTTTTATTTTTGCAGCGCCTTGAAGTAACACCTGTTACGGTTGCTGTAAGTCCTAAGGAAATTAAGGTTATTAAATGCAATGGCGTCGGGGCAAATAAGAAGAAAGCTGAAATGTACACACTTCAACCTGACTATCTCTCGCATATTGTGGTTATAGGTGAGTATTACCCTTACAGTAATAAAGTAGCTTTCTTGACTGGAATTTTATTTAGTCGTCAATTGCGCCACGTATTTTCAAATGGGAAATTAGTAATTTAGTATTTGTTTATTCTTCAGTTTCTTACAATATTGTTGTATGGGGGTCAGTCATCCGACATCAGTAGAGTATTTGTGGTACAGAAACGGGTTGCTCGGATTATTTTTTGTCTGTCCACTCAATTTATTTACTAAAATTGTTGACTTATTTTTATAAGGACCAACATCTTTGTCGGCTTAATGGTTCTTACAGTGGCGGCTCGTGAGTATATTGAAGGGTGAGGCTACATGAGGTTAATTTTGTTTAAATGTGAATAAATTTCCACGTCACCCCTGAGGTTTTATTCTGCGACGCGTTGACCTTTTTTTTAATGGATGTCATCGCCAATAGCCCTACCAAACCATTAAAAACTAAAAAAATAAACTCTAAAAAAAGTAAATAAAAAGTAAACAAAACAAGTAAAATATGTACACCTATCACTAAAATATAGCGGTGATTGCGACAATAAAAACATAATTTAGTTTATTAAAACTTAAAATAAATAGTTGTATGAAATAAGATAAAAAAAACTACTTTTTGTACATTAAATCTATACGTCTGTCTTTTAAGGTTGCAAATTTATCTATAATTTGGTCGTAAAAGTTTTGGTCTTCACTAAGATCTGACAGTAATTCCTGCTCTATTGACATCATTGCTAAACCCGAAAGCCGTTCTTGTGTCATTGTGTTTCTTAGGTAGGTTTTGATCCGTTTAAGACATGAAAAATTTCGTTCGGCCGATACACTTGTTGCGGGAATAGTTAAAACTAAATTAAAAATCTTATATGCTTCCGCAAAAATTGCTTTAAAATCTTTAAATAACAAAGCTAGACTTTTTTCGACATCTAAATTTGAAAATTGTTCATCCCTATACAATACAGAAAGCTCATTCTTTAATCTATCTCTGTCAAAAATGTTTGGATAATTTTTTAATAAATTATTTAATAAGTCGTCTGGAAACCATTTAACATATTCCGAATATTTTGTGCAATAGACTAAAGCAAAGAAATTTAAATTATTTAAATTTTCAAACCGCGTCCCTAATTGAAGAATTATACAATCTATTATTTCGAAATATAATATTTTATATTTAGTAAAAATATCAAAGTCGCTAGAACATTGCCCTCGACGTGTGTTAGTTGGCAGAATAGTGCCTTTTTTAGCAATATTGAAAAGTTCTTTGAAATGGTCCTCGTTTCTAAATTCAATAATTCGTTGCTTGGCAAGGTTTATTTGCGAAATGCAGTAATTTATATCCAAATGCTTTAACTGTAATATTTGAAACAGTACATCAGTGCAACTAAAAATTTGTTTATAAATATGCGTTAAAAGGCAAAATTCGAAAACATTAAAATGCTTTAGAAATCCTTTTGCACCATTAATAGATTCTGTTCCAGAACTTAAGTCATTAATAATAGTTTCAAATACTATAATTAAATTGTCCCATTCATTAGCCACTAAGTTTAAAATTTTAGACCGTGTATACCATCGCGTTTCTACAGCTCGCGGAATTCTTTTACTTACTATCTGATTAAGCACAAAAGACCGTTTTGGTGATTGGTGGAAATAATTTGGTATTCCTAATAAAGTGGCAAAAAATATACGACTTTGGGTAATCAGTTTTGTTCCCTGTTGTAAAACTAGATTTAATTTGTGGGCGCAACAATGAGTAAACATAGCTAAAGGAGCATGCCATCTGCCATAACACTAGCCTCATCGTAACACTGCGCGACCAATTTATTTTTAAAGTCATAAGGCTCTAAGCTGTTTTGTATTAAATGAAAAGGGCTCTCTGCTGTTCTATTATCGCTAACGTCAAAAAATCCTAAAAATCTTTCTTTTAAAGATCCGTTGGTCACATACCTAACTGTTATCGAACACTGTGATTTTTCTGTTATATCAGTACTATCATCCGCAATTACGCCAAAAAAGCAACAATCGGTGTCATTAATTTCTTTTTTTATATATTCTTGAATATTATCAGTCATGTATGCAACCAATTAGTTCATTTTGTATAGTCTTAGATTGTCCCGTAAAAATATTACTAAATTTAGCACAATGTTCACTAAGTTCGGCGTTTCTTTTTATTAAGCATGCAAATATTTCCTTAAATTGTTAAAAGAATCTGTTGTTTCATTATGACCTCGAAATGCCAAGTCCTGTTTACCCAAAGTAATAGTAACATCTATTAAATAATTTAATAATAAACGGTTTTTTTGAACATTTTCATTATAAACAATTTTATTAAGACTTGCATTTTCTTGTAGTGCATCCGCAATAGTCGCCCTATTTTGCTCCAGTCTTGTAAGTACTACCGAATTTTTAATATGCTCTCTTGAACTTTCATGCGATTTTACTGCTCGTGAAAAATTTTTTAAATCCGAATATCCGCCCCCTGAACTCCAATTATTTTTGACGCAACCTAATAAAATACAAGGCCAACAATATAAGCTTTCTTTATAAATACTTCCGCATAGCCACCTATAAGTTTCGTACCAAGATATTTGAAAAGTTCTTGAATATTTTTTACCTTGCCTCTTATCGTTAAATATTGCTAAAATTTTCGGCGTCGGACGGCTACCTAATATCTGTTTCTTTTCAGTTTCGCTTCTTCTTAAAAAAGGCGTTTCAATTAATGAAGCAATAATGTCGTGAATAGGATTCATTTCAAAAGCAAAAAGCAAATACAAAAAATGGAACGGTCCAACTTACCAAATCAAAACAAAACAAAAACTTACTCACGCGTATTTATTCACCTTAAAAGGCAGAACGCCCTCAATCAGCGATTATCGCAATCTATTTCCTATTTCTTTCTCAGCCGCACGCACCACGTAAAAAGAAGCCGTTGGAATATTTCGCTAGTCATGTGATTTAAATAACCAATAAAAGCATATCCAAGCTACAGATTTATCGCCTCAAGAATGCAATAGAAAACGCGTGCATCGGCAATCGCCATCCCGCTCTGTCGTAATCAGGTGACTCGGCGGCATCGGCACCGGCCGTTGATAAATCGGTCAGAAGTCGAAACTTTCCAAGCTAAAATTATTTCGCCTCATTCGAGAGCACTTTCTTTAGGAATGAGTTTGCACGGATTGCACGGTCGGTTTTTTGATGTGGTCAGAATTTATTTTCTAAAATATTTATTATGGGATTATATTTTGTTTTTTTTTTAATGTTATTATGTTGTAAAACTGTTAAAAAGTATATTTCTAATTGGTAATAGATAAAAAGTTATATAAAAAAATTCTCTTTTCCTTTATTTTGGGGGTGAGGCGCGGCCTCAGAGGCCGACCTTGACGAGCCGCCACTGGGTTCTTACCATAACTATGACATTCGGAATAAGTCTAATGTCTCGCTTTTAAAACATAATTTAGAAATGTATACAAAATCTCCTCTGTGTGCCGATAGTCGTATTTTTTAACTGTTACCGTTTTCAATGAAAACTATCGCATCTACAATAAATTTATACTCGAAATAAAAAAGTATTAACAGTTGACATAAATAAATTTGTTGTTTATATGGGGAAAATAAATACACTGACCGGCATTAAAATCGGGCACCTAAAAATAATAACAAAATTTTATGGGCAATAACTTTTTTGTATTTGGGGCGGTTTATTGATTTTTTTGGCAAAATACATGTATGATATTCTAGTTTTTGAAACTTCTTTCACCAAAAACAGCAAATATCTTCCGAAGGGTGCTTATACCAGGAGAATCAAAGTGCAAAAGGTTTGCGTTTATTAAAGGAAACAATAAATTAAAACACAATTGTGAAAATTTTTATAATTATTTAACACTCCAGTAGGCGCGCGGGGTATTTAAATACCCCAGCGAATGCTTGTTTGTTCATATCTAAAAGGTGGGGGTATTACGTACAATGCTGCTCTAGGTATTCCTTGCGGTCAGTATGGTTAGTAAATAAGTGTAATCGTGTCGGAGCTAGTGCATATAGTTATCTCTCAATCGTACTTCGGGGTATTTAAATACCCCACGCGACTACTCACGTTAGTGTTTTGGACAGTTGAAAGATAGAACGTTCAGGTATAAAAAGTTCGTATTTTTTTAAATATAATTATATACATAGTTTAATTTTGTTATAGAATGGGTAGCAGGGATCCAGAACAATGGAAAAAATGGTTGGAAGAGATTGAAAATGAAGAACAAGAGGTATATGCCGAGTCTGATCAAGATAGTGAGAAAGATGAAGTAGAAGAAAGTGATCACGATACAGACACAGAACAGGAAGGCGATGATAGTGAAGAAGAAAATAGATCTTCCGACCAACCAGAATCTACAAACGGGCCATATTTTATGAGTAAAAATAAAAAAATGAGATGGAATAAAATGCCTCCTCCACGTTCAAGAACCAGAGCTCCAAATTTGGTGCTAAAAATATCAGTTGTTTGCTTTGGTCGATTGTAAAACTATGAGTACCATAAATTTAGAAATTTATGCTGGTAAGCAGCCCAGTGGACTTTATCAGTCAAGTAATTCTCCATCTGATATCGTCAAGCGTCTCGTAGAACCAGTCAAAAAAACGAATCGAAATATAACTATGGATAGATGGTTTATCAGCATACCCTTAGCTTTAGATCTGCTGAATGACAAATTAACAATAATTGGTACTTTGAAATCAAATAAAACAGAAATTCCTCCAGAGCTAGTAAATACTAAATTCAGACTAGAAAAGAGTAGCATGTTCGCATTTACAGATAAATGCACTATGGTGTCATATGTTCCACGAAAAAATCGAAACGTACTGGTCTTATCTACCATGCACTTTAACGATGATATTGATGAGTCTACATCGAAACCTGAATTAATTATGGACTACAATCGCTCCAAGTTTGAAGTAGATGTAGTCAACAAAATGTGTACGACATATAATGTTTCAAGAAACAGCCGGCGTTGGCCCTTGACAATATTTTTTGTTATTCTCAATATAGCAGGTATAAATGCCCTGAATCTCTATGTGGCAAATACCGGGGAAGATGTGGTACGCAGAAAGTTTCTAAAATCTTTGTCCAATGATCTAAACAGACCATTGATTTTACGACGATTCTACTCGCAAAGTGTACCTATGGGTATAAAAAGAAAAGCTTCGTTGTTGCTAAATTTGGAACCATCAACGTCAAACGAAGGAACTGGAGCTAAGAAATTAAAGCAGGGAATTGGACGGTGTCACCTTTGTCCACGAAGACTTGACAAGAAGACACCAGTTAAATGCACTAAATGTCATAATTGGTCGTGCAAAAATCATCAAGTTGTTATATGTACTAGTTGTTCTAATGATAACGAAGAAATTACTAACCTCGAGAACACTGAATAAGAACTAGGTTTAGAAACTTGTTTTAATCTATATTTGCATTATAACGTTTATTTCATTAATAAAAATGTTTAAAAATATGTTGGTAAAATGTTTTTGGTAAAATTAGTTGTACATATAGTTATTTCCGCTTGGGGTATTTCAATACCCCCCGCGCCCACTTACGTCAGTTATTTGAGCGCGTCTAATGGAGTGTTAATTAAATGTTCAAAATGGTTCCCATTGTTTTGAAGACAATAATAAAGCCTTTGTTCAAATTCTTCGCGTACATTTGCAAATGTTTCTCTGGATATAGCACGGCATTCTTGAACTATCCTGTCCTTGAGTTGCTCTATTGACTCAAGTTGCGTTTTAAATCCTACAGATTTAAGGTGCCCCACGAAAAGAAGTCAAGAGGTGTTAGGTCCGGGGATCTAGGTGCAACCATTGTCTGACGGGAACTACATAATGAGGAGGTGCCCCATCCTGTTGAAAATGTAGTAAACGTTCTTCTAATGCTAAATTTCCTTGTATGTCCCTCTGATTTTCCAATTCCCGCTCTATTAGTGGCTCAATAGACCTCTGTAGCATTGAAATTCCCTTCTATAAATATTGGGCCGATAATTACGTCTCCCAATATACCAGCCCAAACATTAATTTTCTGGGGGTACTGGGCATGCCCTTCTCTAAATACGTGTGGGTTCTCGTCATTCCAGCAACAACAGTTTTGCTTATTAACATGTCCATTCAAATAAAAGGTACATTCATCACTGAAACACATATTTTTTACTAGTCGAGGTTCTGCCGTAATTCTATCTGTCATTATTTCACAAAACTGGATTCGGTCGGGTCGTCGTCATCAAGTTCTTGCAGTATGCGCAGTTTATAGGGATGAAACTTATGAAATTTAAGTACCTTTCTTATTGTTTCACGAGATAAGCCAGTTGCTACAGCTGCTTGACGAGTTGATAAAGTTGAATTAATTGCAAACTGCCCCAGAACTTCAATTTGCGCTGCTTCGTCAACTAGTCTCGGTTGATTTCTCTTTTTATTCGCGATAGAGCCAGTTTCTTCAAATTTGGCTACTAGTTGGCGAACATACTCCGGACTTACATTTTGACCTGGATGCCTTTCATTAAATATTTGGGCTGTCCTTAAGAAACATTGATCCTGAGAACCATAAATGAAAATCATTTCTACACGTGCAGCTGTGTTGTACACCATTATTTAAGATAACTGCTGCTTTTCGTTTAAACTGAACCAAAAGTCAACTGTTAAAATATCAATACTAATAGTACAAGTTACTTTTAAAGTAAATATTGTTATAATAAAACGCGAATATTCATAAACAAATAAAATACCAGGCTTAAAATGTTTAGGATTCTTAAGAGACATGCCAGGATATCGATACCAATCATTTTGAACATTTACTTAAATAAAAATAAAAATGTTCAAAACTGAGTTTTTATTTATTGTTTACTTTAATAAATACAGAAGAATTTCACGAAAAGTTGCTTTCTATGGTATCATTGAAAAGCATTTTTCAAGAGCTTTAAGATGATGTACCACTCGACCCCCCTTTCCATTTAAGATTTTAGGGGTGTATCTCACCCTGCTCAAGGGGTTACAGATAAGGGTCGAATAATACGCCTTTATTTGTTCCCTCTTCATTTTATAGAAAGTATTTTGAGCGTTTTTTGATTAAGTTTTTCCTTCCTAAGATATGGCCATTTCAAGTTTTTAAATTGTCACCCTGTATGTATATATGTAATATATTTTTAAATATTTACAATCAGCTAGTATATTCCAAAAAATCGTGGTTATTTACTTATATAGATCCACTAGTGTGGAAAAGTAGCTCTTTCAAAACTAAAATGAGTGCGGAAAAGTGAAATTTTCCGCACGCTTGTACAAAAAATATTTTTTTAGAAATATGTAATCGACAGCAAAAGTTATGGTACGAGCGGGAATCGAACCTGCACCTCTGTATTTCTAGCCCTGTTCTGCTATCGAACCACTGATAAGCAATTCCTTAGAACTTGTGTATATTCAAACCCACCAGTATCATAAGCATTGTTGGTCCTGCCAAATATTCTAACTTTATGGCGCGGCGTTATGATATTGGTGGGTTTGAATATGTACGCGGTGATCATTTATAATGTCCCCCCCTCTAACTTTTTTATTTGACGTTTGGTAGAAAAACGTCAAATATAAAAGTTTCACAAAAAACAATAAGCTATTTGCAGCATACATTTTTATATATACAGGGTGTTGCCGAAATCACCCACAGATTAAAGTTATATTTTTTTAAATGGAACACCCTGTATATTATACGCTAAATTAAATCCTATGAAAATTCTGCATATTTTTTGTATAACATGTCCTATACCCAAATACAATAGTTTTCGAAATATCTGCGATTTATTCTAAAGCTTATAATTTAGCTTAGGTGGCTGTGAAGTAGATCGATACCAACAAACAAAATGTTTGTTTATAACTGACAGTGACAGTTACACATTTAGCAACATTATACGTTCTTTTTATTGTAAAATGCCCTATTCGGAAAGAGAAAAACGATTAATTTTGGAAACTTTTATCAAAGCAAATAAGAGTGCTAAATTGGCTCAAAGAGAATTACGTGTAATTAACCCCCGGATGCACATTCCGGACAAAAAAACCTTTCATCGAATTTATGAAAAATTTCAACAAACATCCAGCCTAACGAGAAAGAAGAGAACAATGGAAATTGATGAAGGTAGTGATTTAAACATTTTACTAAAAGTGGAAGAAAATCCCAATATTTCCATAAGAAAAATATCGGGAAGCCTGAGAGAAGAGCTTATTGATCCAAAAAATACATCTTATGGGAGGATTCAAACCACTCTCAAAAATGCAGGATACAAGGCATTCAAAATTAGGCCTACCACAAAATTAACGCCCAGGCATCGAGAAAAAAGGGTTGAATTTTGCCATGCAATGTTGGAAAAAGTTAATGAAAATGAAGATTATTTAAAAAATGTTTTTTGGACCGACGAGTCATCGTTTTATACTAGTGGAATGATAAATCGAAAAAATAGCAGACCCACTGTCTGCTACAGGGAATTTCATTTTCAAGGACGTGAAACTGTTAATGTGTGGTGTGCTATTTTAAACAATAAAATAATAGGCCCTCATTTTTTTCGAAGATACTTTAAACGGTAATGGTTATATGAATTTTCTCCGGAACGAATTAGAAAACTACATGGATGAGCTCCCATTGGAGCAACTGAGAAACCTCGTCTTCCAACAAGATGGTGCTCCTCCTCATTGTGTCGTATTGTTTAAAGACTATTTAAACCAACAGTTCACGGAATGGATTGGAAAAAATGGTACGATAAACTGGCCACCTAACAGTCCTGACTTGACGCCGATGGATGCATTTTTATGGGGAACTCTAAAAGATCGTGTGAACGCAAATAACATCGAAAATAGAGAACACCTAAAAGTCTTGATTAGAACGGAAATTCAAATTCTAAATCAAGAATATTCCCAGTCTATCACTGCCGCTTTGGATCGATTACGAAGAACATACATCAAATGTATTGAAGAAAACGGGGGACCAGTTGAACAATTCCATTTGTAAGAATAAATGTATTATATTATTATCTAAATTATTAATTAAGTTTTAGAATTTTTTTTTGTTTTTGAAGCTTTCAGGCTTCCCGATATTTTTCTTATGGAAATATTGGGCTTTTCTTCCACTTTTAGTAAAATGTTTAAATCACTGCCTTCATCAATTTCCAATGTTTTCTTTTTTCTCGCTAGTCTGGATGTTTGTTGTAATAAAAATTTCCAAAATTAATTGTTTTTCTCTTTCCGAATAAGGCATTTTACAATAAAAAGAACGTATAATGTTGCTAAATGTGTAACTGTCACTGTCACTTATAAACAAATATTTTGTTTGTTGGTATCGATCTACTTCACAGCCACCTAAGCTAAATTATAAGCTTTAGAATAATGTTTTTATTTCTGAATGATAAAATCGCAGATATTTCGAAAACTATTGTATTTGGGTATAGGACATGTTATACAAAAAATATGCAGAATTTTCATAAGATTTAATTTAGCGTATAATATACAGGGTGTTCCATTTAAAAAAATATAACTTTTATCTGTGGGTGATTTCGGCAACACCCTGTATATATAAAAATGTATGCTGCAAATAGCTTATTATTTTTTGTGAAACTTTTATATTTGACGTTTTTCTACCAAACGTCAAATAAAAAAGTTAGAGGGGGGGGACATTATAAATGATCACCCTGTACAAGTCCTAACGAATTGCTCCTTAGTGATACGATAGCGCAATTAGTTAGAACAATGAACTAGAGATCCAGAGGTTGCAGTTTCAATCCCCGCTCGAACCATAACTTTTGCTGTTGATTACATATTTCTAAAAAAATAAGCAAAGATATTCTCATTATTAGTTGCGGTTGTCTTGTCGTACATTTTGGCAGGAATGGTTTTGAGTCCAGAAGTTGCGGTTGCCACTGTGGCTTGATTACAAGAAGGACGAAACCAAACGTATGTTGCAAGAAAATATGGATGTTCGAGAAGTACAGTGCAACATGTCTACTTTTTAATAACTTGTTACGTTCTGGCATCATAAGCAGATGATATAAACTAAAGTAACTTATCCTAACCGAGGCTATTTATTAATGTGGTTACATTTGGTTGCATCTGACTGCACCGTTATCAAGTAAGCAATAGAGGGGATTATAGGGAATAGGCCCTCTGTCTTTATTTAGTGCTTTTTTACCACATTTAAATCTATTATTAGATAAATTAATTTATTAATTTAAGATTATTCATTCCTATTTGGTGATTGTTTTCCAAAGCATGTTGGGCAACGCTTGACTTTTCTGTTCTTCCGTATCTTAAATGTGCTTTGTGTTCTTAAAAACGAATATTTATGGAGCGTTAAGTTTGCCCAACAGATTTTGGATCGCAGTCATTACAGCTAATATCATAGTTGCCACTCCTCTCCTTTAAGTCGACTTTGCCTTTATAGTTTCCAAGGAGATTTTTCTAAGTATTCTCCGTTTTGTAGGCTACTCTAAAACCTACTTTTAAATACTTTTTCTAGACCTCTCATGTACCTGGGATCATATGGGATTACCATGAATTTATTGGGAGAGGTGTGGCATCTATGAAATTAGCCGTAATGACGGCGATCTGAAATATATTGGGCAAACTAACCGCTTCATAAACATTCGTTTTAAAGAACACATGGCACATTTAAGATACGGAAGAAAGAAAAGTCAAGCGTTGCCCAACATGCTTTGGAAAACAATCACCAAAAAGGAATAAATAATCTTAAGTTAATTAAAAATTTATCTAATAATAGATTATTGGGTGCATTTGAGAGTATAGAAATAGTTAAATGGGGTAAGAAAGCACTAAATGAAGACAGAGGGTCTATTCCGTATAGTCCCCTGTATTGCTTACTTGACAATGGTGCAGTCGGGTGTAACCAACCATTTACCTATAACTAGTATCGGATAGGATAAGTTACTTTAGTTTATATCATCTGCTAGTGATGCTAACTTGGTTAGCGAAACGCGCGTCTAGAACGTAACAAGTTGTGGTGTAGTGTGGTTAGAACTCTTGTATTTTTTTCTATCTTCCACCACAGGTTCCACTTTCAATTTTTGGAAACAGGTTCTTATGCCAGGATCAGCTCGGCCCAGAAGCACCACACACCGGTTCATCATCAATTAATTCATCTCTAAGTGATCGATGTTCTACTACTGTCCGAATCCGCAGTGAATCGTAGTGCGTGAGAAATGTAAATCTCAGCGAAAGAACGGTGCGAAGAAGGCTGAACGGAGCAAACCTGTTTTGCGGAAGACTTGCAACGGGACCAGAGCTTACCAAAGGACATCTGGTCGCCCGACTTCGATTTGCTAGGGAACATTGTCACTGGACCGAGAATGAATGGAACAATGTTTTGCTTACAGACAAGTCCAGGTATTGCCTCAGATATTCAGATGGTTGACAGCATGTTTGGCGTCAAACAGAAGGAAGGTATGCTGAATGCACTTTTAGTGCGAGGGTAAGTTGTCAAGACGGTTCCGTTATATTGTGGGTGGCTTTATCTTCATTCATGTTAACGCCAGACCCCATGTAGCACGAATAGTACTGGAATACTTAAACGACGAGAATATAGAGCGGAGAATTGCCGGCTCATAGCCCGGACCTTAATCCGATTGAGTATCTCTGGGATAGACTAGGGAGAAGAATAAGTGCTTCGACACTAGAGGAATTAGGCAGAGCGCTCTCCGAGAAATACGCAGCTATTCTTCAAGATGATATACGTCGTTTGGTAGTAAGTATGCCAAGAAGAAGACTGTTATACAGACTCGCGGTGGAAACACACGATATTAATACTTAATTAATTTTTACTTTTAAACTTTTAGATAGATAGACAGTATGGAGGGGTGACTTGCGCCTATCCATTACTTAGGCCTCTCAGGTGGGCCCATTGTAACCTACTTCGGAGTTTTACTCGTCCAGCGAGCTAACAGCGTTGATGTAGTTCAGCACTCTAGCAGCCGAGCATCCTCCGATTGTGGCCAATTTTGGTCATCTTTCCCCTATAATAGATTATATGGTTTTTACAAGAGCTGAGCAGTAACAAAGAACATGTTCAGCAATCTCGTCGTCCTCGTTCCATCCTCTACAACTTGGATCTGGACGCCCAAGGTGTGAAGGTGTTTGTTTAGCTTACAGTGTCCCGTTAGCATTCCTACCAGTTTTCTGAGATTTCCTCGAGAGAGGAGCGGCCTCAGAGCCACGAATTGCGGCACCTGAGTGTCTAATGCCCTGTCTCCTCCATCTCTCCTTTAGAATCTTTGTTGACTGTTCGTATATCTTTAGATTGATCGCCTTAGAGGATAGCAGCGCGAAGAGTTCAGGGCCGCATGGTTTGCCCTTTGCTTGTTGGTTATGTTTATTATGTCGAATAATAATAAAAAGTCGTTTTTGAAAATGTTCAATCTTTCCTTTAGAACCTCGTGTCTGTGTCAAAAACTTAGCTATCGGGGTGAACAAATAAACAAAATGTTCAAAAAAGATGCACCTTGAGGTAGAATAAGTTTGCAAATGTTTTGAACTGCGGAATAATTCCACAGGGTGTTCAAAAGTTAGACCGAAAAACATAGTTTTTGATTTTCCTGGTACAAGCAACCTACGGAACACATTTTCTGTTCGACAAAAGAAGTTTCAAAAAGTATGATATTTTACCTGTATTGTACAAAAAAATCAATGAGGTCGACTTAAAAACAAAAAAGTTATTGACCATTAAATTTTTTTAATATTTTTTGGTGTCCGATTTTAATGTCGGTTAGTTTATGTTTTGAATTTTGAATTATCGTTTTTTCTTATGCAAAATTTACGTATTTTTGTTATTTTTTTTGTAGCATTTAAGAGTATTATCGACCTTTTCAGTAAGTTCATGAAATTGAACAATCCCTTGTTTTGTGTTTCGAAATTTCATTTAAACTCAGCTGTCTATTAGGTTCGTGGTGTTTACTTTGTTATCTAGGTCACGTTAAAAATAACTACTCAAAATGCATCTCATTTGTATGCACATCATGGCAAATGCGAACTATTTTCGCATCAATTAGTGGACAATAATTTCACAAATACAGTAAATGAGCAAACAATTTGAGATGTATTCAATTCAAAATAACTGAAACCTTCCGCTAGGAACGTATTATATAAAATAGATACGTACTGATACATTTTTAATGATATTTATAGTTCGATTCTTCTGAATATTCAAGTTTTCATCTATCTAAACACCTTCTGATTGTAACAAGAGCCCGTACAATATGCTCGTAAACTCTAGATATGACGTAATATGGTGGATTTACAAGAATTCTTGTAAACTATCAGGCACCGTTCCCAAAAAGTTCCACACATCTTTCTCTGTTTGATAACAGAGAGTATGTATTTGTTTTAAGATAATATAAATCTACACTAAGTGGTTGATTGAAAGAGAGGCAGTAAAGTTAGTGTGCAAATCACCGACCGCTCAGGGAGATTGGTTCGATTTCTATTTATAAGGGCGCCAACCGTTCTATACCAGTGGACTGTTAACCGCTCTAGATGTTATGAGTACCACTCCTCAAGACCACTAAGATAAAATTAATTAAAGTTAATAGTAAAAAAAAATAAAACGAAGCGTATTCAACAAATAACATTCATTAACAAGTTTAGTGCTCCCCAAAATATTTCCAGAAATATGTATCTCCTGTAGGTTATTTTATATAACATATGAAAGAAATTGGCCTTAATTGAAGTTTTTTAAAAAAAATGACAATTGACTGTGTAATGATCCTATGTTAATCAGTTTTCATACCTCATATGCTAAGAGAAAAATCTAAAGTATATTCAAATAAAGAACACTATCCAAATATTAGATCAACTGTGTAAAATCTTTTATGAAAATAGCTAAAGAATCACAATAAAACCTGAAAATTAAGTAATACGGATGAGAAAAGAAATTTTCAATCAGCTAATGACAGGTAAAAGTAATAGCCTCCAAAATCTATAAATGTTTATAAAGAAAATCTTTAAGTTGTTTTAATTTACCGAACAATTTGATCTAACAGTAAAAATTTATCAAAAGATGCAAAATAATCAAGCTATTAATTAACTTCATTAATTCAAATACAATTAACAATAATAGAATAAAAGAAAAGAGTATTATGTGAGTCTAAGAGCAAGCAAATAACAAGAAAAATTTATATAACTAAATTTCAAATTCAATCACCAATATTACTTAACAAATTGACACCATTGTTTTATGTCAAAATACCTTTCTAAAGCAAGTAAATACAATAAATCATAAATATCATCACATATTCCAGTAGTGTTACCTGTCTATAATACTTATTATATACCTTGTATAAACTAACTAGATCTTATAAGTTAAAATTTCAAGATGTGATCACACTTTACAACAACACTGTATCTTAAAGTATATTATACTATCAAATGTTGGCAGAAACCTATAGACTATTGTGTCATAAACTTATACTGTGATGTTCTGTATCTTAAAGCCTACTATACGGTCAAATGTTGACAAAAACCTATAGATTATTGTATCCTAAACTTATAATGTGATATTTGAGTTTCAGCATGAGTTATAAAGTAAAATAATCTTATTGACAACACCAATAATCATGGTTTACGCACACTAGCAGTAGTTAGAACTTTATATCAAAAAGTATACTCTACACTCAAAAGAAATAGAAAAAGTCATAAAGTTGATCAGCAATAAACAATAAAGTCAATTCAGCACAAGGGATGTTAAAATTAAGATACTTATCTAAGTGTCTATCAGCATCGGTGACCTAGATCAGCAGTCTATGATGTAAGTGGCATCGAAGACATTTTCAACTGGAAAACTACACGTACATACTTAAGCACTAGGTAACAGGCTTCTGCTCCACTTACAATGACACATCCAGGTTCAAACCTTGGTTAGGAGAACAGGAACAAGAAGTAGAAGAGGAGGGAGAAGAAGAAAAAACTCTTATTTGATGGTAAAGGGTTTTTTTTGATGGGTCAAACTTTACGAAATGACTAATAATTTCGTAAAGTTTGTCCCATCAAAAAAATATGGTAGGTAGTCAAGTGCAGTTAAATCCTCACAAGAGAGTAATAAAAGGTTCCTCAACCAAAAATATTAAGGTACAATGTAATTAAATACACATAGGAGCCTTTTTAACTAAGTTGGAGACGTAAATCCCAAAAGATGGCCTGGATTAAAACAGGATCAATTCGCCGACAAACTTTCCCACTTAACCTTCACCTTCCAGAGAGACAAGAAGCTTAACCTACCTCACCACCAGGTCAAGGCAGCAGTAGCGGGATGACAATCCGTCAGTGGTGCCACTTTACTAAAATCAAACTGTCCAAATCTGGACAATAGGTCAGCCAATCCCTGAGCTGGATGACAGGAAAGAAAAAATATTTAAAGAAGAAAGTAAAATTACTAATTGAACAAAGCTAAGGCGACATCTACACGAAGACTAGTGAATTGCCTCAATATGAAGCGGAAGATTTCGCTAAGCAGAGGCCGCGAGCACCTTACTACATCGATAGGAGACTTACAGTACCGGATTTACGGATTTTTATGCATTAAAATGTAGTGACGAAATTAAAATGTTACAAAAGTACTTCTTGATATTTTATTAAAAAATATGTCTTAAAAATTATTTATTCTGATAATTATTGAATTATAATTATTCCACTCCTAATAAGAGTGCAATAGTTTATAGTTTTAAAATTTTGCCTGACATTTGGAAAAGAAATATAATAAAAATATACTGTGCTGTCAGTTCTTGATAGTCTATACAAATTCTTCTGTCAGCAGTTTATGCGAAAAAGGGTCTAATATCCATAATTTAATGTATTAACTTTAATTAAAATACCTGCACACTGACAATGTCGATTTTGTTGATTTACAAAAATGGATCGTTTAACTGAAACCTAAAGAATTGAAGTTTTAATTATGCTGGGTTATGGAGATAGAATGCGAAACCTGTAAGGTGTTTGTAAAATTTGTAATGACAAATATACTTTCCTGGAAAGTAAAAGATGCTAGACGTTCTGGCAGACTCGAAAACACAACATAATTCCTCATATAGCTACCAAAACACTAGCAAGAGAAAACAATTTTATAAGTAGGTTGTAAAAAAAACGGAAATGATACATACAAAAAAAATATCTACTGCAACAAACAATAAATTAATGAAACTAAGTAAGACGTTTCAAATGTTATCGATTTCCTTTCTAACAGAAGGTCAGATAGTACGGGAAATAATTTAATACATCAAAAACAATGCCAGCTTCCTCGATTCGTTTACATTCGATTTCTATTCGCTGCTTTAAATCCTCGAGGTCATTGGGCTTAGTCTTATACACCACTTTTTAAGGTGACCCCACAAAAAGTAGTTGAGGGACGTCAAGTCCGGAGACCGAGGTGGCCACTCTATTGTAACCTTACCAATTCATCTTTCAAAAAAACATTGTCTAAATATTCGCGAGCATTTCGAGCAAAATACGATGGAGCACCGTCCTTTTAAAACCATATTTCATCATTTAATGCACCGTTACCTAAAAAAATCAAGTTTAAATACTTAATACAGCAGGTAAAGTAAGAAACTTATACGGAAATAGTTTAGCAATAGCTGGGGCAATTTTGATCCTTAAAAAAATATTTTTCTCCAGTTAAGGTGTCTTCCATAAAGAAGGGACCGATTATTTTTGTATACCACACCAAACATTTATCATTTGGTGAAATTGAGTATGATTTTCACGTATCCGATAGGGATAATCTAACCGTTAAGCTTTTCCATTAAAAAAAGGTTGGTTCGTCAGAAAAAATAATTTGATTGACAAAATTTAGCTTGATATTGCTATGTGCCATCATGGTTTCGCTTAATTCCAAGCACTTATCGTGATCATCCTCAGAGAGTTCTTGCACCAAAGTTATTTTGTACGGATAAAACTTTGCGGTTTTTAGAAGTCGGTCTACGGTAATTTGCGAGACGTCATTTTCTCCTCCTAATGTTTTAGTAGAAAAACGGCTTTTCTTCTAAACTGATTAAAACATTCACCCCCGTTTCCACTAAAAGGGTTTAAAGGTTAGACCAGGTCTAGTTGCCATGGTACTTAAAAGTCTTGGTACGCCAGTTATGTTTCACTGTTATTTTGTAATTGTGACATGTAGAAAAATAAAACTGGATGGAAATACCCTCCCAATAATAAAAAAACTATTTGGAAAGCCCTAATACGCACCATTTTTTAATAGCCTAATTAGAACCTTTTATATTGGTAGGTAAACAATTTTATTGTGGGGCGGCTAAAATGGGTCCATTTTATATTGGAAAAATTACCTAGACTGGGTTGTTTACAACATTAGACATAAAATAAACGTTAAACATCACTCTTCTGTTGAGTTTCTAATTGACTGGTTCTCTGTGTATCGATAAGCAAGTGTATGTGAAGACGAGAATGTCGAGTCAAACGCGCCGAAGTTCCAAAATTTCTCGTGACAAATTTTATTATATTTGTGGAGAATTTCTGGTGAAATCACAAGCCAGGCCGTTTTCCGAAAATGTAAAAAAAGCCTACTTTAAATATTTTGGTATGTTAATTGGGGATGAGATAAGCGGTGTGCTGTGTTAGTTGTAGTGTATCATTGGTGCAGTGGATGAAGGAAAGAGAAAAAGTATGCCTTTGCAGTTCCAATGGTACGGCGAAAACCCATCAATCATTCTGACGATTGTTATTTTTGCCTGACACTGAATCTGCCGTACCACCTGTTCCTCATAATGTAAATTTGCCAGTGCCGATTGCGCCTTTAAATTGGCAAGCTATTGATTTGGGAGATAATGGAGATAACGCATCATCAGGTAGCTCAGAAGAACAGTGCACCGATGGAAATTTAAAACCCTCTATACCAGTTGCCCATTCAGTTGCAATGAAAGAAAATTATGAAAATATGCGCACGATTTTGGATAAAATAAACTACAATAGGATTAAGTAGCAGATATATGGGGACTTAAAAGTTATAGCGATTTTAGTGGGACTTCAGGGGGGGATTGCAAAATATTGCTGTTTTCTTTGTTTATGGGACAGTCGTGCAATAAATCAGCATTATGTAACAAAAATTTTGCCAGAAAGAAGCGAATTTCAACCGGGAACTCAAAATAATAAATTTATACCTCTTGCTGATCCCAAAAATGTCCTTTTGCCTCCTCTTCACATTAACCTTGGGCTGATGAAAAACTTTGTGAAGGCTTTGAATAAAGATGGTGATGTATTTAAATACCTAAGACAAGTCTGTCCCCAGTTAAGTGATGCCAAATTAAAAGAAGGGCCAGAAAATCAGAAAATGGCTGGACGATGTCAATTTTACGGAAAAGCTTAGCAGGCAGGAACTCAGAGCACGGAATTCATTTGTTAAGATGCGTATAAAGCGCTTGGTGCCAGAATGTCATTAAAAATTCACTCCCTCCATTTCCAACTGTCATTTTTTCCTAAAAATTTGGGAGCTGTTAGTGACGAGCAAGGTGAAAGGTTTCACCAAGATATCAGAACAATGGAAATTCGGTAACAAGGACGATGGCATCCAGCCATGATGGGTGACTACTGTTAGTTTTTGAAGGGAGAAGATAGGACAGCTCATAAACGGAAAAAATAAAGTTTAATTAGTGTTTTAAGTTAATATTTTCCTCGTTTGCTTTTCTCTTAGAGGTATGGTATGTTTAATAGGCGAAAACTGTAAACATAGTCAATAAACAGGGTTAAGAATTTTCTGAAATCATTTTTTCTATAGATATTAAGTATCGTAACATTCGATATGGTTCTACAACTCTAACAAGAAAACCCTACGTGCTACAACTTTCTATTTGTGATTTTCGTATTTCGATAGATCCATTCTATTAGATTATGCTATTCTGATTTGTGTTACAATAACAACATTTTTTTTGTCGGCCAGTGTATTTGTTCAATTGTTGAAAAGGTCACCCTAAATCTGTAACTGTCAGGTTAGACCTGTACAAAATTTAAACCTCTTTAGTGAATACGGGTAATCACCATCTGTTGCGTTTTAGGTTTTTTAGGTCTAAGTCAAACTAATCAGGTAACCTTTTGTTTGCAGGTATTTTGATAAAAGGTAATATATTAAATTATGGATATTTTATTTTTGCAAAAACTGACTTTCATAAAATGTCATATTATATAGGGTGTTTCATTAAAAAAAGATAATTTTCCTTTTATAACAGAAAAACAGTAAACTTGGCAGCAACGAGAAACTCGCCATTGGATCAAGCAATTTTGTTACACGCTGTATATATATATATATTTATATATATATATATATATATATATATATATATATATATATATATATATATATATATATATATATATATATATATATATATATATATATATACATATATATATATAAATATATATGTATGTATATATATATATATATATATATATATGTATATATAAATATCAAGTACTTTCTTGGAATTAGGTTTGTGGATTGAACAAACAAACTTTAATTGACTATTTTTCGCCTGTCCATTTCAGGCTTTTTCAAAATATTTAATTCTGCACATCTAAAAATTAAATACAAAAATTGTATATATGTAAGATAATAAACAAAAACAATTAGGTATAATCGGCACGCACTAAAATTATTAAAACATTTATTTAAAATAGTACAGTACATACCTTGAGAAAGATGTTCTTTTACCTTGCTTGGTGGTGTGGAGGTAAGTGATACATGGTTAAAGAATTTACTGTTTTTTTTTATATATATCCTTTAGTTTTTCTGATTATATTTACAATGTAGAACTATTTGTGGATACGGGTTGTTTTAAAAAAGTATTTGTGTGAGTCTGACAGTATACAGTATGTATTTATATTGATGGAAAATAGTTTATAACAATTGAATTAAATTAGATTGTGATATATTTGGCTGAGATTGTCAATGTCTTTCGGAGATCGTTTACTGTATTTTTTTCTTTTTTTATCTCGACCATTTCTTTGAATGTCAGTTTATGGTAATGTTGTTCTTTTGATAAGACCTGTTGTACCAAAAATCAAATTCATGTTTCATGTCTCTTTCATGTCTATTTGATAGGTATTGTGTGGTCATGCCTATATATTTTTTGGGGCAGTTTAGGCAGGGAATGCTGTAAACTACGTTTGATTGTTTTTTAATTGGTGTCTGACTTTTTAGTGGTGTATATAAAGATTTAAGGGTATTGTTAGATTTGTGGCATACTGGTTCATGTTCGTGTTTACCGAGAATGTGTTTAATCTTTTCAGAAAGACCTTCAGTGTATGGCAAAGATATGTATGTAGTTGTTTTATTGTTGTCATGATTATTTACAATATGTTTTTGTGGTATTGTATAATTTTTGGGTTTTCGCTAATTCGTTCGATGGCTTTTAATGGGAAATGATTTTTTAAGAGAGTATTTTTAACTTTTATTTGCAATGTTCAATCGGCATATAGGTGATGTCAGTGTTAGTGCACGGTCAACTAATCCTATCATCACGGAGTTTTTTCTCATTTTGGGTGACTGGAATTATAATTAAGGTAGCAGGAGGACCAGGTTTTTTTGGCGTACCACTTAGTTTTCATGCCTTTTATTTTGTGGTCTCTTATTAATGTTAAATCCAAAAAGTTTATAGGACCATCATTTTCTATTTTCGGAAGTAAACTGCAATTTTGGATGAAAATTGTTAAAGAGGGAGATAATTTCCGTTGTTTTATTTTTTGGTATGGCTAATAAACAATCATCCACGTACCTTTTAAAAAATAATATTGGTACATTGGCTTTTTGTAACACTGTTTCTTCTAGATATTCCATTACTATTTGGGCTGCGGTGGAAGAGATGGGTGAACCCATCGCACATCCGTCAAGTTGTTGGTAGTAATCATCTTTGTATTGGAAATAGTTGTTCGAAAGAATGAGATCTATCCCTTCTATGAATTCTGTGCAAGTGAGTGTTGTGTGATTCTTTATCGATTCCATTTTTCTTTAATGATTTGTTTTAAAAATTTAGTCGGAATGTTTGTATATAAGGATATTACGTCTAGAGCGATGAGTTGGAAATTATTTAGTATTTTAAAGGGTGTCTATAAACTTTTTAAATTCAAACGAATCTTTAATGTAATAATCATTTCTGCCTGTAATTTTTGATAAACAATTTGATAAAAAACTTGAAAGTTTGTAGAATGGTGACAATGGGTCTCATAGGAATGTCAACATAATTCTGTTCCACCAAAATTCTATGGAATGCCTAAACTTCACAAACCCGACATTCCTATGAGACCCATTGATTCCTATATTCAGTCACCATTCTACAAACTTTCAAGTTTTTTATCAAATTGCTTATCAAAAATTACAGGCAGAAATGATTATTACATTAAAGATTCGTTTGAATTTAAAAAGTTTATAGACACCCTTAAAATACTAAATAATTTCCAACTCATCTCTCTAGACGTAATATCCTTATATACAAACATTCCGACTAAACTTTTAAAACAAATCATTAAAGAAAAATGGAATCAGATAAAGAATCACACAACACTCACTTGCACAGAATTCATAGAAGGGATAGATCTCATTCTTTCGAACAACTATTTCCAATACAAAGATGAATACTACCAACAACTTGACGGATGTGCAATGGGTTCACCCATCTCTTCCACCGCAGCCCAAATAGTAATGGAATATCTAGAAGAAACAGTGTTACAAAAAGCCAATGTACCAATATTATTTTTTAAAAGGTACGTGGATGATTGTTTATTAGCCATACCAAAAAATAAAACAACGGAAATTATCTCCCTCTTTAAAAATTTTCATCCAAAATTGCAGTTTACTTCCGAAATAGAAAATGATGGTGCTATAAACTTTTTGGATTTAACATTAATAAGAGACCACAAACAAATGGCATTAAAACTAAGTGGTACACCAAAAAAACCTGGTCTTCCCACTATCTTAATTATAATTCCAGTCACCCAAAATGTCAAAAAAACTCCGTGATGAACACTGACATCACCTATATACCGAGTTGACATTCTAAATAAAGTTAAAAATACTCTCTTAAAAAATCATTTCCCATTAAAAGCCATCGAACGAATTATAAAGCGAAGAACCCAAAAATTATACAATGCCACAAAACATATTGTAAATAATCATGACAACAATAAAACAACTACATACATATCTTTGCCATACACTGAAGGTCTTTCTGAAAAGATTAAACACATTCTCGGTAAACACGACATAACCGTATGACACAAATCTAACAATACCCTTAAATCTTTATATACACCACTAAAAAGTCAGACACCAATTAAAAAACAATCAAACGTAGTTTACAGCATTCCCTGCCTAAACTGCCCCAAAAAATATATAGGCATGACCACACAATACCTATCAAATAGACATGAAAGAGACATGAAACATGAATTTGATTTTTCGGGTACAACGGTCTTATCAAAAGAACAACATTACCATAAACTGACATTCAAAGAAATGGTCGAGATAAAAAAAGAAAAAAATACAGTAAACGATCGGAAAGACATTGACAATCTCAGCCAAATATATCACAATCTAATTTAATTCAATTGTTATAAACTATTTTCCATCAATCATAAATACATTCTGTATACTGTCAGACTCACACAAATACTTTTAAAACAACCCGTATCCACAAATAGTTCTACATTGTAAATATAATCAGAAAAACTAAAGGATATATATAAAAAAAAAACAATAGAATTCTTTAACCAGTGTATCACTTACCTCCACACCGCCAAGCAAGGTAAAAGAACATCTTTCTCAAGGTATGTACTGTACTATTTTAAATAAATGTTTTAATAATTTTAGTGCGTGCCGTTATAACTAATTGTTTTTATTTATTAACTTACATATATACACTTTTTGTATTTATTTTTAAGTGTGCAGAATTAAATATTTTGAAAAAGCCTGAAATGGACAGGCGAAACGTCAATTAAAGTTTCTTTGTTCAATCCACGAACCTAATCCCAAGAAAGTACTTGATCTTTATAAATTGTAAGGTTCAAGAAGAGAAATATAAATATATATATATATATATATATATATATATATTACAGGGATTCTTACATATCTTGATATTTGGCGCCTATCATAGACAAATCATATTCATTATATTATTCATGTATATCCTAAGTTCTTAAATATAGAATTATCTGACGTCAACAGAATATCATGCCGTTGACATTTACTAAAAAAATACCGTATCAATAAATTTAACATTACATTACTTTATTTATATCAACAATGCAATTTAAAATTGGCATTTTCATTATATTTTACATTGTACAACTGTATTAGTTAGTAAGTAGCATTGGTGCCAATATGACTTAAACCTTTTTTTAAAATCAGTTTTCAAATACTTACGTACAATTTGCCTTTTTCAGATAGTGAAATTCCAGATAGAAATTGTTCTTGTTGCGAGAGATGTTGCATGGATTACGAAGGATGGCTTCAGTTCCAACAAGGACTTTACCAAATTGTTAAAGATCCTTTATTCGAACTGGCAATTACGGTCTGCATTGTGCTTAACACCATGTTTCTTGCAATGGAACATCATGGTATGAGCGAATCAATTCTTCGCGCCTTGGATGTTGTAAATAAGGTAAAAAAATATGAAAAGAAATTAAATAAAACATCCAACAAAGCTCTCCCTCTGATATAGAGATGAAAAATAATTTTCGAGAATTTGTTTTTTGATAAATTACCAGGAAAATTTCATACCTGTTTTTGTCACTAACTGTACAAAAGACTATGTAGCCAATTTCTTCTAAATTTTCTATAATGGTCTTGATAAAAGTATATAATATTTCTGAATTAAGTTCAACTACAGGAGATATATGAATGACTTCTGTAAGGCTTGTTGTTGTGAATTTCATCAAAAAGTAATATAACATATTTTTCTTTATCTGTGAAATATTGAAAAATGTTACGAGCATAGGTTAAAAAAAATTTCTTTCATCGATCAGATCCTCATCTGTTAAAGATCTATTACAAATAGATTTTACTGTGATAGGATGAGGTAAGATAATAGGAGCATGACTTCGCAAATATTTATAGCAATGAGGGCTTATTGTAAACAAAATTGAACATAACACAATGATGCTTGGTGAATATCGATACCTTTCTTTTGAAGTACTTAACAAAGTTAACTGTTCTAAGAGAAATTTTAGATTTTGAGTGAGTTCGTCAGAACTTTTTAGGTTTAAAAGAATATCAGTCACAAATTTAAAAAAAATATATATTTTCATTGTCAGACTTAACTTTATCTAAATTGGGAGTTTCTGCGGGAGTTCCACTAGTATTGGGGAGTTGACTTGACTCGGTATGGTATAAATCGCGAGTTTCATTAGGATCAGGAATGTCGCTATCAAGATTTATTGGTATTGACATCATTATATTGTCAATTGTGTCAATTAAACTTTCTATTTCATCCAAACTGCTAGATAAAAATGGTGATTTTAAATTTGTTATTGAAACACAAACAGATTGACCATATCAAAGTGTTTCTAATTTTAAGTCCCTATTTATAACAATTGCTCAAGTTACTAGGGGCCCAGGACTATATTCAAGTTTGAATAAAGTTATTTTATCTGTATCCTTTACCGAAAATCTCCCTTTCCTTAAACTAGAATTTAGAAATACTTT
This sequence comes from Kuschelorhynchus macadamiae, assembly GCA_030620095.1. NCBI lineage: Eukaryota > Metazoa > Arthropoda > Insecta > Coleoptera > Curculionidae > Kuschelorhynchus > Kuschelorhynchus macadamiae. The sequence goes on along the minus strand of JAUTXW010004017.1, from coordinate 2,597 downwards.
TAAAAACTCTTCTTTGCTTTGCTCTATGGCTTGTAAAAGATGTAGTTCATAAAAATTCTTATTTTTTTCATCTTTACTTTTGCGGTCAAGAATGTTTTTTAACAAATAACTGGGGCAATTTGGGAAAACCGTTGGTACAGAATTTTCTTTTAATCGGGATTTTTTTAAATGTACTGAAATAATTTTATCTGTTCTGAACTATCCCAAATTATACTAACTCTAAAAAAATCATTCGCGGAATTGCATGTAGCCATTTTTTCGCAAATCACTGTCTTTTGGGGAAACTAAACACGTGAAATTTTTCACACTGTTTTGATTTCGGTTCGAACGAACAACTTAGAGAAAAGAGTGTCCCGATACTTCTTCACTCTTCAGGACAACTCGGGATAACCCAGGAATAGAGAAGTAAAATTGTATACAGGGTGTTTTTTAATTAAGTGTCAATATTTAAGGAGGTGATTTTTGGGTCCATTTTAAGAAGAAAACTTCATATAAACATATGTTTTAAACGGTGTAAATTTTGAGATACAGGGTGTTAAACTTTCAATAATTTCTTAATTTTTCGATAATATCTCGAATACCACTCTAGATATTGTAATGAAATTTGGTATAAGGCTAATATGCATCTAGTGGAATTTTCTGATGTAGAACATTTTTTTTATTTCCACCAGTGGCGTCCGTACGGAATCCGACCTGCATATTTTCCCCGACATTGATAGTACGCCACTGATTTAAAAAAAAAAATATTTTGAAATTCCCATTCATTTTTTTGAGCAAGTTTGATCCCTTGGTAATTTTGTGTTGGACGCACAGTTTTCGTTTTAAAAAAGCTAAACCGTTTCTCTGCATGGTCCAAACAATCCTGGTCATAAGACGGATATCACCATGCATTCAGAGGAATATTGTTGTATTAAACTCGAGAAATCAAATCTTGTCGTAAATAATTACTAAAAGTTTTCAAAAACAAACAAATGAATCAATAAAAATGCTTTATTTTAGAAAAATCAGTGGTGGGAAAGTAATTACTATGTCCATTCTTATTAAAATCAGAAATCGCTTTATCTTAGTGAGAGATATTTATAGATAATAGTATGTAGTCTTCAGCCACCAATCTAGGACCACCATGTCAATGTTTTTCAGAAGTCTGTTCCTTCATAAATACTTTTATAAATTTTGTTAAAATAATATGACATTCTTCAACCATAACAAGTTATTTACAAAACTATACTAATACAATTAGGTACATAATTAATAATTTCAACAAAAATAATTAGGTTTTAACAAATTGACACACACTTTGTGAAACAAAATAGAAGAAAAAAATTAGATAAGTTTTTTGAAAATGCCCACTACCTTGGAAAATATACGCTTCAGCCTTTTCCTCATGTTGTCGTGAACTCTTTGAAGGATACCCTCGGTGTTTCTGATAATATCGCAAGAATCTCTTATACGATCGCTTCAGTTCCTCTATAGTGTTTACTGGGGTGCGGCAAACTAAAGATTTAAGATATCCCCATAGAAAAAAATCCAAACTATTTAGGTCTGGGGACCTAGGGGGCCATGGTTTGGGTCCGCCACGACCTACCCATCTGTTGTTAAATTACGGTTCAAATATTCTCTGGCTTCAATACTAAAATGAGCGGGCGCGCCATCGTGCATGAACCTCATTCTGTTTCTAATCAGAATTGGTATATCTTCTAACAATATCGGCAAATCGTTCTCAAGAAACCGGCGATAATTACGGCCATTTAGTCTTTCTGGAAAAAGGTCCAATTAGGTGATTTAAATAATGTGACCCAAACATTTACAGAGAATTGCTCTTGATGATGATGTTCTACAATAGCATGAGGTTCTCATCGGCCCAGATATGATTATTGGAAGTTTCTGATAGCGTTCCTAGAGAAGTTCGCTTCATCTGTGAACATTATTTCGCGATCAAATAAGGGATTACGCGCAATTTTTTCCAAAAATCATTCACAAAAATTAACTCGGAAAAGAAGATCTCGGGGAAGTAAAGGAAAAAAAATCATGTAGAATTCTCCAAACTAGAATGTGCGAAATATTTGGGTTAATTCCAATTTTCCTAGTACTCAGTTCAGGATTTTCATCTATGGAATTTAATACTGCCTGTTCAATTTCTGGAGTTTCTAGTCCCATGGGCCCCTTTTAATTGATTCTTTGGCTTAAATGTACCTGTTTCAGTCAACCTTCTATGCACATTTGCAAATATTCGCCTATCTGGTATGACTCTACCAGGAAAGCGCTCCTGATATAATCGCCTAGCTTCCGGTGAACTGCCATCAGCCAAACCATACATGTAATGCATGTCTGCCAACTCTTCATTGGTAAACTCAACCATTTCTTTTCTCAGATATATCAGATATTTAGAACACAAAATTAATTAAACCCGACTGAATCTGAAAGCTGAACTGCCAAATTAGTTTACAAGAGAAGTATTAATCTCGACAGCCAAAGCCTACTATAATAATAATTATTATTAGTAATCTTTCTTTATTGATGAACTAGTAGTATTTTATAGTTTCGTGTTAAAAAATTATAAATGAAATAATAATTTTGAAATCTTTGGGTAGTAGTTA
>JAUTXW010004016.1:25000-67723 GCA_030620095.1 Kuschelorhynchus macadamiae | reverse complement strand
GTACGAAGGTAGCGATGGCAATAATTTATAAGCGAGCGCAAGTGTAGTTACACACTAATCAGTAAAAAAATTCTATTAAGGTAATTCTTTTGTAATATTTATCACCTACAAGTATTTTCGAAATACATAATATAAATGAGTTTTAGTTTAGGTTAGCACCGTTCGTATTTATCTACTATCTTATATTATACAGGGTATTACAGAAGTAGGTGCCCTAATTTGGCTGTAGATAGATTTTAATGAAATAACAAAAAAGTCCCATCCTTTAAAGATACAGGGTGTTAAAAGATTAATATCGCTTAAGCCCTTAGGGTAAGAATAAAAATAGAGTTCATTATTTACATATTTAGCCACTGCCAAGATTACCTCACAGTATAAGGTCGATCATACGGGCGATGCCAAGCCTAGCCAGGAACTTCAACGTTTATACCAATTTATATTACGGTGAATATGTTTAAGCATGATGCAATAAAATTTTCATACAAAGAATAGTAATGTTTTTCCAGTATTAGTTTCTAAACAGCATAAAGAAATGACTTTTATTGCAAAATAGTGAAATACAAGCTAAAATACCCAAAGCCCCAAATCATATTACACAAGTAACAAGAGTTTTAGTTAGATATGGCAATCCCGATTGACAACTCCACGTATTAGGCCACTTTCATTGACAAGGGATCCTTATAGCAAAAAAGTATCACTGGCCGACAAGATTTTTCTAACAGTTAGTTGTAGTGTATCATTGGTGCTGTGGATGAAGGGAAAGAGAAAAAGTATGCCTTGGTATGGCGAGAACCCACCAATCATTCTGACGATTGTTATTTTTGCCTGACAAAGACTGAAGGTTATTCCAAAAAGGGAAAGCACAATATAGAATATCCAAATTTGCAATCTGCCATACGACCTGTTCCTCATAATGCAAATTTGCCAGTGCCGATTGCTCCTTTAAATTGGCAAGCTATTGATTTGGGAGATAATGGAGATAACGCATCATCAGGCAGCTCAGAAGAACAGTTCACCGATCCCACTTCTACCAGAGGTCCCAGTTCCGGCGAGCCACATTTGATTGTTCAAAGTGAATTAAATGATATAGTACGTGATTTCGGGTTATCCAAGCAACAGTCAGAACTTCTGAGTTCCCGCTTTAAGGAATGGAACCTATCGGCCAAAGAAACAAAAATTACGAATTTTAGAAAAAGAAATGCTATGTTTTCTGAATTCGTTGTGCGCGTGTACTGATATTGACAGTTTATTACAGGAACTTGATATTGAACATTCTCCCCGTAAGTGGCGCTTATTCATAGACTCATCTAAATATAGCTTAAAAGCTGTGTTATTGCATAATGGAAATTTAAAACCCTCTATACCAGTTGCCCATTCAGTTGCAATGAAAGAAAATTATGAAAATATGCGGACGATTTTGGATAAAACAAACTACAATAGGTATAAATGGCAGATATGTGCGGACTTAATCCGGATCCCAAAAATGTCCTTTTGCCTCCTCTTCACATTAAACTTGGACTGATGAAAAACTTTGTGAAGGCCTTTAGAATAAAGATGGTGATGGATTTGAATACCTAAGACAAGTCTTTCCCCAGTTAAGTGATACCAAATTAAAAGAAGGCATTTTTATTGAGCCACAAATCAGAAAATTGCTGGACGATGTCAGGTTTACGGAAAAGCTTACCAGGCAGGAACTCAGAGCATGGAATTCATTTGGTAATGTAGTAAGAAGATTTTTAGGCAACAATATGGACGAAAATTATGAACAATTAGTTAATGAACTCTTAGATGCTTATAAAGTGCTTGGTACCAGAATATCAATAAAAATCAGCTTCCTCCGTTCCCATCTGTCATTTTTTCCTAAAAATTTGGGAGCTGTTAGTGACGAGCAGGGTGAAAGGTTTCACCAAGATATCAGAACAATGGAAGTTAATATTTTTCTTGTTTGCTTTTCTCTTAGATGTATGGTATGTTTAATAGGCGAAAACTGTAAACATAGTCAATAAACAAGGTTAAGAATTTTCTGAAATCATTTTTTCTATAGATATTAAGTATCGTAACATTAGATATGGTTCTACAACTCTAACAAGAAAACCCTACGTGCTACAACTTTCTATTTGTCATTTTCGTATTTGGATAGGTCCATTCTATTAGATTATGCTATTCTGATTTGTGTTGCAACAAAACATTTTTTTTGTCGGCCAGTGAGTCTACAGTAAAGATTGTTACAGCGTCACGTGACCGGCGTGGCTTAAAAACCAATAGGGGGTCGTGGAACTACAATAAACTTTAACATTAAAGAAATTAATTTGCTAAAAGTATTTTAACCGAAAAAATTAATTCAATTAAAATTTTCATTAGGTACCAAGTTTTACTTAGCTTCTCTACTGCATGTGTTTTAATGTATTATTGTGTAATTATTGATATGGTTCAAATCTTCTAATTATATGTTGCCTTACTTCAAGAAGCAGCGTTCTAAATGCGCGGTGACATTAGAAGAACATTGATTTTTTAAATATTTAATAAATAAGTTTTATTTACTTTATCTTGGACATTGCGAAACTAGAAGCTTTAGTTGACCTAACTATGGTGCGGCAATGTGAGATTGTAAAGAAATGGCCGTTTAAGTTTGGAATTGTCTTTTAATCACTAAGTAAACATCTAGATTTCCTTTTCCAGGGGACTTGTTATGTCTAATGGAAGATACCGTATTCACTTAGTTTGGGTCACATGACGTATTGACCAATCCGGTTCAGTATAATAAAACGTTTATTTCGTCGGGGTCATGTGAGAATACTCAGAAGCAAAATGATACAAGAAAGACTCTGAGGTGATTTTTTTGACGATTACAATAGTTTTTCTATCAGAGAATCAAAATAATTATAGAATATATCTATACTATATTAAAATAGTCAAAGGGCGTCTCACGCTCAAAACAACGTACTGCGATTTCGAAAATTACTAGATTTTGGATGAAATCTGGGGATAAAATTTCGGGCCTTTTTTTGATTTACAGTTGAGTTGGGCCAATTTTTTATATAAGTGTTGTGAGGTAAAGGAACTTAAATTCTTTGGGTAATTAAAACTAAAAATGTCTTCCTAAACATGTTCTAAACTGGTTAGAATTTAAGATATTGAAAATTAAAAAAAATCTTTTATTTTTTAAATTTAGCTATTAACATGGAATAACAATATGACAACTGGCTATTCTATTTTTATCTTATAACTCTCGCTTTTTTTACTTTCCTCGCAAGGGGAAAGTATTCTAGTTGCAAAAAAACATGTTCTCTCAGTTCCCTCGGTTAGTCTGTATGTCTGACCGCGACAAAGCTCAAGAACTGTTTGTCCTATTTACTTCAAGTTTTGGTTAAAAAATTAAGGTCATAAGATGATGACGTGGTAACATTTTGGTAAAAATCCAACATGGCAGAACAAAATGAGGGTCTATTGAAATGTTAAAAAATTATTACTAAAAAACTGCTTATCCATTTTATCCAAATGTTGCAGAAAAATTAGATGTGACATGACCACCAACTGATAAGTTTTACTACAAATCCAAAATGGCGGCCTAATAAAATGTTATAAAAGTCAATGCAGAAAACTACTGCATCGGTTATGTTCAAATTTTGCTCAAAAATCAAATATTATATAGGAATGAACTGGTAAAATGTTGAGATAAATTTAAAATGGGGGAACAAAACGGTGACCTAATTAAATATTTAAAAATATCTGAAAAAAGTACTTATCGGATTGATTGATTGATGACATTTGAATATTTATTACTAAAAATATATGAATTGCTCACTTAATATTGATTTTTAATCAAATCTGTATAAATATTAAAATTCGCTCTCAATCTAGGCATTCCTACTTCCATTTTTTAAATATTTACTACAAATGTATGATATGTATTCTCAAATACCTTCAGATGTCTATTTTCTTTCAGCCAAATCTATACAAATGTTAAAATTCCGCCGCCATGTTGGCAATATAATCTTGAATTTTTAAAATGTTGACAAAAATTCATGATGTGCGGTCCTATATACCCCTAAATGCCGAATTTTAGTAAAATCTGCAAAAATTTTAAAATTAGTCTGCTATGTTGGTGCCGCCATTTTGAATTTTCAAATATTGACTAAAATTTCATAACTTTCATTCTTGAATACTTTAGATTCGGCTGAAATATCTAGATACTGATAATCTGTGCAAATGACAAAATTCGTTCCCTATATTGGCGCCACCATTTTGATTTTGTGCATTCTTAAATAATCCCCACAAATGTTAAAATCGTTCGTCCGACCTGTTGACATTGTCATTTTTACACCGCTATTTTGAATTTGTAAATGCTGACACTCTTAAATTCTCCTAGGCACTGATTTTCAGATTAATCTACAAAAGCAACAAAATTCCGCCGCCATTTTGGATTTCTAAACGTTGACTAAAAAAAACTCGGATTATTTATATCCGAAAGTGTATGCATGTCAAATTTGAAAATAATCGGTAATGGAAGTGGTGAAAAATCCATTACAAGATTTGAGCCAGACATACAAACATACAATCAGACGAATAGGAAGCCAATAAGAGCGCGTTAAAAGCATTGATTTTAGTTTAAAACTCTAACTCCCGTATTCACTAAAGAGGTTTAAAGTTAGACAAGGTCTGACTTGACAGTTACAGGTTTAAGATGACATTTTTAACAACTGAACAAATATTTTTTCTAAATGTCACAATTACAAAATGACAGTGACATAAGGCAAACATAACTAAAAACTAAAGTTTAATAATATATAAATAACTAATTTCCTTTTAAACTTATCTAACTTAATGGTTTTATTTTAGATAGTGAAGTAGGAAACGATTAATTATTATTTTATTTTTGAAATTTGTAAAAATGCGAATTTGCCTCATTAGGGAATAGGTGAGAATCCTTCCTTTTGTCAATGATAATGAGGCATGACCCATTTCTTCATTTTCTTACATCAAATATTTTAACGGGTCGTCATTTTGTTTCGCCATTTTGAATTCATACCAATATTTGACCAGTTTTTTTTGTATCAGATGTAATTTTTGTGGAAAGTTAAATAAAATCAAAGTTAATCGAGTAAGTGGATTTTTTAGCTATACCGGAACAGACCGAGAGACCGACCGTAATGGAAAAACATGAAGATCTGTAAAAACCCGGAACGATGATTTTTTCACGATTAATGATATTTCCTTATGCGGGAAGTAAAAACTCACGCCGCCCCTGACATTCGTCAACAACACTTCTTGGTTTATCGTAAACATTGGTCGATAGAATATGAAAAATAGGGAAACCATGTTGGCGCATACCCCTAACGTGATTTATGAATGAATTGTGATCTATACTTTAATTCTTACTCTAAGCTTAAGCCTATACTTACTTGCAATAACATTGAAATCAAATTAAATATATTTATAATATTTCCGAACGTCTCTGTCGAATAAGCGGGGCAAAGAGGCTCCTCAATCACAAATGAGATACGTTACAATTTTGAAAGGCTTTACCGTTTACACAAAATTAATGCAGTCAATATATTTAACAAACATTTTAATAGAAATTATGAAATATAAAATAATGATCAAAAGAAAAACATTTGTTAATTGGCTTTATCAGAAACAGCCCTTGTTATCAGTTATTCTTTTTTTTCAATTTTGAAGTAGTTTCACATATAGTTATGTAAAAATATCTACAGGGTGGTTCAATAATAGAGAACGTTGGTTTGTAACTCGGGAACCGTTAATGACAGAACTTAAGGAAAAAACATTTATAAGTAAATTGGCCAAGAGATATCGCTGTAAATTATTTTCAAGTTCGAAAGTTGGCCGTTAGGGGTAGTAACTGCAACACAATTGTGTAAATATCAATTTTCTCTTAAACGTTTATAATTGAGGTACCGTCAAAGTGGGTGACTTGAATTTGGAGGGTGAAGTGGAAAAAATCTGCACGGCTAGACATTTAATTAAGTTAATACGCAAAAGAACCGGAGCACGCTGTTTAGGCACTGCCGCGCGTTCGACCTTGGTTCATGTTTACTTTCAGGCTAAAACTCGTCGCGCCATTCCAAACTAGTGCGCCGTAGGAACAAGCCAAATTGTTCGTTAAAAATTGTTAAAGTTGTGAATAGCTAGAACTTTCACTTGAGGGCCATAGTTGGAACCTAGTCTAAGGTATGCTTTTTTAATATTAGATGGAAAAAATAGTTTCTTTGAAGACTTTATCATAGTTTTGCTAAAATATTAAGGTTTTTATTTTTTTTAAATATTTTTTAACCTTCGGATACATTTTTAGGGTGACTTGAAAAATCATGCCACAGAAATATAAAAAGAAAATTGGCGGGCGGCGTTATGCGAACTATACAAATGACCAGCTAGAAAGTGCTCTAGCCGCAGTTAGACATGGGATGTCATATTCCGAGGCTTCCGAAACCTATAATATTCCTTTGGTGACTATATGGAGGAAGATAAAGAATAAATACCCGAAAAAGTTTGGGGGACAACCTGTTTTAAACTCTACAGAAGAAAAAGCCATTGTAGAAGCTATCGTTACAGCGGCAGACTGGGGTTATCCGTATGAGAAAGAAGATATAAAATTGTTAGTTAAAAATTACTTAGATCGAGCTGGTAAACAGGTGAGCAAATTTTCCAATAACATGCCTGGGAAAGATTGGTGCGCCGACTTTCTTACAAGGCATAAAGATGTATTAAAGGTTCGTTTAGCTGAAAATATAAAAAGATCGAGAGCCGGAGTGTCAAGAAATGTTTTATGTGAATATTTTGATAGACTGGAAGTTTCTCTCAAAGACGTACCTCCAGAAAACTTAATAAACTATGACGAGACAAATTTTGTCGACGACCCTGGAAGACCTAAGGTTATTATACGAAGAACTATGAAACATGCAGAAAAAGTGTGTGATTCTACTAAATCTGCCCACTCAGTCATGTTCTCTGTAACAGCGGCTGGGCTTATGTTGCCCCAATACGTAGTCTACAAATCCGAAAATTTGTGGTCCACATGGACTCAAAGTGGCCCTGAAGGTTGTATTTACAACCGAAGCAAACCAGCCGGGGTTTGACCAAAGTTTGTTTGAAGATTGGTTTTTCAAGATCGTTGTTCCTTATTATAGACGTCTAGATGGCCCAAAAGCTATAATTGGGGACAACCTAGCAAGTCATTTGTCAGAGGCTGTAATAAGAAAATGCAAAGAAGAAAACATTAGATTCATTTTTTTACCAGCAAACAGCACTCATTTAACACAGCCTCTTGATGTGTCCTGCTTCAGACCAATTAAGATTGCCTGGAGACAAGAGTTAAAAAAATGGAAAATCTCAAATCCAGGAGTGTTACAAAAAGATCATTTTCCACGAATTCTGAACAGAACCATAAAATCGATTGCCCTCTCAGTGGCAAAAAATATAAAATCTGGCTTTGAGGCCACAGGGTTATACCCTCTTAACCGAGAAAAGGTACTTGTAAAAGTCCCAGACTACAATGAGACTGACGGTATGAACATTATTCCATCGTTGGTTGCAGAATCAGTAAAATCCCTTTTTAAGGAATCTCGATTTAAAGAACCGAGAGCCAAACGTGTCAAACGTAGAAAATTGGTGGTGGCGCCCGGAGAAAGTGTTACAGATCAGCAAAATGCAAACTCTTCAGAATCGGAAGGGGAACGGATAATCGAGTCGGAAGAAGATATATTGTCAAACACAGGATCAGATGAAATTGAAGATATTGAGCTACCCTGCTTTGTTAATCCAGTGAAAGAAAAGAGATATATTAACTCAGATAACTTACAGAAAATCGAGAGGACACAGATCACTACAGAAAACCTGGCAGATGACTTCATATTAGTACAGTTTACTACACTAAAGAAAAAGCAACAAAGATATGTGGCAAAAGTAATGGAAGTAGACAACGAATTTATACATTGCTCATTTCTTAGGCCTTCTGACAAAATCAAAGATGCCTTTGTTTTTCCACTTAAACCAGACATTAGCGATGTCACTTTAGATCAGGTGATCAAGAAGATTGAGCATTCCGAAGTATTAAGGAGGGGAGCACTAAAATTTTTTGTTTAAAAAATATATTGTTATATGATTAGTTTTTAAGATAGGTATAGTTACCTGATATTTTGTTTAACAATGTTTTCCGATTTAAATAACCAAAGAAGTTTCAGTTTTAGTTATAAACATTTTAGAAAATATTTTTGTTATAGCATTTTGTAAAAAAATTAGACAAACCTAAAAAAAATGGATTTATATGTATATATTTTTTAAAAAACCGAATTTTATTTCAATACACCCTTTAGCATGGGTTACTTGCAGTATAAACCATTTTTAATGCAATTTTTCAAGACACCCGTATTACGGGTGGCTTGAAATTTTCGGTTTTATATTTTTTTTTTCGAAAACTAAGTGAAATATGAAAGCTTTTTTTCAAAGAATATATTCTCCCAACCCATATGCAAGTTTTCCATATTTTTTTGTAAATCAAGTTTTTATTCAATGTGTCTTACAGTGACGCATATATCAAAATCGTTATCAAGTCACCTGCTTTGACGGTAGGGTGAATGCGCCTGTTAGCCGGCCACTACCTGATTTCGGCCACTTTTATGTTTAAAAACAGAAAACAGTGTTTCTTTCTATATTTTTGTGCGTTAAATACTAAACCCACTTTCGGCCACCCTTTGTTAAAGTTCCCCTAAATGTGTAAATCCGGCGGCAGAATTTTGAATTAAAATTAAACGACAGAAAATGGGCACCGACGAGAGAGTCGCCATTTTGTTGTGAAATATTTTAAAGTGTCTAGTTGACAGCTTTAGAAAATAGTAAGTACGATATGTTTAACTATAAATAGAGCCCTTTACTATACGTTCTACATACGTAGATATGTTTAGTTTATATTTAATTGATAAAACGTTGATATAATCCCCAAATTACTTTTAAAATAATACGGCCGATGAACCGGATATAAAAAATTCCATCCGGAGTGGCCGAAAAGCGGGAAAATATTTTCCAAGTAATAATGTATTTTTCTGTTATTACGATTGTAAATATGCTTTTCTCTATTTAACACATTTCATCATTTGGTATGCATAATTTACGGCCAGTTTTCGGCCACTTATATTCCTTAAATGCACGGCGAGTCTGAATAGAATCAAATTAAGTGGCCGAAAACCGGATGTCGTATTCCGTTTTTTGTCGTCTCCTTTAAAACTCATGCATTATAAACGGCCGAGAAAGGGATAATTTTTTGGCGATATTCTATCACTTTTAAATTACTTGCAAAACTCGTTTCTTTTTGAAATTTCAGATAGCTGGTGTGAAAAAACGAGACAAAGTTAAAAATGCGTTATTGAAGAAAGTTAATAAAAGAAAATTTTTTTCTTACCCAGAAGAGGCTATGGCAAGGGCACTTTCAGAAATCCGAACCAATAATATGTCAATCAGGAAAGCTACTCGACAATTCGGAGTCCCTCGAGCAACCATACAAGACTGATTACAAGGAAAATGTCACCCAACAGGTTCACGCAAAACAGGACCTCCACAAATAATGACAACAGAAGGGGAGCAGAAAATTGCCAACTGGCTGCTAAATATTGCGAAATGTGGTTTTCAGATGAAAAAAGTGGATCTCATTGATACAGTGACTAAAATTGCTAGAGATTCGGGAAAGCTCAAGTTGTTTAAAAATCAAATACCTGGTCAAAAATGGTACTTAAACTTTCTCAAGCGTCATCCAGAAACTTCGCTCAGAGAGGCTGAGACCATCAACAAAGCAAGAGCTCTGGTTACAGAAGAATCCATTCGGGATGGAAAAATTTGTATGTGATCACCAGTGGCAAGGAGAAGGAAAACATAACAGTATTTTTAATTTTTAATGCTGCTGGAAAAGTGTGCCCACCCTTCGTAGTCTTTCCTTATGTTCGTCCACCCCGAGCACTAGTTGAAAGTATGCCACCTACACGGATTCTCGAAAAGTCAGAAAAAGGGTGGATGACAGCAGAGGCATTCTTTGAATACATTTCAAATGAGTTTAACAAATTTTTGACTCAAGAAAAAATCGAAAAACCTGTCATTGTATTTATAGATGGGCACAGAAGCCACATGTCACTTCCACTGAGTGAATATTGTGACGCTAACGGAATAATTCTGTATGCACTTCCGCCAAATACCACACATATGCTTCAACCTGCGGACGTAAGTGTGTTTAGACCAATGAAACAAGAGTGGAGAAATACTATAAGAAGATGGCAAAATCGGCCAGAAAATGTCAACTCTTGCGTCACTAAACTTAATTTTTGTACTCTATTTGAAGAAACTTTGAGGGAAACGAATACCACAGAACAAATAAAAAATGGTTTTCGCAAATGTGGATTATTCCCTCTCTATCCCGAAAATGTTGATTATTCAAAGTGCGTCAAGAACATTTCGGAAAAAATTCAAAACCATGAGTCTGAAGTGAAAGATTCTACAAGTGCAACTGACTTGGAAATAGCTGTAAAAGTTATCAAAAAAATTGAGACAAAGTTTTATTTATACGGAATTAATGTCGAGGTCATCTACAATGAAATTAAAGAATTAGGCAAGCCACAAGAACCCCATACCCACCAAGAAATTGAAGTTGGCGCATTTCTGCCTATGGATGAGTTGACAATTCTTCCCATCCAGGATGTTATCTTAGATGAACCCTTAGGACATGATGTGCCTATAGAAGAAGTTGAGCATTTAGAACAGGATGAACCTCTAGAGCAAAATGAACCTTTCAGAGATTATGAGCTTATAGAACAAGATGACCTTATAAAAGAGAGTAATTATTATAGCACTGGATAATCCTATAATACAAGATATGGACATAAAACAAGCTAGGCCTAATAAAGCGCACATTGAGCCCATCACAAAACATAGTAAGCCCATAGTGGTTGATATGGAACTAGATGATGAAAGCAAGTGTGAAGAAGAAAACATTAAACCTAAGCCTAAGTAGAAGACATCGCAGAATACAAAGATATATCTAAACAAAATCGAGTAATACCATTCACAAATACAGAGATTCAAAGCATTGATATAACAGAAGAACAAGACGCCCAAAAAGAAAATTCAAAACTAACCGAAAACAAAAAACCACAAGAAGATACAACTCAACAACGAGATTCAAAAAAAGCAATTTCAATAATTGAAGAGAATATTGTAAATAATAAGGATGCGATAGTAAATAAAGAACACGATGTTCCTACGAGGCTTCCTCAAACAGAACATGCACTCAGTCCGATTCACCTGACAGAGCAGATTCAAGATCCCTTTAAAATACATTTGTCTTTTCCGAATGCAAGTAAACGGACAGAAAACAAAAAGCTAGCAGTAAAGTTGCCTAGTGCAATATCATCGGAATCCTGGCGAACTCATTATTTGAAAAAAGAACAGGGGAAATAGAAAAAAGTTAAACAAGTGCAATTAAGAAAACTACAGAGACAAACTAATGCAAAGCAAAAATAAAGAACAAATATAAAAAAATAAAAAGTCTGGCAGAATGATTAAGAAAAAGACACTAGAGGACAAAGAAAAAATTGTTGAATCGCCCATTGCCAAGGCAAAAATTCAGTGTACTACATGCGAGGAAGATTTAATTAGCGATACAGATGATGATATGGAAAAAAATATTGGCTGTGACTATTGTACTAGATGGTATCATTTAAAATGCACCAATCTTTGTGATATGGCATATGCAGTGGCAGCAACTAAGGACTATAAAAGCAACATTTGCTATAAATAATTATTTACACGACTACACTTTTCCTCAAAATACCTTTCTAATTTTTATTATTTTTAAGGGTTAAACAAAGAATTATCTACGTTTTTTTTTATATTATAACAAACATTAGTTTTATTATTTTATTTGAAAATAGCCCCTTTTCTTTTAAGAAATTATTTTATAACCGTTTTTTATTTATACTTAAGTTTATAAATATATTTTAGCTCAAGACAATTCTTTTTATTTTATGAAAAAAGTTTTATAGCTGTTTTTTATTTATATTTTAAATAAATATTGTAATATATTTCACATTTGTTTAGTTACTTTGAATTTCAATGATGTTTCTTACAAAAAGTTTAAGGTGTATGAATTAACAGGGTATTTTCGGCCGACCGGTCGAAAACCAGATCATGCCTGTCCAGTAACTGGCATACATAGGCCGAAAATAGGAAAAAATTACATTCTTCCTAATTTGCTTATTACTGATGATCAACTATTTTTTTAAATGTTTAATATATGTTTTATTGTATTCTAGATACTTTACTTTTTCCAATGATAATATGCGACAATTTATAGTTTATCATTTTATATAGCGAAAATGGACAAAAAGTCTGAAAATCTGTTAAGTGGTCGACAACCAGCGCACCCACCCTATAAGATTGAGATAAGCATTGTATTCTTCAACCAATTACGCACTTTTTTGCTTCAAATCATTTTTGTCTATTTTCAAAAATAAAGTGGTGGGGGAAGGTCAACCATTTTCACTTCCAAATGTAGATATCTGTTTTGGATGAACCGATTTTATTCAACTTGGTGTCGAATAATGACTTTGTTAATGGTCACTAGATGGCGCTGCTTCGGAACTCAACAAATAATGCTGATTCCCTCAGAAAAATCAAATGATACGATATGACTTTTATATCACTATTTATTTGGTAGTTATGAAGAGCACTGAATTAGTGAAATAAAAAATCCAGGTCCGCATTTCAATTAAGAAAGTTTTAATCCTAAAATTTTAGGAAATCGAAAAACTGGAAAAAACAAAGCTCCAATAAAAATTTTAGTAATCTTGCATGACTGTAAAGAACAAAACTTAACAAAGAGACACAACAAAAATACTAAAACTATGTCTCCATAAAATAGAAATGAACTAACAACAATATTTAAAATTACTGAAAGCTACTAAACACTTTTAGTATATGCGATTCGATCTACTAGAAGAAACATAGATAATAGATATCTTGCTTATATGTTAATGAAAAGAAACGATATGGTGGACCGTATTAGGAATACCATGCAAAATTTCAAGTTAGGTGCTCCCGAACATCACCTACAAAATGGGGTGGTGCTTCATCATGTAGAAACCATATTCTATTCTAGTCTGCTAAGTGCTAATGGAATATCTTCCAATAAAACCGACAACTCATCATTTAAAATTCTCCGCTCAACTTAAAATAATTTTAAAGTGCTATTATAAAGAATACAACAAAATAGTGCCTTACCTGTTTGGCAGAAAAACTGCTCCCAGAAGATTATCTCTCAAGATGCCTATGGATAGGCTTTCACGGAAAATCTAACTTGATGTCGGCCTTCAAAAATAATGTCAGGCCAGTAATGATTGTTATAAAAATTTACGAATCCAACTTCGTCAGTTTAAATTTTAAAAAAATAATTCTTGGAAGAAAATCAGTTGGGGGTCTTGTTGACAGTAAGTATTTCGGATTTTACGATTTTTTCAAATTTTAAACAAAAGCCTACGTCTTAAGTACAGATTAAAAAAACAAAATATGATGATGAAACACTTTTTGAGTTTTACATGCTGCAATTCTTCCTTGCAAGTTGCAATAGTCTTGAACAAAAGCATGCGCAGTGGCAAGACATTTGTACCTTTTGTCAAACTGCGCATGCCTTTGTTCAAGACTATTGCATATTGCAAAGAAGAATTGCAGCATGTAAAACGGCCTTTAGAAATGAAAGGATCCTTACAGTGTTGCCAAAATGCCTTACAGTTATGATTAATGATGTAAGTATCTTAAACTTAACTCTGCGTTCCCAGTGATTGAGCTGTACCGTTTTTTATGTTATGGCTTTGCTTTAATGATGATGCCTTCGGCGCCTAACCTGATGCTGACTTTTATGGTAAATGGGTTTTAATGTTATGGCTTTAATGATAGCGTCTTCGGCGCCTTACATGGTGCTAACCCTTTACTGTTTCACCTTGTGCTCCAAATGACAACTTTTCAACTATGCAACAAAATATTATTAACCCTAATAAACAGTAAAGAATTCTTCGCTGATAAAATGAAACTAAATTTGGCAACGTTGCTTCTTAAATACCAGGAAATGGCCGATTAATCATGAAATGTCAAATATCTGTTTAATATTTTTTAGTATTTTTGAGTATTGACGTATTTTGTTGATACTCTTTTAACATTAGTTAGTCAAGAACTTAAATTAAAAAAGAGTATATTATATAATAATATACTCTAATTATCTATTTTACGTGCAATTTTAACATAATTAAAGTAAAAGTAGACGTTTATAACTATACCTATATTGCCTTTCAAAGTTACAACCATTTTTTATGCTTTTTTTTGCAAAAAAAGTGGTTCTTCCACATTTTTTTTTGCTGAAATGTGTTTATTTCGCGGTGCTCTACAGTGAATCCAAAAAAAGTGAGAATATTAAAAATACCTAATCTCTACAAGAGCCTTAGTTGGCATTAAAGCTTGTACCCTTTGTAAGTTACAGGGTCTACAGACTACAGTTAATTCTCAGGCAAGGTAAGCCAACGGCTTGACGATTTATACCTTCACGTATACTTATCCCTCTTACAGAAGGACAATTGTTAGCATTCGATCTTAAACTTCTGGAATGCGAATAGCTCTGTTACGCCTTCAGTCGGTTTGGCTAACAATTTTGATATAAACGAAGGGCCTCTTGGCTGTTGCCATCTGCCAACCCGTACATAAAATGCATATCAGCTAATTCTACTGTTGAATAATTCATTTTCATTTACAAAACAAACACCATTTAAAGCAAGAAATTAAAAGCAAATAAGTAATAAAAAAAACGTTAACGTCAACAAAAGACAGTTGCCATGACAAATTCACTTCGGAAACAAAACAATAATCATAGCCTACTTAATTAAAAATATATGTATTTAATAACTTTACTATAAAGCTTCAAGTTAGAGAAAAATAAAATTATTGTGATGTGCAGATACGAAAAAAGTTAGAGAACAAAACAAGGAGGCTGATTTTCTAATGGCAAACAGTGCTTGGTGGTAAAAAGTTCGGGAGGGGGGTCAATAGTGTCAGAACCCGCAAAAAAGTAAAAAACTTATTATAACCGTTTCGTAGATATTAGTCACCGTAAATCCTGTGCCAAATTTAAATTTATTTATCTCTAGAAATTCACGGTGTTTGAAAGATAAATACAAAATATGAAAACTTGGACACCCTGTATCTTCAAAAACGAGGTATTTCCGGACCTACCTTCATAGGACTTTTTTAGTGACACTAATTAGAAACAAGACGCAATTAAAATCAGGTAGCACTTTGACCACGTGTTAAAAATAATTTCTTTGATATTATAACCATTATTTACCAGGAATAAATAACCTAATTAGTTTTTTAACTTGATTGAACTTTTTATGATATATGCAAATATATTATAATGAACCGGATTAATTTCAATGATTGACATAACGAGTGAGTTTGTATGAATCATTAACTGAAAAAAAAAGAGTATTAATTAAAAACTTTAACATCGGTCGCCTAATTAACGGCGGGAAATTCTCCCTTAAATTGCAACATCTTTTCTTTTTAATATTATAGGTAATAAAAAAAAAACGTTAAAACACTTCCACGCTTATCTAAAGTTATTTGATTCCCTTTAACTTAAAAATGAACGATTCTGTGGGAGGACTGAGGATATGTAATGACCCTTGATAAAGAATACAAGTTGAAAAAAGGGTTTTTACAATGCTTGTTTAAAAATAAAGAAATGAAACTGCTTTTCAAAAAAAATCCGATTTTTTGTGGGAGAAGAGTGATATCCAAAGTTATTAAAAAAATCTTATGTTTTTAGTAAACATTTATTTAATTTTTATATTCAAATTTATTTACGTATGTCCCTTAAAAAGTACTGTTGCCTTTAATGACCTTTTGATAATATTGAGAAAGCACACTTGAAGCGGATACAAAAATTATTTTTCTTTTTGAGCAAGCAACGAGAAACGGTGCAAATCCTAGTATTTTTTTCTTCAGATATAGAGTGTTAGTATTGGCTATTGAGTAAATACCTTGATTAACGATCACTTTCTTTTGTTCCAGAAACAATCGTAAGGTACATGTAAGATCTTTCTCTAGGGCCATTCAAGGCGATCGCCCTTTAAGGACTCTATACTGTAGCAGGGGCAGATATTACTGGAGCAATCAAAGTGAAATTAAGAAATTTTTTAGATTTTTTATATATACGCTTGAATTGTTACCTTCCTTGAGTAACGACGAAGCAATAGATTATTTTGTTTTTCAGGAATTGAGAATCTTTTATTTGCTCTGTATAATTTTAAAATAAACTAGCGGATCTTAGGTGGTTGTACTCCAAAACCAATATTTCGCTGATATGTTACCCACGCTAGCAGCCTTGAAACCAGCTGGAATCATGGCAATATTTTACCAGTTTTTACCCAGACCAAACTTCAGTGGCGGCACGCGGGTGAAAAAGTAAGTGAAGTGCAAATGAAGCAAGAAAATATCGCAATAATTTTTTTTCCAGAATTTTTTTTATATGTGGAAGGGGTAGAATATTTTTTACGACTTACCTAAATTTTGTATACTAAATCAATTCTCCTATCCTTCATAGCAGCAAATTTATTTATAACATAAAATAGACGAGTTGCCCTAATCTCCTCCAGACATTTCTTTTGAAATATTGCCTAGAGAAGTAAGTCTTTTTTGAGATATTGTATTTGTTAAATAAGTTTTTACACGTTTGAGGCAAGAAAAATTTCTTTCCACTGAAGCACTTGTCGACGGTATTGTCAAAATACGGGAAAACACTTTATATGCTTTGATTAAAATATCTTTATTTTCATTAATTTTTTTCACTTGCTCTTGCAGCGATATATTCCACTTTCTGTCATTGGCAAAAATAAGACCAAGCTCATTTTTAAGTCTTTGACTTTTTGAAAATATTTCCCCATATAACTGTAACAAATTTTCAAACGGGCCAGCCGAAAAATTTAAACTATATTCGAAAAATTTAGCAGAATCTGCCAAACAAAAGTTTTTGTCAGAGTTTTGAAAGCTTAGTGCCATTTCCATTAAAATATGGTCCAATATTTCATAAAAAAAGGTTCTATACTTAGCCCTAATTTCTTCAGGTGAAAGCTTAGCAAGCTCACGTTTGTAATGATTTATTTCTGTAATAGAATTTGCTTTACCAAACATGGTATTAAAAAAAATGTTCATTTCTTTTTTTACAGAGCGCCTCATGACAGCGTTTTATATTGGATATGCAAAAATGAATGTCAAACGATTTTTTTTGAAGAACGCAACTTGAACCATCACATTTACTAACTTCGAATTTGAATAAAGACCAACGAGTTTCTGTAATGGTTGGTATACGCCTCGTAGATGCAGATGTAAGAGCATACGTTCGTTTGGCTGAGTGATGAAAATATTTATTGACTCTCTGCTCTCATCATGGTCGCGAACGACTAACTGTTGTTGTGCAAGGTACAAAACTGCGTCAATTACCAAGCACATAAATAGTCTATTTAATCTGACGTTTTCATTAAAATGTATTTTATATAGTTTATTTAACATTTTCTTTTAAAGTGTCAGCTATAGTGCTTTGATATTTTACAAATGTTTTTAGCATTAATTTGCATTTTCAATCCTCCGCCGAGTCTTTATGTTTATGTAGACCTTCATATATTTAACATATCTGCAAATCCGTCCTTATTCCACACTAAATATTTATTGGAAACTAGTAAACAAGGCCAGCAAAACAATGTTTGTAATATTTAACTACTACATAACAATTTGTACGCCGAAAACCAGGATGACGATTAAAACTCTGATCCTGTTCCTTCCATCGATTAAATGGAGTTTCCAACAAAATGCAAACCACATCCGTGATCGGATTCATCAATAATGTAACAATTACACCAATTAAAGTTGTAACAACCATAAATAAATATAACACAAAACAGTCAAGTAAACTGCAAAGGAACTAACCGGTTGCAGCGAAATCCGCGAAAATAAAAGTAAACAACCACCCCAAACTGAACGTCACGTGGGTGTAGTGTACTGCGTTAGCAATTCACCGAGAGCGATGTCATAGCAACGTAGTAGGAAAATCGTAAACTAAACATAGCGCCTCCAGTAAAGTCGAAGCGGTTTGCGCCACTGTTATAGTTGTTATAATAAAGTTCGATTGAAAGTTTTAAAAAGAAAATGCTAGTTATGAACAGATATTTAACAGAATAAATTAAAATAAGAGGCCTATTCTCTCTCCCTGATACCTAGAATGTTTGTCGTAAGAGCGAAAGGTGAGTGTTATGAACTCTTGCTTCTTCCCAGAGGTATCAACAACTTTTTCTAATGAGAATGTAAAATTTTGATTTTATTGGTTTTGAAGAAATATCGTCGGTCCCATGCCAAAACCATGAATGTGCAAAATTGTCCGTTTTGACTTAAGTGCACCATAAATCTTACAATAACCCATATTAGCCATGCCAAACACACGAATGTGTTTGCGCGCCATAATTACGCAGAACGTCAAATCCATATTCACGAAATATCAGTTGTCTGACAGCTTTCACAACGGTCGGTCCATGAATGTGACAGTTTAGCGTTTTTGGCGTTGCGAAAAATTCTTCAAAATATCTGAAAGTGCTACTTTCGTGTGTTTGGCATTGTCAACAATTATTTAAATTCATCTGAATGTACCAGTTTCGCGTGTATGGCGTAGTAAACAGTTATTTAGATACACGTGAGTTTGTCAGTTTCGGGATTATCTATTTTGATGAAGTTTACAAATAATCGTGAATGTAACAGTTTCGTGTTTGCCACGTTGTGTGATCAAGTGAATGTGTTGTGAAAACTGAGGATTTCAATTTACAGTATTTTGCTTTTAAATAAACATGAGTAACAGAACGGCTAGAATTCTGCAAATGGTGACCAACTCAGGAATTATTCCAGAGGACAATAATAATTCAGATGAAAATAATCAGGTAAACTACTGTTATACCAGTTAATTTAATTAATGTAACAACATTGTTTTTATTTTAAATACTCAGGTCGAAAAACCAGAAACTATGGCCAAAGGTGACGACATTCATGAATCGGTCCAAAATATACAAGGTAAACAATTTTTAAATTATTTAAAAAGAAACTATTTTATTTCGATTTTGTAGATAATAACAATGCCATTGAAAACTTTCTTTGTTTTTTTTTTGGCTAGATAAAACTAGCAACGAGAGTATGCCATCCACTTCCAGCATGAAATCAAATATTTCGAATGAGACTGAATTTGAAATCGCTAGTTCTTCGGATAATTATGATCCAGAAAATGATTCTTCTTCAAGTAGTTCAAGCTGTTCAACATGTTCAAGTAGTTCGATTCCAAGCACTGATTTCTCTGAATCCAGAAACAAAAACATTGAAGATGAACGAGGTAAGTTGATTATAATCAATTTTGAATAAATTTATGAGGATATTATTACTTTAGAACACCCAATAAAAAGAAAGAAAAATATTGCCCTATGGAAGAAAAACGTTAGGAAACAGAAAAGGCTAAAAGGCGAGTCATACGTTGGTGCAAAAAATTTGGAGAAACCGGCACGACCTCTGCTACCGTCCCCATGTTCTGGAAAAGCAAAACATGATTGTGATGCGTTTGTTACGGAAGCAAAACGAAAGGAAATTTATGATGCTTTCCGTGGACTGTCTTCAATAGACGACCAAAGATTTTTTGTCATCAACCACATCGAACAAAAGCTGAAGAACAGAGTCACAAGAAGCTTGGAAAATTCCAGAAGAACGTACACTTATAAGTATAGCTTGACGATGGATGCACAAAAGAAAAAAGTATGTCGGGAGTTTTTCATGGCTACTCTAAACATAACAGATTCTTTTATTCGCACATCGATGCAGAAACGCTCTTCCACTGGAGTGGTTCAAGGTGACATGCGTGGAAAACACACACCTTCCAACAAACTTAAGAATAATGACGAGCAGTTGATTAGGCAGCACATCCTCTCATTTCCCGCCATTGAGTCGCATTACTGCAGAAGCTCCTCACAAAAAAGTACCTTGATGCCTCTTTAAATATTTGCATTATGCATGCAATGTACAAAGAAATGTGCCGGAAGAAAGAAGTAACAAACTCAGTTTCTCTAGAAAAATATAGACAGATATTTAGAGAATATAATTTAGGGTTTTTCCGGCCAAAAAAAGACCAATGCAAAAAGTGTTTGCAGTATAAAGAAATGACAGAAAATGAAAGAATGAAAGAAGAGGAAAAATTTCAAGAACATTTAAAGAGAAAAGAATTAGCTCGCAAGTCCAGGGATGACGACAAACAAACTGCTAAAGAAAATCCAGAAGTATTGTCTTTCAATTTTGATCTACAAGCAGTCTTGACAACACCGAAAGGCCCAGCAGGTCAAATCTTCTATTTGAGAAAGTTAGCAATCTACAATTTGACTGTCTATAATTTGGGCAACCAAGATGTTCTTTGTTATGTCTGGGAAGAAACCCAAGGAAAAAGAGGATCGATTGAAATTTCTTCATGCATTTACGACTACCTTCTAGCACATCCAAATATTAGAGAAGTTCGAATGATGTCCGATGGATGTGGGGGCCAACAAAAAAACTCCATTTTCGCCACAATGTGCCTTCAACTTTTTTCATGTCATCGTACTTTGAATCAAATCGATCATAAGTTTTTTGAAACTGGTCACACGGAAATGGAGTGCGACTCAATACATTCGAAAATAGAACGAAAATCTAAGTATGTTCCTGTGTATTCTGCAGAAGGTTGGACACAAATTATGCGCAGTGCAAGGATAAAGCCTCGACCATTTGAAGTCAAAAATCTAACACACGAAGACTTTTACGATTTTAAGGCATTTGGAACACAGTCCTTTAATATGAACCAAATCCCATGGCGTAAAGTGTGCTGGCTTCGCTACATAAAGGATGAGCCAACGAAAGTTTTTTACAAAACAGGTTTTACGGATAATGAATTTAAAGATATAAGCTGTTCAAAAAAAGGAAGGCCCAGAAAAGTTAATTTAAACAAATCCTACAACGACGAGTTACCAATCTCCAAGGCAAAGTTTCAAGACTTGCAGAAAATGTGCAATGATCTCACCATATCCAAGATTTACCATAACTACTACAGATCTTTGAAATGTAGCGAAAAAATCCGAGACTGTTTACCTGAGCCGAATGCATTGGAAAATGACTCAGATGAAAGTGATTAGTCCTTTTTGCAAAGAACAAATGTTTCATTTTACTGTGAATAAGTTGAGAATTACATTCTATTATTTTGTTTGTCTTTTCATTAAACCATTTTGCAAAAACTTGATAAATTGTTTCAATTTTTCTATTCAGCGAAACTGATTTTTAAAAAAATTCTTCAAAGGCAAAACCACGAATGTGTTTTTTTTTTCAAGAAAAAACTCAAAATTTGCAAAATTTTGTTGAACATCTTTAACTGGTCGATGCACCTTATAGTTACTACAAAATATAATTAAAATCTCACAACAACCTTATTTTTCCCAATTATTACAAACTTTAATTGCAATTATCTCAAAACTATAGTTTTGCACATTCATGGTTTTGGCATGGGACCGACGAATGTTATATCATATTTAAATGAAATTTCTGTTGTTTCAAAATAATTGATATCTATATTGAATATCTTACTTAAACTTCTTAAAATGTAAAAAACATATAAAGTAACACTTCACCTGAATAGCCGCCACTGCCAAACTTGATTTTTGAGTGTAATTTAAAGTAAATAATAATTTTAAGACCGCCATTTTGACCTGTCATGTCGTGACTGTGAACTTCATAAATGATATATAACGTATATTCACCTTACCCTACTTTGTCTCTGTATCATAATTTGAAGTCAACTGAATAAGATTTCTTACATCGATTTCCTTAAACATCTTATTTAGCTGCTATTTTGTTTCGCCATCTCCGATTCCCATCACAATTTTACCATTTTATCTCTGTCATACTTAGTGCTTGCACAAAACTTGGAATTAATCTAACTAGCTGGCCCGGCAGTTGTTCTGCCTTTTACGTCAGATCGCGCGACGAGTTTTCAGTGGAATCATATGTGGCGTATTCACCACCACGTCCAGAAATGTTATTGAAGAAAAACGTCAGTGAGAAAAGATATTGACTTTATAAAAAAAAACGCAATAAAATACCGGGAACAGACGGACAGCCCGACGGAATCGAGAAATCATATTTTTCGCCATCTAGGGACTAGATTCCTTTGTATTTTTTTTAAACAAAATACTGTTAGTTGGATCTGTCCCGTTTGCGTTAGGTTTGTCAATAAAACCATCATTAAAACGCCCTGAGGTTCAGGAGACAATTTTCCTATTACCTTTTTCGAACCTTAAATAAAAAGTAACCGCATTTGTCGTTATTTTGTTACATAATAAAATATACAGGGTGTTTCTTAATACCATGCAAATATTTAAGCAGGTTATTCTTGGGTCCATTTTGAGACAAAAACTTCATATGAACATATGTCCCTAAAGGTTTTAACTTTTGAACTACAGGGTATTAAGTACTGAGGTAAAAAATCGCTTTTTTCAAATATTTGCAAAACTACTCTAGATATTTTTGTGAACTTGCTATGCAGCTTCTATGCATCAAGTGTTCATATGAGATTTGCACTGAATCATTTTAAAGAGGAAAGTGATATGCCACTGCTTTTCTTAAAATAAAAATTATTTTTGAAATCCTTATACCTTTTGGAGTAAGTCTCTCTTGATTTATTACGTTTTAGTTTTTACGTACGGTTTTCGAAAAAAAAAATTAAATTCATTCATTTGCACGTTGATATGAAATTAGGTATTATCAAAATACGCTTTTATCTAGCAAGTAAGATGCAGATTTTGTTTTGTAAATATCAAGTTTTGACAGTTGTCTACCTAATCCAGTTGTCATATATTTAAGTCATTAAAATTAACAATACATATTATTAAAAAAAACATGGTCCACTTTACGAATTCTGAGTTGCAGATATGCATTACATGTATGGGCTTGCTGATAATGCACTCGAAGCCAGGCGGTTATATGAAGACTGCTTTCCAAATAGAAATATTCCAGATGCACAAATTTTTTCAAACATTTATAGAAGGTTATGCCAAAAGGGAAGTATTGAACCAATCATCTAAAAGGAGTACAACGTACTGTAAGAACCCCAGAAATTGAAGAAGTGGTTGTGAATTTAGTCAAGGAAGATCCTGGATTAACTACACGAAAAATTTGAAGATCTGAATATCTCACATATTCTTGTTTGGAAAATTCTCCATGACTTTTTTTTTATATCCTTACCATATCCAACTGGTTCAGGCTTTACTCTCTCGCGACTTTCCATTACGGATGAACTTTTGCCAATGGTTTCTTCAAAAAGTGTATTAGAATCCATTATTTGATACTGAAATTTTACTCACCGATGGAATTTTTCTAGAAATGCCATCCAAAACTTTCACATCATTTTCGGCTGAAAAAAACCAACATGCAATCTTGGAATCCCGTCACCAGGAGCAGTTAACGTTAAAGGCTGGAATATGCTTCGATTATTTGATTGGGCCATATTTTCTTCGAGAGGTGGAATGGGCACAATTACCGACAGTTTCTCGAATAAGAATTGCCAGCTTTGATCGACTTCAGTTCTCTGGAGCGTGAATATTACAATAATCGCTGAATGGGTCGTGGAGGACCACAGGCATGGCCACCTATGTCCCCGGACCTCAATAGTTTAGATTATTTCTTGTGGGATCATCTTAAATTGTTTACATATTTGTAGTAAATGGCCATTTTCAACATTTATTTCTTTGTGCGTCCTGGTCAATTTTATATTAGCATTCCCAAAATGTATTTAGATTACTTTAATTTCATGATTTTACCATTTAAAAATTATTCTCTTGAATAAATTATTGTTTTACAAGAATTGTTTTTTCTCGATATGCAAATCAATGTGCAGGGCCGTTTTTAGGAGTGTGCACGGTGTGCCGGCACAAAGGCGCCAAAAACACAAAATTAGCCATTTGATTACAAAAATATACCTATATTTTTGTTTTCAAAATAAAGAAAAATTAAATTACATTTTGTTAGGCTTTTAAGATAAAACATTCATAAGAAATTTATTACCGGTCATTTCTTTTTTTGCTGTGCATGAGTTGCCGAAATTACAATAGAACTATTTATAGCAGCGTTGCTTGGAAAAGCAATAAAAATGATAGATAAGGGCGGCCGCCTTTCAATGCAAAAATGTTTGTTTATACTTCATAATTGGTATGTGTACAGTATATAGTTTTATATAGCTCTATATACTGTAGAATGGGGCAGTTTTTAAATGTTTTGTTTTTCTTTTTAGTATTCAATTAACTAGCGAGAGTTTAACAGTGATATAAAGTGTTTGTTGTTTAGTTATTTTTTTCTACATTTTGCAAAAGTGAAATTTCAAAAGAAACAAATTTTCGTAATTTAAAAAGGTAAGTTCTTCGGATAGATATTACTTTACTTAATATTACCATCCAAATCCGCATCTTACGTTTTGGATTTAATATTAAACATGTGAAAAGAAATTTTTTTTAGCTTGAGATCAAAAAGTGGTTTATTGTTAATTTTATGTCTAGATTAATTTTCTATATTTCAAGTTTTAAAAAATGTTTAAAGTAATTTTACTAATTTACTTATCTAATAAAAATATAATAATTATATTTATTTTTTGGGTCATATTAAAAACAAAATCTGATGCTAGATTACAATTTTACTTATTATTTATAAAAAATTCCATTTGGTGCGAACTTAATTGGGGATACTATAAAATTATATCTTCGCAGATTCAGAACTATTACATAAACTAAATTTTCTAACTTTAATTACCTTTCAATTTTATTTCCAGATGTCCGATAGAAAAACAAAACGTTTATCTGGAGCTCAATATAAAAAAAGAAAATTAGAAAAGGAAGAAAACAAAAAAAAATTAAGTGGATCTTTGCAAAAATATTTAGTTCCATCAACATCGTCACAGGGTACAGATACAATTGAGGATGAAAATGTAAAGGATGCACATAAAGTAAGCGACCCTGAAGAAAAAAAACACCCTGAATCAAATACATAAATAGATAATGAAGAAAAGATGCTCTTAACCGATGATAATCCTAACTTAAACGAAGTTATCCCTGAAACTAATGATGATTTTGATGTCAGCGACGCATTCACCTGGCCGGATATTTTACAAAATCAAGTTATTGAGCAAATAGTACAAAACGATTTTCAGCATATAGAAAAAAAATTTCCTTCTGATGAATCGGGAAGGAAATTTTCTTCAACTCAATATTTTCGAATTTTGCCAAATGGTGAAAAAATTATAAGAGCTTGGTTGGTATACTCTTGTAGAGCAAATAGCATTTTTTGTCTTTGTTGTAAAATATTTTGTAAGGAAGTGTTTAAGTTAAATAGCAAAATGGGGTATTCTGATTGGCGACATCTTTCACATATTTTATCCAAGCATGAATCTTCTGTACATCACTTGCAAGCTAATCAAAAATGGGTCGAGTTAAAAATGTCATTAAATAAAAAATTAACTATTGACAAAGAACGGCAAAATTATTTTGAACTTGAAAGGGAACGCTGGCGCTCTATCTTAAAAAGAGTTATTGCAATTATTCAATTTTTAGCTGGACAATCATTGGCATTTCGTGGAAAAAGTTCCGTCTTATACGAACAAAATAATGGCAATTTTTTAAAAGCTGTTGAAATGGTGGCAAAATTTGACCCAGTGTTATCCGATCATCTAAAAAAAATTACAAAGACCCAAGAATCAAAAAGTAAAATTACTCACTATTTGGGAATTCATTTTCAAAACGAAATAATTACTTTGCTAGCAAAAAATATTTGCCATCATTTTACGACACTCTTCCAAATATCCAAATATTTTTCCATAATTTTAGATTCTACTCCAGATGCAAGTCATACAGAGCAAATTACATTTGTAGTCAGATATGTAGACTGTAACGAAGAAAATGTTGTCATAAAAGAGTGTTTTTTGGGTTTTTTTCCTATTTTATATACAACTGGGGAAGGGATTTTTAACCTATTGGTTAATGATTTTTGCCTAAGTTTGAATTAGATATTAGGGATATAAGAGGTCAGGGCTATGATAATGGGGCCAATATGTCCGGAAAACATATCGGACTTCAACAAAGGGTAAAAAATGTTAATTCCAGGGCTATATTTGTTCCTTGCACCGCTCACACACTAAATCTAGTAATAAACGATTCCGCTAAAATCTCCCACGAAACAATAAATTTTTTTAACATCGTGCAGGAACTGTATATATTCTTTTCTTCTTCTCCTTTTCGTTGGGATGTTTTAAAAAAAAATGTTAGTAATTTAAATCTTACATCGGTAAGTGACACCCGATGGGAAAGCAGAGTTAAAGCGCTTAGACCACTTCGGAATCAACTAGGAAATATTTGTAGAGCTTTGGTTGAGCTTTCAGAAGATGTTACAAGAGACTCAAAAACAAAACTAAGTGCCAATTCATTATTAGAAAAAATAAAATCATTTACTTTTATCTGTAGCTTAGTCATATGGTACGAGTTATTAGTTAAAATTGACGTAGTCAGTAAATTATTGCAAAAAATTAATATTGATCTGACTCAGTGTGTCACATCATTAAAACATGTACTTAACTTTATTAACGAAATGCGATCGGACCAAAGTTTTAACACTTACATAGAAATTTCATCCAATTTAGCAAATGAAATTGATGTGGAACCAGATTTTCCAGAAGTTCGTATAAGGCGGAAAAAATCCCAATTTAGTTATGAAAGTACAGACAATGTATTAACTAACGAACGAGAGAAATTTAAAATAAATTTTTATTATACTGTTATTGACCGAGCTAGAATATCAGTAGAAGAAAGGTTTAATTCTCTTTCGTATTGCAGTAATATTTTTAACTTTTTAACACGGTTTCATGATGTGACATCGGATGATTTAAAACAAAAATGCGTTGAACTTGAAATCGCATTAACCGAAGACGAATCGAGGGATATAAGTGGCGTAGAACTATTTGAAGAAATTGTTACATTTAAATCTCTAACAGATCAAATCAAACCTATTGAGATTCTAAAATTTATTTATAGTAATAATTTGGTCTCATCTTTTCCTAATTTATGTATAAGCTTGAGAATTTTTTTAACAATACCAGTAACGGTTGCATCTGGTGAACGGTCATACTCAAAATTAAAAATAATAAAAAATTATTTAAGATCTTCTATGTCACAGGAAAGGCTTACAAATTTAGGTATAATTGCCATTGAAAATGAAATTTGTGAAAATTTAGACCATAATAAAATAATAGACGAGTTCGCAAGTACAAAAGCCAGAAAAATATTTTTGAAATGAAGAGGTTGTGTTTTTATTGGGACTTGCTTAGTTTTATACTTAGATACAATATAAAAGATACCAATTTTTGTTTGTTTGGCTTTTATATTATTTGATATTTAAATAATTAATAGTTTAAACATTTGTATTTTGTTTTATGTTGTTTATTGTTTCGTTTAATAGATTATTACCTTATGTTATGATACAATGTTACTTGTTAATGTATACGTAGGAACTTAAATATATTTTTTTGTTCAATAAATATTGTTTTTTTTTTTTGTTATAAAAGGGCGGCCGTTTTATTTCTGCACAAAGGCGGCCGAGGGGCTAGGAACGGCCCTGTGAATGTGGCAAGACAGGGAGATTATGCAGCTAAAACACACCATAGCAAATGACCTAAAAATCATTAGAGTGGTTCGACTCCAACCGTCTTTGTTTGAACTTGAATAAAACAAACATTGTTGGGTTCAGGTGTGATGTTAGCTAGGATAGAATGCTGTACAAGAATATGATTAGGGAGGCTAAAATTGCCGCAAACAATAATTTAATAAGTAACTCTAGTAACCCAACCAAAACCATCTGGAACATCATAAATGGGCATAGAGGTAAGACACAGGTTTCATCACAAAGCACTATATTGACACCTGATGATTTTAACAACTTTTTTCTAACATTGCTGAGTGCATAGCGCAGAATATCCCAGACAGTAACATAAATCCCATTGACTATTTGCACTCGGTTGTTCCTCCAATTAATAAATTTTCCTTTGCAGAAGTTACATTCAATGAGGTCCGTGATGTAATAGACAGAACATGAAAAATAAAAACAATAAGGATATTTTTGGTCTAAATATAAAATTAATTAAAGCTATAGAGAATGTTATACTGATACCTCTAACTAAATTAATAAACAACTGCTTTAAACACAACATATTTCCTGATGTGCTGAAAAAAGCCATAGTGATACCAATCTTTCAAAAAGGAAACCCTGATCTTCCTGAAAATTATAGGCCGATATCACTCCTACCGATAATATCCAAAATATTTGTAAAATGCATGGCCTTAAAACGAACAACTTTTGAAAACTATGGTTTATTTTCAAAGTATCAATTTGGTTTTCGCCAAGGTTAAAGCACTGTTTTCGGTATTCTTGACTTGATCTCAGTCATTATAGAGGCCTTTCACAGGAAGCAGTACACTGCAGTTCTTCTATGTGATTTGAGCAAGACATTTGACTGTGTGGACCATGGCATCCTGTGAGCGTGAGGGGTGTGTTGACTCTGCTGAGCAGTTTTAATCTAAGTTATGTTACTTTGTCTCTGATTCTGTAATATTGTCTACTTGTTTTAGTTTTGGAATTCTTGCTATTAGCTTACTAGTATTTGTTTTTTCTGTTTCTTATTTCAAATATTTATATTGGCAGGGGTGTTACCTATTAGATCATGTAATGTATAGGCTTTGTCAAGAAAAACATTTTTTTTTTTGGACTAATAGTAGTATTTTTGAAATTGAAATTAATTTGATTACGTAAAACGCAAAAAATCAAGAGACCCGATTTGCTCAAAAAGAAATGGGAATTTTAAAAATAATTTTTATTTTAAGAAATAGCAGTGGTGTATCACTTTCCCCTTTAAAATGATTCATTGCAAATCTCATACAAACGCCAATGGCAGAAATAAAAAAATAAGTTGTATGCCAGAAAAAGCCTCTTGATCCATAAAAGCTGCATACCAAGTTTCACAAAAAACCTTACAACTTTAACACCCTGTAGTTCAAAAGTTAAGACCTTTAGGACGTATGTTCATATGAAATTTTTTTCTCAAAATGGACCCACGAACAATCTCCTTAAATGTTAGCATGTTCTTAAGAAACACCCTGTATAGTATAACAAAAAATGGCTAAACTAAAGACCTGCTATATGTATTTGGAATAGAAGAAAGAGGAATTTTTAAAAATGTATTTAAAAGTATATGTTACATGACAGATCTTCAGCGGATGGTAGTCTTGTCATGTTTTACCAAAATGTCAGGGGTCTACGCACCAAAATTAATGAAATTTCTCTTAGCCTCATGTCTTGGGACTATGACGTAATATTTCTCACCGAGACACGGCTTAATGGAGATATTTCTAACAGTGAAATATTTAAAAATGAATATATAGTTTTTCGAGCAGATAGAAGTTATAAGGAACTAGGGTGTCAACGCGGCGGCAGCGTATTGATTGCCGTTTCTTCTTTTTTTCAGGCTTCTATGATTATTACTCCTGCTCATAACGAGTTTGACGCTGTTTGGGTTCTGATGAAGGCAGGCAATGCAAGTTTGGTGCTAGGATGTGTATATTTTCCACCTAATTCTAACCAGGAATGTTATCAGTCTTTCTACAATACCTGCGAGTCGCTGAGAAATAGATTCAATAACCATACATTTTTTTATTCTTGGGGATTTTAACCTTCCTTCGGTGGAATGGATCTATGAAGACAATTCACTGGTTCGAAAATGTTTACCGTCCCTAGCTTCTGAAACTCTTTTTGTGACAATGAGTTTTCTTGAATTGCAACAAATGAATTCTCTTTGCAATCACATGGGCAGAATTTTAAATAATTGTATCCCCAAGAAGATCGTACCCTACTGTAAATATCCCAAATGGTTTGACCTTCCCTTAAAAAAGCTTATTGGGCAAAAGAATTGCTTATACAAAAGATATAAAAGGACCGACAAACTTGCTGACTGTTTGGCCTATTCTGACATAAGACGTGAGGTTAAACTTCGAATTGATATGTGTTATCTTACATATGTCATACAGACTGCAACTTATCCCAGAAAACATTAAATACTACTCACTTTCAGTCTTGCTATACTTACCACCACAATTTAGACTTTAGTAAAATTGATCCAATAAGTTATTCAGGAAAGATACTATCAACATATTGTTTTACAGAGGCAGAAATCTTTAATAAATTAAAGGACCTTGATCCTTCCAAGAAGGCTGGCCTTGATGGAATTCCTACTATTCTATTGCAACAATGCTGTGAGTCATTGTCTCAGCCTCTATGTATAATTTTTCAGAGATCCATTAATCTGGGTTCCTTTCCTGAATTTTGGAAGTTTTCTACCCTTCTGCCCATTTTCAAATCTGGTGATAAAAGGGAAGTGAAGAACTACAGATGTATTTCTTTACTTTCACATATACCAAAGCTCTTTGAGGCAATTATCACCGATCATATATTTGAATATTTAAAATACTATATTACGAGTATGCAACATGGTTTTTATCGTGGTCGTTCAACAACTACCAATCTTGCAATATTTCAAAACTACTTAGTGACATCGGTTGAGGCTGGCAAGCAGATCGATGTTATTTACACTGAGATATCTAAGGCTTTTGACAGTGTTTGCCATCAGCTTCTGTTAGGGAAATTACAGCAAATTGGTTTTTGTGGAAAAGATCTTGAGTGGATCAATCGTATTTATTTAATCGTCGTCAGCAAGTCAACATATGTGGTTCAGCCTCCAGGGAGATTTTCGTGACATCGGGTGTCCCGCAGGGTTCGCATCCAGTTCTCTTTCTGCTCTTTATAAATGATATAATATCCTGTTTCGAATTTTCCGAATGTCTTTTTTATGCAGACGACTTAAAATTCTTCTCACCAGTCTCCTCAGACTCCAATCCTCTGCAGTCTGATATGGAAAGGCTCGTCAAATGGTGCAGAACTAATTATCTCTCTTTTAACATCTCGAAATGTAAAGCGCTCCGTTTTCACAAATGTATTAATACTTTGCCCTCCACCTACTTCATAGATAATTTAAACCTTGAAGTTGTTAGTTCTTTCACGGACCTAGGTGTTATTTTTGATGAAAATCTTACTTTTAATCTACATATTGATAACACTGTACTTAGGGGTTTTAGACTTCTGGGTTTTATAAAGCGACATACGAAACATGTAACTGATACCAAAGCAATTGGGTGTCTCTATAACTCATTGATTCGTAGCGTTCGAGAAATTGTTGTATAATATGGAGTCCATCATACCAGTGACACATCGACAGAATTGAAAAGGTGCAAAATATGTTTTCAAAATACCTCTTACATAAATTGCATTTCCCATATCAAGGTCTGTCACCTAATACTAGAGCTCTTCTTTGCGGCCCTCAAACCCTTGAATTTAGAAGAAAGAAGGCACTTCTGGCCTTTTTGCATAAATTGGTGAATGGGAGGATTGACTGCGAAGTGCTGCTTGGATCAGTCCCGTTTTTAGTGCCTATTAGAAGAACAAGACAATCAAAG
Organism: Kuschelorhynchus macadamiae; assembly: GCA_030620095.1. Classification (NCBI taxonomy): domain Eukaryota; kingdom Metazoa; phylum Arthropoda; class Insecta; order Coleoptera; family Curculionidae; genus Kuschelorhynchus; species Kuschelorhynchus macadamiae. Next base: position 35,996 of record JAUTXW010004016.1, on the reverse strand, counting down.
CTGTTTGTTGAAAGGTACCACCGTACAAATTATGGGTTTAGCGCATTTGTTGACCGACTGGTTCACAATTACAATCGTCACTTCTCAGAATATATTTTCAGACTTAGCACTTTGCAGCTGAAAAGTGTTCTTACCAAAAGTCGAATTGATTTTTAGACAAAATCATACCAAATTGCTAACTTGGACATCTTAAAAATGGTTATGCCAATAAAGAGGGGTGTTCACTATGTTGAATAATAATGTACATAAAAAACACATAGGATATCAAAAATATACTTACTGTTTATTACATATTAAACTTGGTGAAAATGTAGCTCTCTACACTAGCATACTGCCTAACAACTTAAAGCATACCAATTTATTCACGAAAATAAAAATGTTTAAATCTAATAAGCATAAATAAGATCACAAACATGGGAAACTGGAAATATGGCACATACCTTAATCTACCAAGTTACAAACATTAGTAATAGAAACATAAACCATAAAGGAAAAAGTGCCAATTTATTTTCAGTTTAAATCAGTTTCCCTTTGTTCAAAGCATCAAAAGTAAATCTAATTATCCTAAATCCTCTTCTTTGGAACAAATTTAGAACTTTTCAAATCAAATGTAGGTAATACAAGTTAAACAACGAAAAAAGTATCCTTAAACTAGAGAGTTAACTAATTATATATACAATTTTTCTCAAAACAAAAGTAAAAATGCCCAAGCAGGTAGCTTTATTAAACAGTCTAATAAAAATTAATAAACCTTATGTACCAAAGTCTTAGTAAATAATACTTAAACTTCAAAGCCAACAACACTTATTTTCATTTAGGATTGCTTTACATTAATTGAGAAAACAAAACTAAGAGGAAATACCCTAAAAAAACAGCTTCTCTTAATTTTCTTTGAAGTCAAATGTGGGTGAAAAAAAAAGTGAAATCCCTTAATTAAAGGAATATCTAAACTCAAAAGTAATTATGTGCATTTAGTTAGTTCCAGTTGAACCAAATCCTCCCTCGCCACGTGCTGTTTCAGTCAACTCCTAGAAATAAAGAAATAAATAAGTCCACACTGTTGATATTCAATATTTATATTTTATTATTATTATACGGATTGTTTTTTAACTGATGTCTAAAAATGAAGGACCTAATTGTTTGCCTTATTTTAGGACTAAAAGTTTATATAATCATGTATTCGCAAGGCCATTGTTTCTGAGATACAGGGAGACAAAATTTTAGTTTTTTTTTACTTTTTTTCATAGACCTCGTACATTTCTAGAGAGAGAATCCATCAAATTTGAAACACTATACCATAGCCATTTCATAGAAATTGCTATAAAACATTTTACGAAAACCCACTGGGTGTTACTTTTTTCCAGGCGGCGGCCCCAACAACTAAACTTTTGTTCGAAACGCTTCAGTTTTTGAGATACAGAGTGTTAAAATTTAAAAAAAAAAAACTAATTTTAACACCATGTATCTCAAAAACTAAAGCCTGTCAAACACATTTATCTGAACTTTTGGTACTAAAATAAAACAAAAAATTATTATTTTTATTTCATAGACATTGTTTACAATATAATAATAATAATAATAATGGTAATCTTTATTCAAGTATACAAAGGCAAGAGTGCAGATCAATAGAGCCAAAAAATCTGTTAATCTGTTTTAAATACTTATCCTTAGGAAAATAAAGCAAATGTCCTTTTAATAATCATCACATAATCTGATAATGTTACAATGGTTTTAAATATTATCATGTAGATACTATTTGCTATATAAATAAATCTCTAGTATACAAAATAAACACGTTTAGTTTATTAATTTTCACTTATTTATTTCTGCTTGACAGCTGTTTCGACACACTGTGTCTTTGTCAAAAGCTAACTTAAAACTGACACTAAAATCTGTACCAAATATAAAAAAAAATATATAAAAATCTTATTGGTGTCAATAAAACAATATCGGTGTTTACCCATCTCGTCTATTCTTTAGGTATAAAGATTTAACAGAGGGGGAACTATTTAAGTCCAACTGGTCATTCAATAAAATATTTCAGGTTTTTCTCTTGTTAATTTCTAAACTTGCGTAATTGGGGTCTGTTTTTTCTTTATTATATGAGGATTTGTGTTCTTTTATACGTTTATTGAAAGATCTACCCATTTGGCCAATGTAACCTTTATCACAGGAACCACATTCTAATTCGCATACCCCTGATTTTTTAGATTTATCAGATTTGGATTTATTATTTTTAATATATTTCCCTAATGTATTATTTGTACAGAAGGCAACTTTATAATCTGTTCTCATGAGATGTTTACTGATTTTAGAGCTAATTTTGCCTGTATATGTTATTGTATTAAATTTGGCTATATCTTTTAAATTATTATTTGGATGGATTAAATTGATTGCTTTTTTATATTGTTTTTTATTTACTATTTTGTCGACTATATTAGGACTATAGCCATTGTTAATAGCAATCTGCTTTATAATATTCAATTCTTTATTATAGTTAAACTGTTGAAAGCTGCCATTTTAGGTACAAAAGGATGATTTGATGTTTTATGTATTGTTATATCTGTGTAAGATGGTTTATGATAAATTTGAAAATCGTGTTTATTGTTATTGTTCATAATTGTTAAATCCAAAAAATTTATTGTCTGATCTTGTTCCACTTCTAACGTAAATTTAATATTTTTATGTAAATTATTAATAAAATCTAAAAATAACCTTAGTTGTCTCTCTATTCCTGTGAAACACGCTAGTATGTCGTCTACATATCTATACCAATAAATGAACTTGTTTCTTAACGGGTGATTATACATTAATTGTTCAATATTATCTAGAAATATTTCTGCTAGTATAGGACTCAAAGGATTACCCATTATTAAACCTTCTTTACTTACATACACGGAGCCATTGAATTCAAAGTAACACACTGTTAACAAATCCAATATATCATTCTTAATAATATGATTATCTTTATTTTTGAGTAATAAATTATCGACTAAGTTAATAGCTTCAATAGGGGGACACTAGGAAACAAGTTTTGTACATCTAAAGAGATTAATATGGCATTATTTGGGCAAAACAGCTGTCAAGCAGAAATAAATAAGTGTAAATTAATAAACTAAACGTGTTTATTTTGTATACTAGTGTATAATGAATTTCCATCAAGTAACGGCTACATCGATAAGGAATAAATAAATCTCTTATAAAAGTTGAGTTTTTTAAACAAACATATTGACGAATACTATATTAAAGGAAAAAGATATTTCACTCTCTTAAGGGTTGAATTTTAAATAATCTAGAAATCCTTAATTATTAACTGTTGCAGTTGACAACTGAATTATTTTAAAATATCATTTACTTAGAGATAAGTAAAATCTCATTTCACGCCTCATCACCCCTTAAAGGTGGAATTTCAAAAAAATCCAGAAATTGGTTTTTAGATTTTAAAAATTTATTGATGAAAGAATTGTTTAACAAACTTATTTAGTTGAAGAGAAATTTGTAAAAAAAGGAACAGATTTTACCCTTTTTATCTCAAGTGGAATTTTGAAAAATTGGTTTTTAAATCATTATTATTAATAGCTGCTGACAAAAATATTGTTTTAAAAACACATTTAGTCAAAGTGATATTGTAGAAATGGGAAAAACACAATTCTTCCCATTTCACTCACTTAAGGGTGGAATTTTAAAAAATCCAGAAAACTGTTTTAGAGAAATATCTTTGAAAGTCATTAACAAAGGAATTATTTTAATAAATCATTTAGATGAGGAGATATTGTAAAAATGAAATAATGACATTCACCTTATTTCACCTCCTCTGAGGGTGGAATTTCAAAAAATCCAGAAATCACTTCTTAGATAATTTTTAAAACTGATGAATGAATTGTTTTAAAAACTCATTTAGTTGAAAAGATATTGAAAAAATAGTAGAATCACATTCTACTTCTTTTCACCCCCTAGGGGCAAGTTTGAAAACTTCCCCTTATCTTACATTTAAAGTCTTTAATATGGCTTTAAAATCGATTAAAAATCCCATTAGAGACTTTAGATGCCTAAAATCTACTAAAGGACTTAATTTATTTATCACTTAAAAGGCTTAAAAATTAATTCACAAGTTACCTAAAAGACTATTAATTCATTCAAGTCACTTATAATTCACAAAAATTCTAAGTCCAAGTACATATTTTTTGCAGTTATCCACCCATTATCTTTTAGCATAAAAAAACAATTTTTTCCACTAAGGGGTGGACATCCCGCTAAAAATTAAATTAAAATTACAAGTTTTTAGAACTTACCTACATGGATGAATACATCAATTTTGTTTTGTTTTTTGTATATAATTATTTCTTTCACAATACAGGGCAATCCTAACACTGAAACAGTTAACATTCTAGTTTTTTGCATATATAAACCTTGTTAAGTTGTGAAAACCATTGACATGGTATGTATAAGGGAAGACCGGGAAGAAGCATATTTGACAAAAAACATTTTTAGTGTGTTATTAATAATTCAATTTCAAACCCCTACTACTCATAACTTTTTGTCCTGATTATAGTATTTTTTTTAAAATAATTACCTATTCTTTAAATAGCATTTTTTGCAAACTTGGTTATATATTACTAATAAATTTAGTAACATTTTTCTGAATATACCTGGACTTCCTCTAGCTCCGGATAGTAAATCTTTTCACATATAAGCTGGGCTATACGATCACCTTTTTTGACTTCAAAATCTGAATCAGAATGGTTAAACAGTACCACTTTGAGTATTCCTCTATAGTCCTCATCTACAACTCCAGCTAAAAAAAAGGTATATAAAATGATTACCAAAATAATTTTAAATTTAAAAAAGTAGCTGAAGGGTGATTAGTGACATTTAATTAAGTTTGTGCCTTTCTTTTGAATTATTTACAACATATAAGTATACATATATTATATATATATATATATATATATATATATATATATATACAAATCTAACAACTGGTTAAATGTTTAATCATATTTTGTTTAATATAGAACGAGAAGTTATATCTAAAGAAGCAGATTTTTTTTGTCATAATGAGTAATTTATAAAATTCCTTCATTACTCAAAAATATTTAATCAAATAACCAGAAATAAACGTATTTTAATTAAGCATTTCCTGTGGCACATTGAGATAAAAAAATTGTCTTTTCTTTTCTGAATAAATTTCCATCCTATGGCTGTGTGCAAAAAAAATATTTTGTCTGTCCTTGCATATGTTAAAATTAAATTTTAACATGTTTTATTAACAAATACAAATCAGAAAGGCAATTTTCAACAATGTTCTTATTGTTACTTATTTAACTTAAAGTAGAAAAAGCATGTTTTCTTTCTTTAATTCAATTTCTACAGTATACATCATTTTTGACCATTATGAAATTATGTCCTGCTAGAAGCTTCGCAGGTATTAATTCCATTTCGAGCAAACTGTATTTGAATTTCATCATATCAATTTTAATACAATTATGTAAATAATTTGCTTAGGACAAATATTTAAAAAATGTATAAACATATTAGCTCCATTTCAATTTATGATTTAATAAAATAATAAATGTCTAAATTTAATTAACCTTTGTTATTTAATTATGTTCAGATAAATGAATAAAAAATGCATAATAGGGAGGACTCACAAATACTTAATTTGTCTTCATAGTTCAAGTATTGAAGATATATTTATCCTTAAATTTATAGCACATATATTTATGTTTAATCATGTATACTAAAAATTTTAATAACACCTAGACACACACTTTTTACTATAGGCCACAAAAATTACTGTTTTTAAACTTCAAATTCATTACTCAATTAAATTTATTGCTATCACCATTTTTACAAAATAAACGAGTTTAACAAAATATGTTACACTTAATCCTGGGCTTAATATTGAGACAACAGCAACAAAAATAACAGACAAATTATAAGTTATAAAAACACATACATTTAGTGATGAATGTAGTCAGAAAGACAGTAAACACATCCCCAGACCTGTATTTATACATAAGCAAGCCACAGTCGAACACAGCTAAATTACTGCAAACTGTGAAATGGCAAGAGGAGCCCTGCACAGATGACCCTTAAACCTGTCTAATAAAAAACCATTAACCGGACGACAGTATTAACAGAATAGAACAGTTAATTTTGTAGAGTACAAGAATTCTGTTTCAGTTCGCTTTTATTTGACATGGTCTCCTTAGCCAGAGAAGAGTTACTAGTCATTAATACCAAAATCCTCAAGAGACCAGAATTCTTGAGTATGTAAATCAATTAAAACCATATAAACCCCCAAAGTTTGCGATTAGTCAGTTATCACATGGGGCTTATTATGAAAAATGTTCTAGTCTTACCTCCTACATCAATAAAGTTCTTGACAGCTAATCCCGATCTTGGAGCAATGCGACCATAACAGCCTTCAGGAAGTTCAACTTTCAATCCCGTATCAACCAGGGCTTTGCCCCGAGCTGGAACGTTTATATCAACAGCACTTTTTAGGTCATAACCTGCTGCCTTTACGGAGCCTTTGCTTGGTGGAAAAGCCTCGGGAAGTACTTTAGTGTATTTCAGAACCAAAGAATCTTTCGCCGGCATGTTGAAATTTGCTTTCGTATGCTTCCCCGTTGAACACTCTCGCAGAAATAGGCAGAAACCGGCCTTGTAATTTTGATTCTTTTGCTCCAAATACGCGCCAATTTTTGACAATTTAAATATTTCGACGGGTAAAAAGCGAGGGAAAATTAGATGACCCCATTTTGAATTGAACATTTTTTTCCCATCATAACTTTTATTTTACAACTGGTCGTAAAACATATTTTCGTTCTATGAACAAGAATATTGTATCGCAAAATTTGACAGTACCGGAATTATTACATTTTCAGGTTAAGATGTTTTTCAAAGGAATTAAAAAAATTACCATTGAGCTAGCTAGAGCTAAGTATCTATCCTGTCGGGACGAACAGAAAGTGTTCATTCCACCTACTATAGCATGAAACACAATGACATACATATAAATGCTTATATGTATTTCCAACTTCAAAATTAACACCCGTTTTTGTACTACAAATGTGTACCTCCTTTTTAAATTTTTTATGTGTAGGTTAGTTATTACGTTGGTCTGGTAATTGGATTATTGACTTTTGTTCCTGCTGAAACAATTTTCAGCTCATTCTGTGGTGCATCCAAAGAACTGGTCGAACACGTAATTCTGTCCACTGAGTGCAAAAATCTTTCAAATGACTTTTTAATTTTTGAAATGCATTTTGGCTTCCACTAGATGCCCCTTGAGAGTACTACTAGTCTCACGGGATGACCTTTTCTTTCAAGCTAACTTCTTACGCCTCCCACTCCCGCCATATTCTATGTAGAACTACGGCAGACGAACGGGATAGAATGCAGGAAAAACTAAGCCTCACACGTTCACAGCGTCTACTCCCTTTCTAGCGGGGTTATTAATTTCCACGCTGAGCGGTTGAGTCTCCCGCTACACCTCGAAATAAAGCAGCTAAACCGAACACGTGGAACTACTTATGTTAATAACACAAATATCTGCCTTCGACGAGGCGATTCGGAAGACTGTAGTTCTATAATAATATAATAATACGGGAGTTTTTTATGTTTCGAGCGTTAGGGGTATTCTTAATTTTGATACCTAAACTAACACTTTTTCTAAAGTTGCCCATAAATATGTATCTACACTTATCATCGCCAATTTTAATGGTTTCTAGCACATGAGTCAATTTTCAGGCGTTGATAACAAATCCGAAGTCACATTGTTCGGCGATAAACATTCGCCGTCAAATTTCAAAATCTTAGACACAAAATTTTCCACCTTCTTTTCTGTTTTTTTTTTTATATTTTTTATAGGAAAACGAATGAATACACATCAATTCATCATCATTTTTGTTTCCAAAATGACACTTTAGTGTATGGAATTCGTCATATATACAGTTATAATTTTTACAATGAGTAAATTTAGAAAAAAACAATTATTAAGAAAGAAACTCATCTATATTATAAAAATATTTATGAAGTAAAAACGTTTTTAGCCTATGTTTAAACATATTCATGCTAGTGTTTTGTTTAATTACAGTAGTAGGTAACTTATTAAACAGTTTGGGTCCTAATTTAAGTATAACATTTTTGATATATTTAATTTGCTATAAGGTATTGAAAACTGATTATAATACCTAGGGTTGTAATTATGGAAATGGTTATTCTTATAAAACTTGTCACAATTTTAAAAACGAACAAACATATTTCAGACAAAGCGACACATGGTGCTGGTAAAATTTTTGAAGCGGTATCGGATTAGTAATAGGTAAACAATAATGACTCCGCATTCCAGCGCCTAATCTGGTGTTAACCCAGCTAGTGCCATCCACCTAGTGCCTCCGCGCTGCCGTGCTCCGGCGCCTGACCATCTACTAATATGACACTGATCGACTTGCAATAAAATATTCATAATAAATAACGCCAAAAAATTTGTCAAATTCGTACTTTTGAAAATTTTTTCGAATGCCAGTTGTCGCCAATACAAAATCAATCAAGAAAAATTTACAATTAAAAATAGTAATTGACAAATAAAATGTTCTTGATGTAAGTTTTAAGTAATATAAAGTGAGTAAAATAAATTGAAAAATATGTATAAATCTGATATTAAAAAAAAAATAAAATAAAAACTGTGTATATAGGATTATAAACTTTGATCGCATATATCTCAAGAACGGAAAATGTGACTTCGGATTCGTTATCAACGTCTGAAAATCTACCCTTGTACCAAAAATCATCAAAATCGGCAATGGTAAGTTTAAGTAAATACTTAAGTCTTAAGTTTTCTATAGCTCAGATTTTTTAAAACAAAACATTTAATTCAAAAATTAAGACCGGAATCTAACATAATAGTAAAAACAAGGAAGGTATGTTATGATACCACAAATGGCTTTTTCAAACGGGGGTGAGCGGTATTTCTTCTTTAAGTGATTATTGTTGAAACTTTTGTTTCCTATTTTTAATTTGTATAATTTTATTAAATTAATTTTTTTTAAGATTTACTAAAGGAGTGTTTAAGAGAAGTACACGTTGCATTTAAAACATGGTTATCTTTTTTTTTATTCCACGCTCTTTATTACAGGGATTGGAGTTTTCGTCGACGTTCTCCAAATACCGAAACTTGCATTTGCACTTTACGATACCTTTACAGAGAAAGCCGTAGTACTGCCACAACTGTTATTTTTTACGATTAGCTTTCATTCTTTTTCAAAACGTTTATCCATTCCCTTTGTCTGGGGCTTAGTCAGCGCTGGGGCGCTCTCCCAGATAATTTATACCTTCTTTCAATTTCATGACGTAACTATTATTCAACCTATCAAATTGGCTTTCAAATCTTTCTATTGCATCTTGGTTTCAACCAGAAGTCCCTTGAGAGTAGTCTTGGTATCACGAGATGATTTTTTTTCAAGCTATCTCTCTACTTCTTCTACTCCCATCGATAAGCGGCTATTACACTAATATTCTATGATGACAAATTGCCCGTAAGGAGTAGAAGCCAAAAACCGGAAAAGAATATTCTATGTAGAACCGGACAGACGAACAAGAATGCAGGAATATTTAAGCCTTACACGTTCACAGCATAATTTCCAATTCTAACGAGGTTTTTAGTTTTAACTAAGTCTCCCGCATCCCCCTGAAACAAAGCAGTTAAACCGGACACGGGGAACCACTTAAGTTAAAAACACAGATATGAGCTTCCACAAGGTATTCGAAATACTACGGCTCTTATTGTACCTCTACAACAAGTAGCTACTGTCAGCAGCTCGTCTGTAGACAAAACACAGTTTTCCTTTCATTTTCAAAAATTGACGTATTTAAATCACTTTTAAAAATAACCGGTCACTTTTAGGAATCTTTATAATTGATGCACAACTCTAGTTATACCTCAGTTATAATAAATTGTAACAAATAACTAATATATGAATTTAATTAAGCCAAACTCCAGACATATATGACTATTTTTTTGTCACAGCATAGCTTAATCTACAACCACAATACCAGTGTCCTATTTAATATTGTGATTAAATTTATCACCCTCCTAGATTCCTAGGGACCTATATAGACACGAGGAGTTGTACCTCATTAGCATCTAATTCTTAAACCATTCCGTATATAAAAAACTGAATTATGTTTTAGGTGTGGAATCTATTAGCTCAATGGTAGTCCTGTGTTCAAGGTTCGACGAGCGTTGCCTTTTTAATTTTTTTTAACATAACTCTATACTTTTGTATGTAGATGTCTTTTAAATATTGCACTGCGTTTTGTTACGCATCCTCTAGAGGTAATTTTCTAAAATATCAAATACTGGAATATAAACAAACCCCTCGGAAATACATGTCCCTTTCTACCACTTCCACTCCAGCCAGGCAAACCGAAAATTACATGTCACTTTGTAGGTAACGCCTTAGAACACATAGCCATCCAACATTTTTGGGCGTTGTGTTGGACCGTTATATGTAGATACCACTTTGAAAAGATAGGCATAAAGGCGTTCGCCAGAAACAACATTGCGCGGAATCCTACGATTGGGTAGCCCGGCCAACTGTTCTGAGCAACGCGACATAAGAATTGTGTTTCTCAATATTCGTGTATGCTCGCCATGTACAATCCAGACCGGTACGCACTAAAAAGCCTTAAATAAACATGTACACTTATAACAGGATACATGAAGCCAACTCCTCTGGAGTTCCCGTGGATCTACATGGGAGTACACAGAGACATTTTGAACAGACCTTTGATAAACGCCATCCACTTTTCGAAACTGCGTGTGAACTAGAAAGATTGAAGACTAGATTTATGAAAACGGACACATCGAATCATCAGAAAATTACCTACTCAGAGGGGAGGTACCCATCAGCGGCATCTTCGGCTGGAAATTACAGCGTAAAACAAACCGCATAAGGGACGTCCTGGCCCATGTAAAGACAATTTT
>JAUTXW010004016.1:0-20000 GCA_030620095.1 Kuschelorhynchus macadamiae | reverse complement strand
TTAAATTTCAATATGGTGCAAGGGCAAAAAGTTGTTCTAATATTCATGAATTAGTTAATTTTTTGATATTTTTTTAGTTTATTAAAAATTGATACCGAATTGATAATTATAAAATAAAATTTTTTATTAATTCATCCCTGAAAATGATAATGCCCTAAATATAATACTTGGATTAATTATTTTACTTTTAAGTATATAAGGTATTATTTTAGGTTGTTCACTTTGTGATTAAATATATCCATTATGGAGTTCGTTTGAATGGATACTTGGAGTTCTATAAAAGTACAGAAACTCATATTAGTTTACCATTCATAATAGTCAGTTTATGGACAGTTGTACTTTTACTTGTACAAACACTAATGCAGCATTATTATCCTGATAATTTTGCTGAAAAGTGTTTGAAAGGAGGAACCCTGTCACCCAGAGCATATCTTGGTGCAGTCATTACTGTGGAGTTTTGTGTTCTTACTGGGGTAAACATTAGTTACATGAGTAAGTATATCTTGTACTTAAGTTGGCATTGGGCTTTCAAACAGTGTTGAATTCAGAGCGGGGGAAAATATTTTGAGGGAGGCAACAAATTGTTGTTAAAAAGTGTTTTGCAATAAGAAATATTAATTTTGGACAAAAAAACTATCAAAGTTATTTCAAAGAGATCTCATAAAATTATCAAATCACCTACTTCATTAATACTCATATAGAAAAAGTTTAGGTAGCACTCTAAGGGTAAAGTTGTTCCAAGTTATTTTATGCCATTTTTGTGGACATTTCAAGATCCTTACTTTTTCTCTCAGTGTTTATATTACAGAAGATAAGCTAAAAACTTATTTACAAAAACTATGTCAAAATGTATTCCTACCTTGCAGTGGCGGCTATTCAGGTCAAGTAGGTGAAGTACTACTTCACCATGAAAAATAAACAAGCAAACATCTAACTATATTTATTATATATCTCTTAAAATTTAAGTTTTTACATCAATTTATTCACTTAATTGGCAAAAAATAAACTGTACATCTCGAATAAATATTTTACTTGACTGTTGGTGGCATGTCTTTTTAAAACTTTCAATGGAACTTTATTATAACAACTATAACAGTGGCGCAAACCGCTTCGACTTTGCTGGAGGTGCTATGTTTAGTTTATGATTTTTCTACTACGTTGCCATGACAACGCGAACGCGATGACGTCGACCGCATGGAAGATTAATGTTAACCAGCGCCATACAAGGCTCTCGGTGAATTGCTAACGCAGTACACTACACCCACGTGTCGTTCAGTTTGGGGTGGTTGTTTACTTTTATTTTCGCGGATTTCGCTGCAACCGGTTAGTTCCTTTGCAGCTTGCTTGACTGATTTGTGTTATATTTATTTATGGTGTTGTTACAACTTTATTTGGGGTCGGGTTTATTAATTTACATTATTGATGAATCCAATCACGGATGTGGTTTGAATTTTGTTGGAAACTCCATTTAATCGATGGAAGGAACAAGATCAGAGTTTTAATCGTCATCTTGGTTTTCGGCATGCAAATGGTTATGTAGTAGTCAAATATTACAAAAATTGTTCTGCTGGCCTTGTTTACTAGTTTCCAGTAAATATTCAGTGTGGAATAAGGAAGGATTTGCAGATATGTTAAATATATGAAGGTCTTTATATAAACATGAAGACTCGGCGGAGTATTTAAAATGCGAATTAATGCTAAAAACATTTGTAAAAAATCAAAGCAATATAGCTGACACTTTAAAGGAAAATGCTAAACTATATAAAATACATTTTAACAAAAATGTCCGATTAAATAGACTATTTATGTGCTTGGTAATTGACGCAGTTTTGTACCTTGCAAAACAAGAGTTAGTCTTTTGTAGCCATGATGAGAGCACTGAGTTAATAAATAGGGGGAATTTTAAAAAGGTTTATTAGTATCGAGAAGTTCCCAAGGACTAAAAGATCATCACGAAAAAATTAAAAATGTTTGTACTGGTGACTCGAAAACTATTCAAAACGAAATAACTAATTATTAATTGAATTTAATTGAATGCATTTCTGATTATTTAAATGATCATGTAAAAAATGAAATAATGAACACACAGTTTTTTTTCTGTGCAAGTGGATGACACCACTGATATTACGCAAACCTCCCAGGGCTCCATAATTTTAAGATATGTTAATTCAGAAGGTTCAGTAGTCGAGAGATTCTTAGGATTTTATAATCTCAGCTCCGATAGAACGTCGGAGAATTTATATTCTCTATTGGATCAAATTTTGGACCAATTTGACTATAAACATAAATTAATAGGGCAATGTTACGATGGCGCAAGTGTGATGTCTGTGCATCTAAAAGCGTCGCAGGCTGTATTTGTCCTGATGCAGCAAAGGGTAGAAATATTTCTAAATGTTGAATTTTTTGCAAGCCTTAGTGGTATTCCCTAATTTTTTCATCACTCAGCCAAACGAACGTATGCTCTTACATCTGCATCTACAAGGCGTATACCAACAATTACAGAAGCTTGTTGGTCTTCAAATTTGAAATTAGTAAATGTGATTGTTCAAGTCACGTTCTTCAAAAAAAATCGTTTAACATTCGTTTTTGCATATCCAATATAAAAGACTTGAGGCGCTCTGTAAAAAAAGAAATGAACTTTTTTTTTAATATGATGTTTGATAAAGCAAATTCTATTACAGAAATATATCATTACAAACGTGAGCTTGCTAAGCTTTCACCTAAAAAAATTAAGTATAGACTCCTTTTTTATGAAATATTGGACCATATTTTAATGAAAATGACACTAAACTTTCAAGACTCTGAAAAACTTACACTTTTATGTTTGGCAGATTCTGCTAAATTTTTCGAATATAGTTTAAATTTTCCGATTGGCCTTTTTGAAAATTAGGTACAGTTATATGGGGAAATATTTTCAAAAAGTCAACGACTTAAAAATGAGCTTGGTCTTATTTTTGCCAATGACAGTAATTGGAATATATCGCTGCAAGAGCAAGTGAAAAAAATTAATAAAAATAAAGATATTTTAACCAAAGCATATAAAGTGGTTTCCCTTATTTTGACAATACCGTCGACAAGTGCTTCAGTGGAAAAGAAGTTTTTCGTGGCTCAAACTTGTAAAAACTTATTTAAGAAATACAATATCTGAAAAAAGACTTACTTCTCTAGGCAATATTTCAATTCAAAAGGAATGTCTGGAGGAGATTAGGGCAACTCATCCATTCAGGATAGGAGAATTGATTTAGTATACAAAATTTAGGTAAGTCGTAACAAAATATTCTACCCCTTCTACATATAAAAAAAATTCTGGAAAAAAAATTATTCCGATATTTTCTTGTTTCATTTGCACTTCACTTACTTGTTCACCCGCGAGCCGCCACTGCCACCTTGTTCTGTTTCTAAAATGACTAATACTATTTTATCAAAGTGTTCCAAGGAAAATGTTTTGTCCTCAAGGAGGAAAGTCCACTTGGAATTCATCTCTAACTCTAACTTGAATGTGTTATCCTTTGAAACTGAAATTAACAATGTTTTTTGCATTTTAGTGAAAGTAATAAACTTTAATAGCCAACAGGCTCCACCAGATGTCTTGAAGAGTGAATGGCTTGCTGCTGGAAATCCAGAGACTTTTACTCAAAATGAAATTGGTTATAGGGAGATGGGTAGCAGGGTGTATGAGTTGTTGGAGAAACAGGTAATTTCAAAATTTTATATTATCACAAGAAGAAATAGGCCCAACTTTTTAGAAGACTGGATTCTGAATTGGAATTAATGGCTACATGTCCACCAGACTTGGCAGTGGCGTATTTAGTGGTGGGGCAAAAGGAGCAAGTGCCTCAGGCAAAATGTTTGAAAGTAAAAATTATTTTTTATAAGGCATTAACACAGACCTTTTTTTGTGCTTTTTTTCCTAAGTTTATGTTGTGTTACGAAACAAATAAGGCTTGTTTAATCAAAATTTTGAAAATCTTTTTTGTTATTGGTTTCAAAGGTAGGTTTCTCACAGCAATGGGGAGCTAGTTAAAAAACTTTGGTCCAAAATAGTTTTTTTGTATTCCACAAGTATTATGAAGTTGAATTTCTGAATGTGATAGGTACTGTTCCATGTTCTTTTTTAAAGACATGAGACTTTCAAGGATAAAAATAGATGGTAATGTCAAAATATTAAGATTTATGAAAGCCTTTTTGCAATTATCCTAGTACCCTAGTCCTGAGACAATCCTCAAAGCCTTCCTTAGCAACTTAAAAATCTTTTTAGTAGTACCCCCTTGCAAGAACTGTATATAATATCTTACAGTGAAAGAGACCGAAGTAAGCCGTCCTTAAATTAGTACTAGACACAAAGCCTGATACGTTTCTCATTACAAACACACAAACTCCCCCTTACCAGCCCAGTGAGTAATCCAGGCAAATACCTAAAAACTTGACATATGGCCAGTTCTACTGATATGAAACTGGTTGGTAAATATTTTCCTACTTTCATAAATCAGAGATTTCTTTATGAGTGCAGAAGTTAGAATTGGAAGTGGTAGCTCACTTGTTTGTCTAGTAACATGAGCTGGGTTGGTTTTCAATAATGTATTTTTGATCTTGAATACCAGGCTAACTGTCTCCATATTGAACAGAGATGTTAATGTCAATGTTTGTTGTATGAATAAAGATCTACAAGAATCTATCTCTCGGTTTTGTCTTAGACACATATCTGATTGCACGTTTTTGTAAAATGAAAATAGTTTCAAACAGACCCCGGTTTTATAAACCTCAATTCCACTAGAGCAAAATATACTTTTCTGCTCACTAATACTTTCCCACTATAAAAAGTGTAAGCTGATTTCTTGCTCAAAAATGAAGCATCAAGCCACAGTCCAGCAAAAGCCCCAAAAACTTAACTTCAGTACTGTTTGAGAGGTGGCCAGATGTAAATGGTGCCAGACTTACTTCATGCTTAAAATTCATGACATAAGTCTTATCATTGTTGAGAGAGAGTTAATTTGCTTCAAACTACTCCTTTATCCTGACTAAGTCATTCATCATTTCAGCTCCTGAGTTGTTTCTGAGTTTTAAACTGTGGTGTTATCAGTAAAGATTAAACATAATATAGTACATAAAGTAGAAAAAATACTGGGGCCAGTACAGAACCCTGTGTTACACCGCCAAATGTATTTCTATTCTCTGATGCCCATGACCCCATAAACACTCTCTGACTCCGTCCCTCGAGATATGACCCACACCACTTCAAACACCCCTAAATCTATAGTTCTGAAGTTTTCCCAGCAATATCTCATGACTCATACAATCAAAAGCCTTGGACAAGTCACAAAATAACACCATTGTGGCCTTACCATCGTGCCTGTACACATTCTCAAGGAAAAATTGCATATATTTAAAAAAAACAGTGTAGTTGAAATAATAATCCTCAAGTTTGCTGAGAGGAATGTCATGCGAGATGTTGTTGAAGGCTTTATTCAAATCCCAGAATAGTGATGAAGTGAACCACCCACTAAATGAATCTAGTATGTATGAGACAAGATCTGTGATACCCATGGTTGTCCACCTATTTTTTCTAAATCCAAACTGGCTATCTGTGTAACAATATGGTCGGTAGTCAATACAAGTTTAGGTAAACTAAAACAAAAAACTCAAATAAAACTTGGCAGTAATGATGGTGAAATCTCTAAGCCGAAGCAAGTAGCAGAATTATTTTTCTTCTTTTTTCTCAAGTGTTACCCATGAAAACTAAAGGAAAAATTTTCTAATTGAAGATTCACGCAATGCCCCATGCCAGCTTCTGTAATTGCAGAAACCTTCTATTTTCAGGCCCTGTAATAGAGGGGAAATTGTCACAAGTATTAATATAATGAAAAAAAAACTGTAGGTAGCGATAATATATCGATAACTATATTGAAAACAATTAAAGATTCCATAACTTGATTAATAAATCAGTATGCACTGGTATCTTTCCAGATCAACTGAAAATTGGGAAGCTAATCCCAATTTACAAGAAACAGGACAAAAAATGTGTCAGAACTATAGACCAATCACTGTTCTAAACACCCTATCTAAAATATTGAACGGGTATATTATAATCGCATTATAAACTTTTTGGACAAACATCAAGTGCTAAATCTACAGAGGGGGCTGCCTGCGAATTTGTGCAAATAGTATATAAGCGTGTGGATGATGGTCAATGTGTAGCGGGTCTTTTTTTGGATCTTCTCGTGCGTTTGACAGTCATGAGATAGGCTTTATCATGAATAAACCAATGGAATAAGGGGAAGTATGACTAATCTATTGTACTTATACCTCATAGAATATATAGAAAGTTCTATGTACAAATTAACCGAGAAGTTTCCGATATAAGGGATATTGATATAGGAGTGCCCCAAGGCTCCGTGCTGGGACCATTGCTATTTCTCATTTTCATAAATGATATGCCCACTCACATCAACAAGGGAAAGGTCGTCATGTTTGCTGATGACTCATCAGTAGTGGTGTCAGCGCGGACGTCTGAGGAACTCCAGAACTTAGTTCAAAATGTTATGAGTAACTTCGAAACTTGGTGTACAAAAAATAATTAATACTCAATCTGCAAAAAACTGTGTATATCAACTTTAGATGTCAATTAATTCGCCAGTTACTGATATTGTTTCGTTGCCATCATCAGAAAGCTGTAAGTTTTAGGTCTGCTTGTAGATCAGTTTTTAACATGGGAATGTCATGTCGATTATGTTTCAAATAAATGTAATTCCGCATATTTTGCTATACTTCAGCTAAGAAACATTTTAGATGAGAAATCGCTCCTTAGTGTTTACTATTCACTGGTGGTGTATTGTCATTTAAATGATATTGTTGTTCTTTGAGGTAATTCAGTCGATTCTAATAGAATATCTTTGGCACAAAAGCGCATAATTCGCCTTATATATGGATTAAAATTCACAGATAGTTGTAAACCAGTGTTCATTGCAAAAAAAATTATGACATTCTCCTGTATTTACATTTTTAGAGCTTTGATGTATGTAAAAATGAATGAAAGGAGATTTGCAACCAATTCTGCTTTTCATGATTACCAAACCAGAAATGCAAATAAGCTGTCAATAGTTAAACATAACTTACCTAAATTCGAAAAATCGCCTGATTATGCTAACTCAGTCTTATTTAATAAACTCCCTTATGAAATAAGATCTCTGAACTTGAAATGCTTAAAGCTTAAAAAAAATTCCTGATTGGAAAGGGTTACTACTCGGTGTCAGAATACTTAAATGATAGTGTATGTCCAAGTGACTTTTAAGATATGTATCTTGATTTTATTTATAATTCTATCCTATCATGTCTATGTCTTTCATAGATATTTAGATATAAGTTGATATTTTTGACGTGTACATCCATCATTGATGGCTGCTGTTAAGCAGGTTTGAAATAAAGATTTTGATTTTGTGATAAATCCTATAAAACTGCCGGGTAATTCTTGAAGCCCACACCATCTGAAATGAACTTTAAATACAATTATTGTAGGCTTTAAAAATGTATTACATTGTATTGTCAATTAAATTTGCTAAAATTTAATTATTTGGGTTTTAATTAGTTTTAACGAATTGTATCGTGAAAGGAAAAAAAGTATAGGTAATTTAGAGCAAAAAAGATACAGGGTCTGTGTAATTGTAGTTAACCAATAGAAAACTTTTTTGCTTATTAAAAAAAATCAATTGGACTAAAAAAATTCTTATATAATATACAAGGTGTGCGAAAAATATGTAAATGCAAGTAGGAAAAACAAAAAAGTATGAAATAGTGAATAACCGAATTAGCGAGCAAAACAATATAAGCTAAGAAATAATTTAGCGTTTTTTGTATGGTATATTTTTTTGGTAATTTAACGGTTAATAAGTCAAGAATTTTAAATGATACAGTTTCTTTCAATATTCACTATTAATTTTCTCAAGAAATGCGTTTATTACCAAAAAACTATAAAAAGCTTTTCGACATGTATTTGTAAGCTCTTTAATTTAACTGTTTCAAAAGTTTTGTTTTAATTTCCCTTTGTTTTGCAAACTTCTATTTTTGTATTTGTTTCTTACCCTGTATTTTGAATAACATATTAAAGCAATCTTATTTTGAAAATACGTGAAACTTTTTATGAAAAATAACATTTTTGTCGATAATAATAGATTGCCATTTTTTTGCGATTGTACTCTGAGCTGCACAATCTCAATTTTTTGTGGAGCACTTGGACATTTATTACTTTTACAAATTATTAGTTCCTGCTAGAAGGGTAGTTCTGAAATAATATTTAATAATGTGCTTAAATTTCAATAAAACCAAGTTGGAATATTTAAAGTTTTTTGCTCAGAAGTGGTTAAGATTTAATTTTTGATTTTTGATTCCCTGAGTTATATAAATTTGTAACCTTAAACATTGAAACTTCTATTTTTATTTTTTAAATTTGACTTATAATAGGTATATTGTTAGATTATCACTGAGCTACAAATTATTCTTTCTTGTAATATGATAATACCGTAGACTAGATTGATCAGATGGGATATAATGGCATTTTTGTACTGTGACTGCAGCAGAACAGCTGTAAAGAATGTATTGCCAATTAGCATCACGACTGGAAAAATGACTTAAACTAGTTCTTTGCTAAATTGAGAAATTTTGCATCTGTTAGGTGTAATCTGTGATAATATAGCTAGATGTAAAATTCCTTATATTTTTTTGTACTTAAAGAAAAATATTGTTTCACTAAGTCTGATTTATTATAAATGAAAAATGTTTTAGGCTGATCTAATTCGATATCTGCAAGAACACAATGCGAAACTTAATGAAAAAGTCATGTTGTTGAGTTCCCAGCAAAAGCAACTTCTCGGTAGCGGAAGTGGGACAGCAAATAGCTAATTTATGTAAGATTTAGTGATAAAGACATTAGACTTAGGAACGATAATTATGACTGCATTTTTGTAGATTGAATTTGTTTAAAGTGTCATATTTAATTAAAATAAATTTAACTTTTAATACTTGTATGGTATGATATTTGCATGTATATATTTTATAACGTTGTTAATATATAAAATTAAAACTCCAAAGGGCGAGACACGAATCTTATGGAAAAGTAACTTTAGTCAATTCCCTTAAAAATTTAGTATGTTAAATTTAACAACCATCTGAGCATCTGGTACAGGGTGTTTACACTAGACAATGGAAAAAGTTCACAAATGATTGACAAACCGAAATAAAAAGTTTTGACATTAATTTATGACACTATTTATATGTGTCATCAAAGACATAAATTGGAATTAACAAAATATAACAAATATAGACAAGTCATAATATGAAAAACATGTCTAGGTCAGCTAAAGGATACTTTATAAATCTTTAGGTAAGAACATAGAACCGTTTATATATTAATATTACCCCCTACAAAAATTACACTGGCCGACAAAAAATAATTTTTTGTTGTAACACAAATCAGAATAGCATAATCTAATAGAATGGACCTATCCAAATACGAAAATCACAAATAGAAAGTTGTAGCACATAGGGTTTTCTTGTTAGAGTTGTAGAACCGTATCGAATGTTACGATACTTAATACCTATAGAAAAAATTATTTCAGAAAATTCTTAACCCTGTTTATTGACTATGTTTACAGTTTTCGCCTATTAAACATACCATACATCTAAGAGAAAAGCAAACGAGAAAAATATTAACTTAAAACACTAATTAAACTTTATTTTCTCCGTTTATGAGGTGTCCTATCTTCTCTATTCAAAAACCAACAGTAGTCACCCATCATGGTTGGATCCCATCGTCCTTGGTACCGAATTTCCATTGTTCTGATATCTTGGTAAAACCTTTCACCCTGCTCGTCACTAACAGCTCCCAAATTTTTAGGAAGGCACCAAGCGCCTTACAGGCATCTAAGAGTTCATTAACTAATTGTTCATAATTTTCATCCATATTGTTGCCTAAAAATCCTCTTACTACATTAAGAAATGAATTCCATGCTCTGAGTTCCTGCCTGGTAAGCTTTTCCATAAAATTGACATCGTCCAGCAATTTTCTGGTTTGTGGCCCAATAAAAATGCCTTCTTTTAATTTGGCATCACTTAACTGGTGAAAGACTTGTCTTAGGTATTTAAATTAATTCAAAGCCTTCACAAAGTTTTTTATCAGCCCAAGTTTAATGTGAAGAGGAGGCAAATGGACATTTTTGGGATCAACAAGAGGTATAAATTAACATTTTGAGATCCCGGTTGAAATTCGCTTCTTTCTGGCTAAATTTTTGCTACCTAATGCTGATTTATTGCACGACAGTCCCATAAACAAAGAAAGCAGCAATATTTTGTAAATCCCTCCTGTAAAGTCCCACTAAAATCGCTATAACTTTTAAGTCCACACATATCTGCCATTTATACCTATTGTAGTTTATTTTATCCAAAATCGTGCGCATATTTTCATAATTTTCTTTCATTGCAACTGAATGGGCAACTGGTATAGAGGGTTTTAAATTTTTATTAGGCAATAACACAGCTTTTAAGCTATATTTAGATGAGTCTATGAATAAGCGCCACTCACTGGGAGAATGTTCAATATCATGTTCCTGCATTAAACTGTCTATATCAGCACACGCGCATAACGAATTTTCCATACTGTAGAATTCAGAAAACAAAGCAATTGGCCGATGGGTCCATTCCTTAAGACGGGAACCCAGAAGTTCTGACTGTCGCTTGGATAACCCCAAATCATGTACTAAATCATTTAATTCACTTTGAACAATCAAATGTGGCTCGCCGGAACTGGGTCCTGTAGGTAAAAGTGGGATCGATGCACTGTTCTTCTGAGCTGTCTTGATGATGCGTTATCTGCACTGGCAAATTTGCATTATGAGGAACAGGTCGTATGGCAGATTGCAAATTTGGATATTCTATATTGTGCTTTCCCCTTTTTGGAATAACCTTCAGTCTTTGTCAGCGAAAAATAACAATCGTCAGAATGATTGGTGGGTTCTCGCCATACCATTGGAACTGCAAAAGGCATACTTTTTCTCTTTCCCTTCATCCACTGCATCAATGATACACTACAACTAACACAGAACACATGTGGAGATCACCGCTTATCTTGATCCCAATCAACACTCCAAAATATTTAAAGTAGGCTTTTTTTTATTTTTTCGGAAAATGGCCTGGCTTGTGATTTCACCAGAAATTCTCCACAAATATAACAAAATTTTTCAGGATAAATTTTGCAACTTCGGCGCGTTTGACTTGGCATTCTCGTCTTCACATACACTTGCTTATCGATACACAAGAACCACTCAATTCGAAACTCAACAGAAGAGTGATGTTTAACGTTTATTTTATGTCTAATGTTGTAAACAACCCAGTCTTTTTCCGTTGTAAAATGGACCCATTTTAGCCGCCCCACAATAAAATTGTTTACCTGCTAATATAAAAGGTTCTAATTAGGTTATTAAAAATTGAGTATTGGGAGGGTATTTCCATTGTGAAAATAATGGGCTGGCCTGTGTTAGAAAAATCTTGTCGGCCAGTGTTATTAAACATATTTTGCCCATAAAAAGGATGTAAAAACATGGTTGGGCGAGCAAATTGTAGACCGGGGTAATAACCTCGCCGCGTTGTTGCCAGATTGTTCTTCATGGCTGTTCTGAAGTCGACCGTGGTTGATCTCTCACTAAAACATAGTTTAGCACATAGTACTTTCCAAAATAATAAAGTTTTATATAAAAAAAGTGTATGCTTTCTTCTCGATATACAGGGTGTTATGTTGTAGACGTTATTCATGTTCAAATAATTTATTTTAAATTTTGGGATGTACTTTATGTAATTTATCTTGTGTTCTCTTGTTTTCCCTAAGTATTTTTGTATGCTTTAAGCAAAGTTTAATACCCTTTATCTCGAAAACCGCTCTTTTCTATAAGATTCGTGCATGGTCCTTTTGTCTTTTATTTTTTCTTTAAGAACATTTCCCGAATAATCGAAAGTATTTTGTCATAATAACTATATTCTGGTCTGCCATTTACAAAGGGCAAGTAATTAGGACTACGACCCTCTCAAAAATTCGACAAAATTACACCTGAAACCTATAAAATAAATTGCCACTCCGTCAGAACAGTTCTTTGGCAGCTTGCATGGTAAATATTTTAGTTGCATTTATACTAGGGTATATTTTAAATCTAAAGCCTAATAATAATCCTATAATGGCTATCTTGGCACAATAAAATTAAAACTTCAAACCAGCAATAAAATTGAAACAAGAAGAGAACTCCTAATAATCCTTCTCCAAACTGGAGAACCTTACGTTTCTCTACTATTCCCGGTTGGGACCTTAAAAGCAAAATCAATAAAAGTTACTTTGACCAAATACAATCAACAAATTATTAATTAGGAATATTATTAACCATTTTATTATGAAATATAGGAGCAGGCCGCGTAGCCGTGAGGCACAGCGTTGCCATGGTCATTTCCCGATTTGCTTTTTGAAGTAAGTTAAACACACATGGATATTCATATTCTAGTGTTTTTTATTGTAGCTGTAGTAGTAAAAATTTGCATATAATAAAGTATCAATAGAAAGCTTTATGTTTATTAAAAAAAATATATATTTTGATTGTACAAGAATCAAATTGGTTAAGGGGAAAAGAGAGAGAAAATCGACTTGTGTTTTATATACAGTGTGTTGCAAAAAGTCTGAAAACCTCTAAATATCTCGAGAATCGAATTGCTCAATCAATTTTAATTAGATTTGGACCAGCCATGTACCTATGTAATTGTGTTGTTAACTTATTCATAAGTTTTAACCAACGACATGGAAACAACATAGACCCAGGTGTTTACATTCTGGAGGAATCCAACATTAACCCTGGTTTGCCAAACCGTTACTGTGGCCAGATTATAACGGATATCATCCTTTATACTATTACCTAAATAAACAAGGAATTCCAGAAATCCCAGTATAAGTGTCAATATAGAATATTTTAAAACGGATAATTAAATAGCTTATTATATATAACTCAAACCGAATCTGTTTTAAATGTAATTTAAATCTTCTGTAATTATTATTCCTTATTTCAAGAAATAAAGCCCAGAATAATGGGCAACGTCGGAATTCTACCTTGTTCGAGTATACTACAGATTTCTTTCGGGATCATTCGGAAAACGCCGAAGACGGTCGTAGTCATTCATAATTTCGACCTATTTGATGCGCGACGTTGTAATTGTTCTAGTTGGTGAAATAAGTGTTTTTCAGAAATCCAAGGGTTTTTTGTGGCTATTTTCAAGAATCTGTTTAAAAAAACTTTAAGAAAATGGTGCGAACTTGCTTTATTTGCAGAAAAAGAAACGATTTAAACCCAGAAGTTTGTTTTCGAAGGTAAGATATGTCATACCAGTGCTGTAGTTGAAGGGTCAAGTCACCGTCTAATAGCGTTCTTATATTTGTAAATGAAGTATTGTTTTTGTATTGCACATTTCCGTTGGGCTTAAATTAATTTTTTATAACTTGAACTTATCTATAAAGTCGAAGACACTGATGATAATATTCTTCTAAAATTTATCAAATCACCTTTTTGAGGGGTTAATAAACAACATAAATATACTATTTGGTAAAGCACAGTACTAAATTTTAATTGAGCAAGCTGTAAGACCCACTATTTTATGTTGTCATTAATTACTCCAGGATGGTTTGCATTTTTTATGAAATTTTCAAGGAATATTTAGGGTAGGGTCGGAATTCTCATATAGCAAGCATATACAAAAAATGAAAAATAGCGCAATAGCGTTACTTTACAATTTTTCATTTACCATAGATTTTCTTTAATGAATTTGAAATGCTTTAATTTATTGCCTAAAAATTTGGTTTTTAAAAATAAGTAATCAAAAAGTAAATAAATACCATCCTGAGGTACATTATTCCAACTAGGGAGAATCTATTTTTATCAGGTGATTTCGGTAATATAAATAATAATATAATATATTATAATGAATGTTAAAAAGATTAAATATCTTGGCACAAAATATTTATATTGTCAATAAGTGAAATCTCTAAGGGGGAAGATGGATGGCGGGGAAAAAAGGGGCTAAATCGGGGGATAAATACTGTAAAGATATTGTTGTTCATAATGTGGTTTTTGTGGTTTTTAGGGACACGAAGTTCAATTTTGCATTCATACTAATATTGGGCTATGTTTATTGCTGATTTTCTGTAAAAAGTAATAAATTATATTTTATTACATATTTCCTATGAAGTCGGTGATAAGCTGATAAAGAAAGGTATTAAATAAGCATTATACTCTTGGTATAGACATCAAAACACAAAGTGGGTCCATGTAACAAAATTTAGGTTTATCTTCATATTTAGTAAAATGGTAATGAGAACTCACCCTTTTATTGGATGTATTTTGTTATGGAAATGCTTGTTCTTTAATGACTAAGCTTATTGCTAATAATAAATATTGCCACATGAACCGTTACATAAATATGTCTTTTGCAGGCACGTAGCCAGGATTTCAGTTCTAGAGGGATCCAACCCAGTCAAAACCAATTCAATGACGAAAAAATTATAGAAGAATGCTTTTTTTTTCACTTGTTGCTAGTCCCCTCTGCAAGTGCAACAAAATATGAAAAAAAGTTGCAAAAAACTAGTTATTTGCCAATATCTATTAAAACATTGCAGGTACAGCAATTATGAAAATGTAAAAAATTATAGGTATATCTCGAGCAAATAGGACGTTGGCGACTTTTGCTTAATATTTTTAGGTTTTATATATTTAATAGTATTTTAATAAATAAGTGCCTAGTCACCTTGTTAATATCGAGGTTAATGTGGTGCTATCTTCCATAGAGGGTCTGGAACCATATTGCTACATTAAAAATCTGGATTTCTTTAATCATAAATGTATTCATCTTTCTTTTTTTTTTTTTTAGTACTTTCTCGAAATTCTAAAACTACTTTTCATGAGCGTTTGCTTAAAAGTTTTTCTTTTTTTGAGAATTCTAAATATTCCTCACTGTCAAAATCGAATATTTTTTTGAGGTAATTTTTTTCAATCCCCAAAGGTAAATTCAATAATTTTCTTATTCCTTAAATCGTGTTTTGTATACGTAAAGATAAGAACTTCAAAATTGTGTGAAATTGGATCACGAAGAGAAATTTTCAGCAGCTACCATATATTCTAAGTTTAATAATAATAATTTTTGTTGGAATTATCATAAATTTGGTCTCGGCACGCATTGGCAATTTTGTTTATGAAAGGAGATTTTTGTGGAAGAAAAATGAAATTTATTTTCCTATCGATTTATGTTAGAAACTGTCGTACTTACGAAAAAATAGTTAGGTGCGTCTTTGTTTAGGGTAGCCTTTCTTAATTTTTTACATTTACATATTTGGGCTTGTTAAAAAAACCGTCAAAAAGTTAGAATTTCAAAAAATAGCCTACTCCCTAATTTTCCTGAGGTTCGAGTTAAAAAATAGCTGTAGTAAGCAGAGCCAATACGGAACTGCTAATCAGCAATTATTGGAATTCTACTTTCGTAGGTTAAATTATGTAAAAACTCTTAAATATTTTTAGGGTACCGCGCTGGGCGGGGGGGGTCCGGACCCCCCACCCCTTGATTACTTCTTGCTAACCTAAAGTTTTATATATATATATATAAAGCTATATAATATTTCCTCTAAATTTCCGATTTTGAAAATTGTCATTGAATCATTAAATATGTAATAGACGAGTTTAATTATTATATAAATAATGAAATATTAAATTAATATGCTGTTACTTTTGTTTTGTCGATAATAATAGTTGTTTGTTATTATATCAAACCGTTTATAAATAAATTATACCAAACTTTTAAACTTTGTTTTATTTTTATAAACCACGTGTCCGGGTGAAAATTTATAAAGTGCACTTTCAATCTTGTTATTTAAATTTTTATAAAAAAAATTAAGTTTCAAATATAGTGTAAAATATTATACAGGGTGCTTCAGAATCACCAAAAAGTTTCGATGATTTTATTTTTAAACATCTTGCATTTTAATGCATTTATTTACTTTTTTTATTATTGATTTCTTGATAAAAGTTGGTGGTTCAAAAAAAAATATTTTTGATAGTAATAAACTTTAGATCAGGATGTTCAAAAAAGTGGTTTTCACTAGCAATTTCAAAAAAAGAAAATTTTTCTGACGGTAGTTTTAAGGGCCATAAAAAATCGTAAATATAAACTGAGTAAATTTTTTTATATTGTAGTTATGAAGATATTTAAGGTCAAACAGCAAAAAAACATTTTTCTATTTAAATATTTCCTTAGCTATTACTAATATGACATAACTAATACTAAACCTTTTTTTACGGCCGCGACAGTCACAAAATTTTTAATTTTTGAAATACACTTTTTCATATTTTTTGAATGCCTTGTATATCTGATTTAAAGTTGAATATTGTGAAAACTATTTTTTCGACAAAACACAAGTTTTATCAAGAAGAAAGTTTTTCGAGAAATTGATAATAATAAAGTTTCCCATTTAGTGCAGACTTTTCCACGACATAATATCTAAATTAGTTGTTTTCAAGTTATTATTAAAACTCTCACTTTTGCAAAGTGAAGTCGTTCCTGTTCATCTTAGAACAAAAAAAACTGTCGTATCCACCATAATAATATTTGGGCTCAAAAAATATAGCAAATAATACATTATCTCAAAAATAGCTACGCCACTGGTAAGCCTCGCGAAGATATCTGACAGCGTTGCAATTTTTACCGCAAACTATTCTTTATGCGATCAGTCCGTCTTTTTTCCACTCATACACAACAACAAATTGATGTTTGATTCTATTTATTTCATTTTTATGAATGAAATGCGGGGTCTATTTCTTTTTGACGTCATTGGTTTTAACCTACCAAAGAACACAATTTCTAAATTAGATGTCATGAATTCTTGTGGTTGTTTAATTATGATTTATTTTTAGCAAAAATCGAATATTTTTTTAACATTATACGTCTCTAGAGGGAACCATGTATTTCATTTTCATTGCATCACTGTTACAGTAAAAATTTATATTTTCATGTTGGTGAGAAGTAAAATAGTATATATAATAAATAAATATATTTTCATTAAAAATAGGTAAATATAAAAAATATACAGAGACTATAATCTTTATTGATACAACTCTTCGAAATAAGGCAAGACAGCTTGTTTTTTACTTTTTAAATATGTAAACCCAATAAATCGTTTGTTCTGTTTGGCAGGATTGTTGCACTAGGTTAAACTAAATTTACTGAGAATAACATCAACAGGAAAGTATGTTAACTATTAAATTAATGTATGAATTTAATAAAAACATTAAAAAACTATCAGCAATTATTCCCAGCAAATTCAGCTTTAAATATCTTTGTGATCATTTGTAATATTTACAACTAAATAACAGACTTTTTGGGCAAGTAGACTTAACACCAAGAACTATCTAAGAGACACTTTCCTTTAAACCATCTATAGTGCAGTTGGTTTTCAGCAGAGTATTCATCACTCACGGGTTTTAAAGCTTCCTCTTGTGCCTAAAACAAAACAAAAAAAAATTGTCAATATTGAAAAAGAGGATTCTTTAAATGCTGTTACATTTTGATTAGAGCGCAAGGTTTTGCTTTTCACTTTTAACATTATGTGTTTCACTGGTCTCCCCGCCATACTTGCCATAGTTTTAAAAAAGTGAGTTCATAAACTACCCTTATCTTTATATAGTTATTTCCAAGCAGCTGAATAATTGTGTATAGCTTGTTTCTGTTCACTACTTTTTAAGTACAGATCCATGAACATTTACAAGATGTGGAGTATATATTTATGTATATTTTCTCGCTGTATTCTCCTTTCAGCTGTATTAGCTTTTCCATTTCAAATTAGAAATTGTTTCAAACCTCAAATATTCATTTTATATACCAGGTACTTATACAGAATGATTGTAAAAAACAACTTAAACTTTTGACTTTAGTAGATTCTGAGTAAATTTCAGTACCGTTTTTATTGATCTCGATGAACTGTCTTATTTTTATATTTTTGTCATTAGTGGATAAATGTACATTTTTATAATCTCTGCTCAAAAACAAATTTACTACAAATATGAGAACCTGAATGAGTATCGAATTTTCATATTTTTCATTTTGATTTTTAATTTATATACATTATTTTTAAATAATTAATATTTACTTATTTATTCATCTGTTTAATAATTGTTATTATGAATTTGTATTTAAAGGTGTATTTTTAGCACTGCAATTGCACAAATATGTGTTAAATATTTAAACTGTTTATCCTTCAAAATAAATTGGAGTCAGATCTGTGAAGAAGGAGGCAATTTTTCTATTGAGTATTTATTCTTCATTGCTAATTTTATATATTAATTAACAAATCATCACATGTCACATGTTTTTCAGTACAATGTGTACAGTACGTCTACCTGAAGTGTCCCCATTTTAAATGCATGTAGTTCTGTTATTATTTGACCTATCGGAATGAAACAAAG
This sequence comes from Kuschelorhynchus macadamiae, assembly GCA_030620095.1. Lineage (NCBI taxonomy): Eukaryota > Metazoa > Arthropoda > Insecta > Coleoptera > Curculionidae > Kuschelorhynchus > Kuschelorhynchus macadamiae. Next base: position 1,482 of record JAUTXW010004016.1, on the reverse strand, counting down.
TGTAGGTACTCCGCTCAAGTTTTTTTTTCCTTACTAAACTGATTATATACACTCGGCGGAAAAACTTCAAATTATATTTTCTTAAATGGAATACCCTGTATATTATCCACAATGAAAGGCTTCATTCCCTTGACTCCAAAATATATGGGTTGATGATAGGGCTAACATGTCAAACTTTTCTTCATTTTAATAGGGAATACCGGCCATTTTCAACAGGTCTCGAGAATTTGTGTGTCAGATTTATGATTTTATTAAGAGAAGAACACAACTTTGATAGTTTGAATTATTTAACGTCAAATTCAAACCCCACTTTGTACAAATAAATCATCTCCCTTAGAAACAAATTGTCACCTAACTACGAAGTGTGATATTTCGATGATAATCAAATCTTTTATGCACTTGTGAGAAATCACAAGACTGGAAATTTTAAGCTCTTTCAAAAAATATTTCGGAAAATAAATTATTCGTTTGACCGTCCCTCCTAATAGTTGTAATAAAACGCGAACCTTGGGAAAAGTTAAATGCGCTACACTATCAGCCGCGCTCGGAGGTTCGAATGGTCTCGATGCGCTCCTTAGGCATAATAAAATACGCTATACTAAGCTAGGCTGGGCAGTCCGAATTGCCCTGATTACCTTAAAGTTTGACGAAAGTACCCGAAGATGTGCAGGAATAGCAAATGGAATATGAAATCGCGATTTGCGTCATCAGCCGGTCTCTTCTCATAATTCGATCGATCGGTCGCGGCATCATATCGGCATGCGGAAGTTCAGTTGTTCAGAGGTCGCGCAGTCGATATTCTAACTCGATATTGTTTCGGACGTTTTTAATCGATCCAAATTGATTTATATACTGTTTTTTGTAAGATATGTTTTTTTGTTTATATGATCCATGTGTCAGTTGGAAATATACAGGAAATAAAATGTTGGTAGAAACTAGTGGCAAAAAAATAAACAACTAAAAAGTGCTTACAAACTAATTTTGCAAAAATAACCAATTTCAAGGTGGTCTATGTTTGAGTTGTGAATGTGGATGAAATAAAATGTCGGTAGTGCAAAAAATTAAACAACTAAAGAGTGCTAACGAACTTAATTTTGAGAAAATAACCAATACAAGGTAAGTGACCACGATTTTTGCAGAACTTAGTATACAACAAACTAGTAAAGATAAAAATAAAGAGGTTCATCGAAGCTTTCGCAAAAGTATGTACGATTTAGCTAACTGGATATGTGGTTGTGAAGTCTCTAACTCATTTTACTGTTATGTTTGTTTGTTGTTTTCTAAGGACTCGTCGGACTAATTATGGTGCAAAACCGGTGTTAAAGACTTAAAACACTTAAAAAAAAACGTTTTCTGCAGATCACATGAAATGTTCGGTGAACTATGCTACGGTCGGTGTTGATATTCGCACTCAGCTGTGTCACCTTATAGAAAATCCCTTAGAGATTTTAATGAAAATTTTTCCAAAAATCGTTATATTTT
>JAUTXW010004015.1:0-68159 GCA_030620095.1 Kuschelorhynchus macadamiae | reverse complement strand
TCCATTGGTGTGAAAATTAAAGAAGATAAAATAAAAAGCATATCCAATTTATTGAAAACTCATTATGGTAGATTGGTTAGTGATGAGAATCTAAGGTACTTGCAAGAAGTTTTGAAGAAGGATTATGCAAATGCAGAAGAAGTAAATACGAAGCAGTCATAACTAGTAATGATGAGAATGAAGTTACTGTTTAATATTTTTTTTGTATGATTCTTAATAAAAATTCTTTATTCTATGTAGCGTCCAAAATTTTTTCGCCTATTAAAATTATTAAATTAGGTAGGTACTTGAAAAATAATTAAAAAATTATATTAAAATTAAATTCAAAACACGACATGTCCATCAGTCAATTGCAAAACGCGACAACTGCAAACTTTATTTTTCAATATTTTTGAAAATCACATTCCAAAATTATTGAAAAATGTGTAGAATAATTTGTATGCTGAATTTGCCACGCCATTTAAATTTTACAAAATATGTCAAGTTTGGCGGTGTAAGTTTTTCCCGCTTTTCTCAAAACGGTATCACTTGGACATGTCGCGTTTTGCATCTAGACCCCTCATATCACACTTGACTTTTGGGCATAGTTTAAAATAAATTCAGTAAGTTTTTTTTACATTTTGCTACGTCATGTTGAATTCGTACCAGTTTCTCTCATTTTCACATCTGATTTTTCTGCAAAATTTAAAGTCATTTGAACAAGATTTTTTACGTCATTTTTAACAGTTTTATTCAACAACTCCACATTTGTTTCGCCATTCTAAATTGAAACCTATAATATCAGTCTTTACTTACTCCGTTGGTCTCGGTATAATTCCCAGATTATTATTTTCTAAACTGATTTTCGTTAACGATCCTCTTTTTGCTATGTTAGAGTATTCTATTATGTGGGGTTAGGATGTAGTAAAAAAACATAATCCATACAGATACTGCACTTTCGTTCGGCGCGCAAATCATCACATAACCTCATTTTGGGCGGAGAATCTATCAACTCAGCAGCGTTGGGTCGGCCGGAGACTGGCATTATTGTTTCAGACGTAGTCGTGTGCAATAGCGGCGTTTTTAGTTTTTCAAACCGCCGGCCGACGAAGTAAAGTATACATTAAATTTAAATATTTAAAGACTCTAGATATTATTATAAAAAATAATATCAAAATATGAACACTTCTAGAAAAGCCAGTGATATGGTGTGTGCTGCGAAACACTGCAAAATTACAAGCTACAAATCATCTCATAACTTTTTTAGATTTCCCAAAGATAAAAGAAAATAAAATGTTTTTAAATATTATATAGTTTTCGATATATAATAATAGTTTGTAAAACTTTAACATAGATGCTAAAACAGCTCTAAATACGCTCTAGCCTACGCTATACTAAGTCATATTTTAAAAACAACTAAATAAACGTTTCTAATTGTGTACGTGTTTTGGGAGCCCCTGACAACACAAGTGAATTTATGGAAATTACAGGCAAAGTAGTGATCGAACGATCGATACGCGAGGTAAGTGAGAACATTCACATACCATTTATTCCATGACATCGCGTTGTTAAATCTAGAGTTTTTTCTAGATCGCGTTTTTAATCCCGGGATTTTGGAAACTATAAACTGATTTCGAGATTTCTATCCTGAAAACCTTAATTGCAGGAATTATTTTTTCTATTGATTTGTCTGAAAATATTCAAATATATTATATGGGCTTCATATTATCTACTTATAATGTAAAAAACGCCTAATAATGTTTTTACTTCTTTGTAACTTTTTTTTTTACTTTCGTACTTGTAATCGTGAAAAATCATTCCTCCGAGATTTTTTCAGATCTTTACGTTTTGTGGTCCCTAATTGCCAAAAAAGCATGAAACGAAAAAGCGAATCACACTTTTGCGTAGTCATTGAACAAAATATATTTTAAAAAAATTACATTATTTTGTACTTTTTTAGTGCCTTACTGACAAAAGCGTGTTTTCTAGATATTTTAAACTATCATTTTGTATTGAACTGAAGATCACATATGGTTTTATTTATTGGTTCAGCGCATTGATAGCATAAAGCTTGTTTGTCATGTTAGCATTAAAACTATTATTTTTAATCTATTCTTAGAGCAAGAAACTGGGTCATGACTTGCAATAGAGAAGATCTCTAGATAAAATAAACGATCTGCATAAAATCAGAGGTTATGTAGCTTACACTTATTTATGGATATTACAAAAAATGCTGGGCACAAAAAGTGTGAAAATCAGAAACAAAATATTCCATTTTTGTGATGTGAGAGAGTATAATAGTTTATAATATTTACGTTTTTCACACGAACGCCAGTGGCAGAAGTGAATTGAATATAACATGCGCTAAAACCGTTTCTACATGATACTAAAATACGTTTATAAGTTCAGCAATATAACTGATCTAACAATAATATTGAATTTCAATCTTGCCCTTAGTCTGGCAACTATTAAACTGAAACCTCTGTACGCGCGCATAACTACTATATATACACAAAATTTTCAATATAAATATATTAGACCGTTGAAATATTACTAACAAAACATTTAATAAGATCCTGCTCAGAATAAATAAAAATATTTCCAGTACATCTCTGAAGTCTCCGCCCAACTAATGGGGCCCGATTAAACACGTTTATGAATAAAAATTCCAGAAAGCGCTGGCGCATCTGATTGGTTATTAATCTGTGCCTCTAGAGAAGAGCCGCAGTTTAACACTTCCGTTCGTATTTTACGTAAAGTAGATCGCGGCGAACGCGCTTTATTCGGTATTTTATCAGCGGTCTTTTATTTTATTCTTTGGAGGAGTGGCGCGTGTATGTGGTTGAAAGTGAATTATTTTGGTCCCGTTAGTGACATTGTTTCTAGTTTGTTGAAACTCCATTTTCCCGTTGGAAAGAAGATGGCAAAAGGACTTTTAATTACGGGTCGACAAACAAGTGTGCTGACAATTAATGCTAAAAAGGACATTAAAAATTCTGATAAATCCTACAATATTCGTTTCAAAATTTTTGGTTTTATGAATTTTGTGTAGCAGTAGATATTTGCAAAAAATATTGTCTGTCCTACTTTTCTCTAACTAACCCTTCTCATATTTTTTACCCACGAGCTGCGACTGCTTTTTGGCCTTGTTCGCCATCTTCATAAATGAAGGGTTTTATACTTGATGTACTTATTTGTAGGTAGCATCGAGAGGACTAGTTAGGCGAAAGGCTCTCTGCTATGATTTTGAGTTTGGATAATATACACGTTATATACAGTGTAACGGGTTATATTTTCCTAACAGAAATCTAGAATTTTGCTATATTTTAATTTAAGATAATATCTATAAAATATGCTTACCAGTTCCTATAATCTTCATAGTTGAAATAAAACACATATTTAATGCTTTTTTATCGTTTAATTCAAAATTTAAAATCACAATCTCAGTAATCCTAGGTTAACTTTATAACAATAAACCAAGTGGTGGAGACCTCTGTAGGCACATTCTTCTCATTCTGAAACAAATTATTAAAATTAGCAATTTTAGGTACAAATTTGTTGCATGATTATGGAGTTGACAATTTTAGGCTAAGTTAAGTAAAAGAAATCAAACTTTACCTTGTATTCTGGTGATAGCTCTCATTAGCTCTTACTGTATTTGTTGTTTTTCAGTAGCATCAAGCCTCTTTGTAGAAATAAAGCTGATATTTTTCTGAAATTAAGAGAAAGCACATTACATAAACTTTAGTAAAAACAATAACAAACAATAAGATTAGGAATTAGGAAAATAGGAAATCAGAGTAAAGAAAATTTATATGATCAAGATTCATCATTTTTGAAACTTACCATTGTAATTTTAACTAACATTTTGGTATATCCTAATTATCTCAAAACAAACATAAAATTTATCTAAATTTAAATTAATTTTGAAATATCTGTCAACTTCATTGACAATTAGTACTACCAACATCAGGGTTGTATCAAAGTCTCTAGGTTTCTATCCAACAGGAGAAAGAAAAAGTGACAGGAGTTAAAAAAAAGGCAGACCATATTCTGGAACTTTTGATTGTCTTTAGGGCATTTTGCTGATTTTTCTTCTAAAAATGGGGTCCATTCTAATTATTTTGTGTAACTTATTGTTTAAGTGTCCTATAGCTATGCTAGCTGAGTTAAAATTAGAATTTTAGTGGAAGAAACCCATTTTTCATTCCAAGTCACATGGTCTTGACTCTTTGAAAAGGCCAATATATCATTGGTAAGTCTCATTTTCATCATTCTCTCACAAATATTTATTATTAAAACTAAAATGTATAATTTATCTACCTTGGGTTCTTGATATTTCTTCTATTGCTTGATTTGTTCCTTTTAGGCCTTTTTTTTTATTTGGTGTTTTGATCCAATGTTCTTGTGTGCTGATGAAATTTAGCAGTAGCACAGTCACTCTGAAGCTTGCTTGCAGTCCCTCAGGAATCATGTTTCAAGCTGTATGAAACTAGGCCTGCCTGCCAACCATATGTACATCCTGATGCTGTTGGTGAGACCCTCGACAGAATCTTCTACGTATCAAATATAATCAACTTCAGGTTTGATCTGTGTGTGTTGTCTTGGGAACATACTTGACTGTCTGTTATTATGGTCAATATAGGCATTTCATTTTGATAATAGAATTAATATATAATGAACTTTAACGAAACACTTTAAATCATGTCTAGTTTTTAACTTTTAACGAATAGCACTCAGTACACCGCACTGTGGTTTTATGAATTTGCACATTTATTTGTAAACTGGGTTAAATAGGCCTATTTTGTAAGTTTTGTAGCCTTTTGATTTAAGTTAAATTGGTATAAAACCCACACTACTTTCTTTCTGAGATACTTAACATAGTTAAATCTTGATACCACTTATTATTAAATATATAAAAATTTAAGTGCAACATGCAAAATTATTTGGAAGAATCCTAGGTTAGGTTACGTCACGTCTTATGACCTCTTCCTATATGTTATAGACAGCTCTGTCTTTTTTTCTTTTGTTCATACTCAGAAAATAGTCGTAGAGAAGGTAATAATTATTAATATGTCTTTAATATCATTTATTAAACTTTATATGAACTGAGTGTGACTATAATCTATGTATAAACAAGGCTATAACGGTAAGTTTTCGTAAATATATTTTTCAATATTAAAGATATTGGTGTTATTGCAAAGTTTTTGTGCTTTCCTGTTTTTCTTAAGTTCATCCGGTCTCGGGCTTCTTTCGATGCCATAAGACAGGTGGCGCTTATTCTTCGTTTCTCACCCTGACCCACTCTACCGATCCCTAGTTATCTAGTTAGCCGACGGCAGCCCAGCCCTATAGACCTTGGAAAACCAAGAGTACCACCAAATCCACCTAGCGGCCGAGTTTCAAAGTCCTCGCCGAGAGATCGATAACGGTTCAACAGTTCTCCCTTTAACCCTTAAAATCTTTAATAATATTAAAATCAATCTTTAATATTTTATTATACTTTTATTCAAATTTAACAACAGATCTTTTTGTTTCATTACTTTAGCACGTGTACATAGGTCTTTAAGTTTTCAATTTGTTTTGCCTTTCAGAAGAACTAATTTTGGTCTTAACGCTCCTATTGTTCGACTTCAACGGACGTTTAATTCTTGTGATATTTTTAATATTTTTGTTGACAGTGTTTCTTGTTTTAAAAATCATTTAAAAAGACATTTTATTCAACAATGACCATATAGTGAACTGTTCGTTTATACTCTTACTTAAACTTTATTTTATTATCGTAATATAGCGGATGCTCATTTTGGAACCTACAGTTCTGGTGGTATCCTAAACTAATAAAATAATGATTCATAAAGTAAAATTCGACAAAAATATATAAAGAGTTTCTAGGAGTGATTGGAAATAAAAATATTGGGGTTTAGTGAAGATAAAAACGCAGAAATAAAGCACGTTCTCCTTCTCGAAAAAAAAATTTTGAGGTATAACCACATAAAACCTTTACGATATAAACTAGGTTAGGGCTTTGGGTATATGAAATGACTAATTACAACCTCTTTTGTGGGGTAGGATTTTTTTTTTATTCTAGAAAATGTCAGAAAATTGTCAAAATTGTATATTCATGTTTTTTTTATACACATCACGCAATTACTTCAAAACTAATAAACTTATTTTAATTGTATCCCTGTTCAGGCGTGTTATTTAATAATTGCGATTCCTTTGAAACTCGATAAATTTTGTTTTAAATAATTTTATAATTTGGTAATATAACTGTACGTTGTTTAGTTATCTCTACCCTACGGTCGATTGTCCAAATGTGGACTCTTTATATTATTGATGGCATGGTTGCAGTTCAGGAATTACAACCTACAACATTTGTAACATTTAACGAACTCGGAAATGTCTTTATAAACAAAATTTTAAGGGAAAGAAAATATAATTCAAAACGAATAACTGTTGTTTTTGATACATACAGAAGTAATTCTTTAAAAAGTGCTGAAAGATCTAAACGTGGAGATTTCAGTGCAGAATTTAAGGTCTCTGGTCCCAGAAAATTGTCAAAATTCAGAGAATTTATTCGGTCGTCATCAAACAAACAATCATTATTAATATTTCTGACTAACTATTTTTTAAACGAAATGTCATAATAGCATGAGGTTTTGAAAATTCAGAACTTTGTTACCTAAAGTACTAAATTATTTAAACATAATTTGCAAAGTCCTTCTACATCTACTCTACTTAACCAAGAATGCCGTCAAAACCAACCCGAAACATACCAAGCGCGCTACCAGCGACGCGGTGCAAAATGCCTTTTTATAGCGTCTTCAATAAGTACACGCGCGCGAGATATTCATGATTTTATTTCTGAATAACTAGAAAAATACTTGCTACAGAAGGTTTTTATGTTTTAAAAAGTTTTTCAATATTTTGTCTTTATTTCATACGCAGATAGTATGTCAAAGTTCCTATAAATAAAAAAGTTTATCGCTTACCGAAAATTATGATGCACTAGAATTAATATTTGAAATTTAATGCATTTTTTTTAAATAAAAATTCTCACCATGCAACTTAAATTATTACTGTTATCACCGCCTATATGTTCTCAATAGATTACAAAAAAAAAATTGAAATAAGTTGATTAATTTCGAAGTTATCGCGTGCTGTGTGTCAAAAAACATAGATATACACTTTTGACAAATATTTGATATTTTTTGGAATAAAAAACGTCTGACCCCACAAAAGAGGTCGTAATTAGTCATTTCACATGTACAAAGTCCTAACCGATCATCCTGCATAGCTTTTATGTAGTTATACCTTCAAAAAATGTTTTGCCACATTTTATATCGTTTTTACTCCACTAGTTAAAAACGGAGCGAAATGAGATAAACAATCACATTATTCGGGTAATATCTATGTATGCTTCTATTTATTACAACACTGGGTAAACATTATCAGTAGCAATAGCACACTCGTTCGATCCTCTTTAATTTTGAAGTAACCTTCTTCGCCCCACGCCGCTCCCCAGGAATTCTTGATCAACCAATAGTCCAGTCCGGTGTCTTCGTCAAATCCGTACCCAACCGCAAGCACAGCGTGATTTGTTTCGTTCTGGGCGCAAGTGGTACTTGTAAACACCCCTAAAATACGTTATAAATTAACTTAATTTAAACACACAAATAAACAAAAAATCACAATATAGTACAAATTTATTTAAAAGGTTTCAGGGGTAGACCTGGGCTCAGTTTTAAAAAACTACAAGAGTTGTTAAGTCTAATATGCCTGAACTACTTTGTTCTTTATTTGAAAAAGTGAAGTATGACCCAATTTAGTTCCCCATATTGTTGGACCCCTATCAATATTTTACCAGTTTCTACCTATGTCCCACCATTTTGTTCTGTCATGTTTAATTCTTACCAATTTATTCCTATATCATATTTAATTTTTATAAAAGTCAATTGAATAAAAAAGTTTTTTATATTGATTTTTTTAGCACTTATTTGGCTGCTATTTTATTTCGCCATCTTGATTCCATACCATAATTTTGCCATTTTATCTCTGTCAAACTTAATGCCTGCACAAAATTTGAAATTAATCTAATTAGTAGTTTTCCAGGCTGGTTTTTTAAACATTTTATTAGGCCGCCATCTTGTTTTGCTATCTTGGATTGTTATCAAGATGTTACCCGTTCATTCCTATGTAACATTTGATTTCTATGCAAAACTTGAGGTAAATTGGATAATTAGTTCTTTGGGAATAATTTTTTTAACATTTTACTAGGCCTGCTTTAATCTGCCATTTTATATTTTTACCAAAATATTACCAGATCATCCCCATATGACCCTTAATTTTTGACCAAAAAATTTAAAGTCAAGCGGATAAGCAGGTTTTAGTTACGCCGCGAACTGACAGACAGACAGACCGACCTACCGATGGAAATGAGAAAACACATTTTTGGCAGCTAGGGAGGCTAAAACCTGGGAGGGAGATTTTTTCACGATACAACAATTTTAACTAACTGATCTCTATACCACAATTAACTCTTGCACAAAATTTAAAGTCAGTTAAGCACCTTTTCCAGACTGAATCTTTAAATATTTTATCAAGCCGGCATTTTATTCCGCCATCTTGGATCCGTGCCAATATTTTACCGGTTGATTTTTGCATAATGGTTGATTTTTGTGCAGCATTTCAGTAGTTTTTAATAATACTATTTTTTTCCGTTTCATACTGTCTAGTAATTCTACTTACTCTGTAGTGATTTATGGCCGATAAATCGAACATTACAATATCTGATACCGTAATGTGCTGCTTAGCAACACTAACATGTTATTGTTCTTAGGAAGCAATTATTTGTCAGATTTGACTTCGACATTTTCTCACTTAAAAATATAAGAAATAAAGTATTTGGTTTTATTCATTTGACAGTGAGATGCAAAAGACAATCATAGTTAGCTATGGAAAACAATGGCTATAACATCGTTAAAGTAATACGATTGTTAGATTGCCAACTAATATTTCTTAAATTTTAATAAATAAAACGTTTTATTCATTTAAAAAAACATTATAAATACAGTATAAAATATACGATATACGTGCGTGACGTGTTATTATAGTACGAGTTGAATATAAACGAGTACTTATAACGTAAATTACTATAACATTTCATTAAGCCCCCATTTTATTTCGTCATATTGGATTTTTACCAACATCTTACCAGGTCATCTCCATGTGACCTTTACTTTTTGACCAAAATTCTAAGTCAATCGGGTAAGTATCTTTTTCGCTATGCCTCAAACAGACGGACAGACCGGCAGACAGACTGACAGATAGACCGACAGACAGATTCACGGAATTGAGAAAACATGTTTTTCGGCTTCTAGCGACCTTGAAACGTAAAGATCTGAAAAAATCTTGAAGGGTCATTTTTTCAGGATTACAAACCCTTTTGCGAAAAAAGTTAATATTATAATTTTCGCTAAACTACCGTCTTTAGAGAAAACATCATCACGGTTATTAACACTATCTCACATTATCTCCCTAGTGCTTGAATTATTTGCGAGTGAACGAATTTTTTGAAAAGTTTGCTGAATCGAGGACGAGGGAAAATTTTCTTAAAAAAATCGTCACCCAAGAAATAGTTTCCGGTATTAATTCATACACGTAGAAGATTCGGTAAGAAAACTTCACACCAAAATTTATTTTTAATTTTCATCTCGATTTTCGTGTAGTTTGATGGCAAACGACATATTGTTGTTCAATTATTGTTTAGTCGGCTGTGAATAATGAAAAGTCAGGATGCAGACCCCTTGTTGATTTAGTTTACGGTTATTTTCAAATTTTGTTTAAGAAAATTCTATCGAAGTATAATTTTAGTTGTTATAAAAACATTTTTTTTTAGGTTTAAAATTAAACTTTGTAGTGAAAATATATTTTGCACTATGTTTAAAACATATTAAAATTTAATTTACTAACATTCAAGGAAGTATATTTGATTAAGTAAAACTGGTCGATTTAATTAACTAACACCTACTTGCGGTTATGTAGGAGTCTTTTTTACTTAGAAAAAACTAATTTTCGTAAACTTAACTAACGGGAAGTATACTTTATCAAATTCAAGACACTTTAAAGTTGAAATTCTGTGCTCTTTAATATCACTAAAATTGACGGAACATTGCATGAAATTTATCCTGAGAGTACATTATGTAGGTATGATATTAATCGTAAAACAGAGACTGCCACGGTTACGACAAATGAATGTAACTAGTAAATTAAGAATGACAGTGACATTTACACCGCGCAACGTATATGTGAAGATTTTTTTAAAATGGATAATTTAAAGATTTACACTTTATGTAAGTTTTGTAAGAAGATGAATGATATTAAAATAATCCACAGAACCTTGCCTTGCCTAACAAAAGTAGTAGAAAAGGCCGCTGTCTACTCTTTCGAAAAAAGTCTTTTTGCGGATGTCAAGAACATAGTTTATCAAGATTCTTCTTTCTTGGACCGATTATCCCGGAGTAAGCAGAACAAAATAGTGTCCAAATATTATATCTAATTCCTGAAACATTAACATTTATGGGAATCTGATGAGTTGTATACATCTGAAGCACCTCCTTACTCCCCATGAAAAAAGCAAGAAGTAATGCAAGAATTTAAGAAATATTTTAATGCCTTAGCTGCTAAATAAGAATAATTAGTTGTTTATCTAATGTACATATATATTACATATGTTATCGACCATATAAAGTTGTTTTATTATTGATAGCCCAAACTTTGGAATATAGTATCTAAACAATAATGCAATAATGTAAATTTCTAACTTATCACATGACATATGTCATAAAGATTTCCAGTATAATCACCTCCACTTTACCCTGGAGGAAAAAAATTTCCGGAAATCCGTCCCGTTGCAATAGTAACGTTGGAAAATAAAGGCATCTGATTGGCTATATTTTTGCCGTGTTTTTTAAATATTTTCGGCAATTAAAGGTTGTCCATTGACGACTGACCTATAGGAACATTGTTTTTTTTTGTCGCTCAATTGATATTGTGGTGTTGACAGATTTTGAAATGCCTGTAGGGAGATAATGGCAAAAGATAGTTATTTTGGCTTTTAGATACTTTAAAAACTTCCAATGCATAGCTAGTGCTTAAAACACTTACCATTCATGTAAAACGACAACTCGGTAGCATCTAGAGCAACAGAGACTGGTCCTAAAGTCCCAACTACGCTTAGTAGAGCGTCTTCATCTCCCACGGCTATTTGAACATAATCGGCAACTTTTGTGTAGACGGCCGATTCGTTATAACGACACTCTAATGTCTTTCCCTCATATGGGTAATTGTCTTCAGTTTGAATACCTTAAATTAAACATAGCTTTATTATGGTAATCCCAAAGGACCTCCCGTATTGCTTATTGAGAATTGCTTTCAGTCAATTTTTCTGAAATTCTTACGCCGGATCTTAATTTGCAAATAATTTTGGACGCTCTAGCCAGCGGGCGACGCGATAGAAAATTAAACTTATATGACGTAATTCGTACAGCAAAATTGGAGGTGGTCGCGGAACATGCGGTGCGACAACATTGCATCGCTTGACGTCGACTTTAGTCAGCGTTCTTGAATATCTATAGGAGGACAACAATAGAACAACAACAAACAAAACAAATAATAAACGAGGTTTGAAAATGTCCTACGGTTTGAAACAAATGGTGTATACAAAAACAGATTGGCCGTGGATAAGGAATGGAACGCTACTGCACAAGTGTTGAGAAAAAACAGTAAGTAAGAAACCCTCGCTAAAATTAAAAGTCCTGCTAAAAAAAACATGGTTCAACTTTAAAATTATTGGTTTAATAACCTTTAACCGTAACTTTAACGTAACCTAATATTTTTAAGCGATACTGTAGAATAATCTTAGGATTACTCTAAGAACTTAAAAGATAGTATCATTAATAAAATTGCGTAATCAAATATTGATTTTAAGTTAATTAAAATGCGTTAAGTAACCAAAATTAAAGCGTTTTGTTTTTACATCAGCCAAAAAAACAATTGATTATATCAATTACATTACCCGAATTACCATAAAGCTTACATTTTGACCGCAGCGGGAACATAAGTGAGAAATGTGAAAACGTAGTATGCGTTGCGCGTTTTGCGAGCCCTATGGCGTAAAGCAATCGGGAAAATAAACCAGCACTGCAATTTAAAGTGCGGGACTCGAAAGAAAACCAGGCGGTCCTTAAAATAAAGGTTTATAGTCTTAAGCAAGCGGAAAAGTAAAATTTGTGTACGCAAATAAATTTTATGTTATTTTATTTGTTGTAATATTTTGCCGCTTCACCTATAAAGTGCGCCAGCTAAGCGGTACGGAAAATTAATCGAGGATTTAGTAAATTTTGCACTGATCCACTTGTACTTGGGATGTGCCTAGAGTCCCCACGCACTTGCCGCTTGAAGGTTCTAGCTATTTCCAGTGGCGCCTATACCTTTCGAGCATTTGTTTTCATTTCTATATAAATGCGTTGCGTTGAATTTGAATTATTAACGATGGCGAGCAAAAGAGGAAAAACAATTCGAAGCAGTGCACGTGAAGTTATTGCGAGCGTTATAGAGGCCTGGACTAGACAAGCTGAAAATAATAATTTGACTATTCCAATTCAAAATCGAACAGAACGCGCTGCATTTTACACTGGTGTTTCGGAAAGTAGTGTAAGAAAAATTCAAAGAGAACATAATGATCGCTCATGTTTTACTTCACCTTTAAAATCTCCTGGTAAAAAAAGGCCCCGATTATCATACAAAGATAAAATTGACGATGGTGATTTTGAAGTAATTCGACTAACTATAGAGGATTTTTATATAAACTTGAAGAAGGTTCCGACCTGCAAACCCCTACTTCGTGTTGTAAAGAACAAAATAGATTTTCCGTATGGGTATAAAACCTTAAATCGGCTTGGTTTTGTTTGGGGCAAGTGCCAAAATAAACGAAAATTGCTCATTGATAGACCAAATATTTTTCACGGGGGTGAAATATCTATCAACTGTAAGGCAATATAGGCAAGAAGGACTTAATATTGTGTATTTAGACGAAACCTGGGTAGATAATGATATAACAGTGAACAAATGCTGGCAAAGTGAAAGTGTTACAGGTGTTGTTCAGGGAATCCGTTCTAGTAGTCGCTTTATTATAGTTCATGCTGGTACAGAAGCCAGATTTGTTCCAGGTGCTGCTTTAGTTTTTCGCTCGGGACTAACAACTGGAGACTATCATGGACAGATTAATAGTTTTGAAAAGTGGTTGCTCGAGAAGTTTCTACCTAACATTTCTCCCAAATCGGTCGTGGTAATAGATAATGCGTCTTATCATTCTCACTTAGAAGATAAAGTCCCAACTAAATACTCTACAAAAGCTCATATGATATCGTGGCTTATATAGAACAATCATGTATGTGATCCAACATGGAGAAAATATGAATTATATGAAGTAATATCAGCCAACAAGCCTAGAGAAAAAAAGTATAAAAATGACGGTCTTTTACGTAATCTCGGTCATACACCTTTAAGGGTGCCTCCATACATGTGCGACCTCAACCCTATTGAACATGCATGGGCATGGGCAGGAGTAAAAAAATATATTCGAGAGCGCAACACTGGTAAACTTTCAATTAAAGATTTAAATAAAATAACATTAGAAGCGATTAACTCAATATCGGCTGAAAATTGGAAATCGCATGTTAAACATGTTCGTTCTATTGAAGATAAATACTGGGAAGTAGATGGCAAAATTGAAACGATTATTGATGATTTAGTTATTACACTGGGACCTTCAAGTAGTGACGACGAAACCCCATCATTATCAGAGAAAGACAACGATTTAGAAGGAATCGATCCATTAGAATCACAGCCGTCAACCCCAAAATGGCTTAGTTCTTTTTCATATATTTTGTAAAATTGTTCATAAAGTAGCTGTCAATAAACTGCTTCAGAATAATTAATTTTCTGTTCAATGCAGGATGTCAAAAAATATATAATATTGCAATTAATATTTGAAAAACTACAGAACTCATATTTTTCCAAAATTAACACATCAATGTAGTTATAGTAGGGGAGCCAGCACTGATTCCAGTGAACAAGATTTATCAAAATTTTAACTTATGCAGTTCGACTTTGGGCTATTCGGGTATGCCAAAAGTGACAGTTTGTCTGCAGGGAGTTCCAATATAAATTATAACTTGACATGGTTTCTTAGAAATTACATTTAAAACAAATTATATACTGACATCATTATATGGAGCACTCTGTATATTAATAAAAGCAGTGGGCAATAGGTAAAATTTTAAAATATTTAAAAATCAAATGATCTACCTTCGTAACCGTGATATGTGCGGTTGATCGTAAGCGTTGAATTTCGAAAAATTTTTGAAAATCATTGATAAAGGAAATATAATATCCTATTTGGTTGACGATATATTGTAAAAAAAATAAAAATCGCGGACGAAGATATTGTAAAATTAGTAAAACACACTTCAGTCCCTAAGAGTATAATTTCGACAAATGTTGAAATCGATTTTTAGATAATTATTTTTGAAAGTCATCGAGAAAATGATCGAAATCGTATTTAGTTGATATTGTAGAAAAATGAACACACGTTTCATCCCTTAAATTAAGAAATTAATTTTTAAATAATTATTTTTGAAAGCGTTGATGAAAGATTCGACTTAAAATCTCATTTTGCTGTGAAACTCTTGTGAAAGAATTAAAAATATATTTTACCACTTTTCAGCCCTTGAATATTCAACTTTGGAAAATTCAGAATAAAACTAATTTAGTTAATTATATTTGAAAAGTACTCTAGAAGAAGTTGTGTTAAAATATAATTTAGTAAAAAGATATATCCCAAAAAAAAAACATTTTATCATCACAAAGAGGACTTTCAAAAAATCCTCTTTTGTAACGTTCTTTTATCACAATGATGCTTGCCAAATTTGAATGTTTTTTTTTAACGGTTTCAGAAATATGGTCAGTGAGTCAATGTAATTTCACATTTAAATATAGGTATAAATAGATTACCATAATTCTTGATATACTCCAATGCAGGTGCTTCTTCCCCGCCGAGACATCCCCAATTTGAGGTGTCACAGTCGACAAGCTGCTGTTCGCTGAAAGTTACCATTTCATTATTCTTTAAATAATAGAAGCTCTCTAGCGTGCCAGTCTGGAAAACGGAATATAAAAGTTAGATGCGTTGGTCTTTTCGATCTTTATCTGAGATATTTTTTTAACTTGTAAATTCAGATTTCACTAGCCTTAAAGAAAATCTCAAATAAAGGTCGAAAGGTTGTCATGCTGAAAAACTGAGGCCTTTTATTGTCCCCAACGAATCTGGTTCAGAAAATATTTGGAAGATTTTAAGAAAAATACATAAAATTTAGTTTCATAACGATTACCCATGTTTTTCTAGATACCTTAAAATTATATACATAACTTGCTAGGTCGTTCCCCCAAGAGACCTGTTTTTGCCCCTTTGAATTATTTTTTATAATATATAAAGAACTATAAAAAATGTGGGGTATAACAATAGATACCCAGAATATGAGCAGTTTAAGCAAAAGCGATAAAAACTTGGAAATTTGCCATACATATATTGCTCAGAACGGATGTCACGTGCAAAACTTGCTTCAGTTACATAATTAAAAGTTTTTAATTAGGTTTTATGTTGTATTCTAATTACTACCTGTAGCAATAATTATCACAAATTTATTTTAGAAACTTTTTTAGTATGGTTTCCTGTAAAATGTCTGCATGAAAAGTAATTTACTGATTCTTGTTGATGTTAGTAAAACTTTTATGAAGTTAGGAAGCAAAAAGGTTGAATAAAGTTTTATCTGTCATAGTGCATAAAAATGTGGTTTAATGCTCTACTTAAATGTAATAAAATGTATAGAGGGTTGTTTTAAATATATATATATATATATATATATATATATATATATATATATATATATATATATATGATAAGCAAAACTGCTGTAAAAATTTTAAAATTTAAGTTTTAGACTGTATAAATAAAAATAAAATTAAAACTTCAAAAGAAACAAACAAATATTAGTGTTTACATGTTCTCTTACACATCTCTCCAAATAAGATGATAGGGCGATTTATTCTGGACACCCTGTAGAGGAAGATGCCAAGTTTTAATATTTTAATATTTTTTTTTTGTCCTAATCTTTTAAGTTATGATATAGTGGAATTTCAAAGCTTATGGTTGACATTTTTAAACATACCAATAGTCACGTAAATTGAAATGTCCTCATCCCAAACAATCAGATATTAACTCATTAGTATTTAAAGTCCTTTTGATTTCCGAGCAAGATTCTGTATCATCGGAAACAGAAGAACTGATGCAGTTGGGAAATATAATACTCCAACTCCGCGACAGAAAAACGATAAATAATCATCGATACAAGGCTTATTTTTCCCATTACAGACAAAATGGCGCGATGACTTTATGGATGCAGCATACGTTCAATCTTCCCTCACATAAGAAGAAGAATGGACAGTGCTTGCGGTCTCCTGAAGATGTATTACCCTTTCAAATATAATAGCTCAAAAGATCGTGACAAAAAACTGTAATATGATATAGTATTAAGGGCAGGTAGTGCGACACCTGACGACGACGTGCTTTGAAGTAAGTTGAATTATTACATGCATCACTACAAGTGTTTCGTAATAGTTGTAAACTGGAGCTAAGCCTGTTTATAGTACAAAAAAACCCAAGAAAGTGGTCAGATTCAGTCAGCAGTCGCTCGAAGTGTGGATGTCGAGCGCACACCACTGCGTTCCACTACCTGTCCTTGCGAGTGAGTACTTGAGACAGCGGTACACCCTTGATACCTATCATATTGAAATATGAGCCATTAAAAACTATGGAAAATTCCTTCTTCATTTAGTGGAGAGTATACAGGAAAATTTAGCGTTTAAGATTAATAGAAAAGAATTAATTGTTTAAACTGTAACTACCTGAACACCAGTATTCCATTGGACATACATTTATCTCAGGATTTTACAATCGAAAAATTAGTCTATGTAAATTTATACATACCCAAAAAGTTATAATAGAGATAAAAATCACACACTGCCATAGCTCTTAAGACTGTCACTGTCTCACGGTTTGGCGAACCGAAGCCGAGTATAAATGTCTGTAATCTTGAATCTCTCCGAGCTCACACACAACAAACTGCATAGACAAATGGCGGGTTGCACAAAGCATTTAACTAAGCGCTAGCTAATCAGACGGCTCAGAGTGTGACAGACCACATAAGAGTGTCAATGTCAAAAATTATTCTAAACGTCAGTTAAATTTATTACATGCTTAAAGATTTTATGCAACCGGCAAAAGTCATTGAAGACACATCCAACATATTACTACAATAATATTACGTCTACAAAACGTAATTTCTTAAACACACATACACACACCAGATTTTGATATTCAGTAGACCAAGGATGTGGTGCTTTCAGCCCGTCAGTCATGGACTATCAACAACAGAAAATCTCCCCGTTTTACTCGATGTTGGAGATCTGAGGACCAAAAATGAGAAATTCTAAAATTTCATCGTCATATTTCTAGACCAAGCTGTCAATAAGCTCACAAATGATATTCAGGAAGCACTAAACATTACTTTCAAAACCAAATCCCTTTCCGGCTCTCCGGGGTTAAATTCATAGCAAAAGCGGACAATCCCACTATAAAGTGAGGCGCCTAGATGCAAAACCAGATATATCCAATTTTCAATTTTTCGCGGTAAATGTAGGGATATTTATTATAATAAACTAACACATCGATCGATGCAAAAGCAGATCTTTACATCCTAAACCTTTATTAAATATTTCGATAAGATTCAAAACTAGTTACATCCAATCATATAAAACATGTAAATGCAGATATATCCAGTAACGTACAAAATCAGATATTTTACAGATGGTTGTTATACCCAGCATGCGTGGTAACATTCAAAACCAGTTATATCCGCTCTGCGATCAGGTCGTTAGCCCTTACTGATTTTAAATCAATATTATCAGTTTTATATATACTCGAAGAGTTTTTGTTTTAATATAGTTATATCTATTATTTAATATGTGTGCCCTTACAGAAAGAACTTCTCATTTAGCTCAAAAGAAAGTTAGAGCTGTAAAAAATTGGAAAAGAAATCTTGCATCAGAAAAAAGGTAAATTTGTTTATTTTCGCGCGTAAATTTTTAGGTTATAAATGTTCTCGTATTTGAGGTATTCAGAAACCACCGAGTTTTACAGTCTGCAAACACAATACACCAAGTTTCAAATGCTCATCTTGATGTGATACACTTTCACGCAAATTTTCTCACTCTCTCAAATTTCCTGAATATACAGTGAAAGAAAGTTTCTTTAGAGCGTTGTTCAATACAAAATTTAATTTAGGATTCAATGCTCCCCAAACTCACTCACGATGTTTAGAATTTAAATCGAAAATTAAAAATACGAGAGACTTAAATCAGAAACAAAGCGTTTTTTGACCTGCTGAAAGAAGAACAGGATGGGATGCTGCTAATGTCATAGGACTGCGAAAAAAATCTAGTGTTGCCTAAGATTCCAGACCAACAAGCTGACAAACCAAAAGGATCAAATGAAATTGCTTCTGCAGTTTTTGACATACTCCAGAAAATTTAACTGGATGATACGACGGATCTAAGGCTTTGCTCTGACGGATGTGGGGGGCAAAATAAAAATCTAATCATGATCACAATAGCATGTACATTGTTGCAGCGTATACCAGCTCAAGTAAAATGGGTGGAATTGGTATTTCAAGTCACTGGTCACTCATATATTCCACCGAATACGGTATTCGATAACATCGAGAAGAAAATTCGCAAGAAGGACACCATAATAGATCCTTAAGAATATTTAGACCTATTTAGCGAGTCTGGAACTATTCAAATACTGTGTGTTGATTGGCAAGTCTATGACTGGCAAGAAGAAGTCAAGCAACATGTGCGTCCTACATCATCGTTACCTTTTAAAATTAATTCATGCAAACGCGTAGTTATGACGAAGAATGCAAAAGAAAGTGTAATTGTTCAAGGCGAGCCATTTTACAAGCATCTTGTAGGCAACCCTCAAGGTATCTGCAAGAAGGGAAAAACATTTTATGATATTAATCCCGATAAAATGTATGTTGGGCATCGCCAAATCAAAAAAGAAAAGCTTAAAAACGTCGATGAGCTCTTGGTAAGCCATTTTAGCGCTAACTGAAAAGATGAAGCAGACAATTTAGGACTTCAATACTACCGAGATATTTTATGCGAGGACAACCAAGCTAATGAAGAAGAAACAGAAGATCATCTTTGTGAGCCCCAAGAGAACGATAATAGATTTTTTTTGTTTAATAGTTGTAATAATATAATAAAGTTGTAATCCACAAATGGGACTATTTAATAATAACGCTAGTAGCTTACATTGGTCAAGCCAAATTCAAAACCAGATATTTTACATTCTATCTTTCAAAACCAGATATTTTTATTTTATTTTTTTCGCTAACGTTCCTAAATTTCTATAGCATTTTACGGTTTTCAAGAAAACATTACCAAAAATCATATTTTAACACCCTATAAAGCAATTAAACGGAAAAAATGAAAATTGCCGAACTGACAGTTTTTTGCGATTTTCTCAGTTTTACTTATGATGGAAATATCTGGTTTTGCATCTAGGCGCCTCAAGTGTTAGCAAAATAGATTCATAAACGTTATCATTCTATTATCTATATAAAAATGTGTGGTCTGATCCTTGAACAACTTAAACCGAATGATGGGAGTTATGACCTAAGAGCAGCCCTAAGAGCAGCGAATCTCTTTATAATTACTCACAATAACACGGCTTTCAGTTTATCTGCGAATCACAATTGATATGCTTACCACAGAAAACGCCCAGCAAGATCCACATATTCCTTGATTCTTTACATCGGAAACTGCGCCTTCCTGCCTCCAATCAATCGAACTTGGAACATCAACTTCTAATGGTTCTTCCAGAACTGAACCTGTTTTTAATATAAATATTGTTAGAAATTGAGGTTTCGATCATCGCGTGTTCTTCATCAGAATACATTAGTACAATAAAGAATTTTTTTAGAATTTGGCACTTTTACATTTAAGATTCAATAAAAATGGCTTTGCTTTTACAACAAAAATCTAAAAATGTACAATGAACACATTTAGAAAAATAAAACAGTGTCACATTCACGATACAGAAAGTATACACAATTATTTATTAAGGGGTCCAATTCAGTTTTATAAATTTTTCTTTTTATTTGTATGTTATTGAATAATATTATGGTATATTTTGCTGAGTTGTTTTATATCGGATTTTGCATTAATTGAATTTTTGTTCCTTTGTATTTTTATCGTTTTATAGAAATCTCTTTTTTTATGGTTTTCGGTCTTATCAAAGTCGAAAGTATGTTGATTTTCACTAATATGGTCTATTATTGCCATTTTGTTCTTTTCGCCATTGTAATTTGTTTTTTAAATATAGGCTGGTTTGGCCAGTTATTAATTGAAGCCAATGTTAATTTTAAATTTTATGATCAGGTATTAATCCATGTTTGACAATTTTGTTCACTTTTTTCCATTTTAACCTCAAGGAAGAAATTTTTAAATGGAAACCCTTATTTGTTTTATTTTGCTTAGTTGGCCATGTCACAAATATTAATTCAATTTTCGTTTCCTTAAACTTAAAGCATGACAGTCGTATATTATTATGTATCAATTTATGTTGTTTTAATGACTCTTTTTTCATTGATTATTATATTTTCATGCGCTTTGTATAATATTTCTGAATGTAAATAAAAATCTTATCTAAACGCAAATGAAAAAATATATCTAGTCACTTTTTATATCAGTGTTTGATGTTTTATTCACATTTTTGCATCAATATTTAACAATCACTGCCAAGTTTGGCTTTAACCTGGTACTAACCCGGTACGCATCTATCTAGCGGTACCGATTGTTGATTAGAGTGGCAGTCCTAGATTTATAAGGCAAAACTGCCGTCAGATCTCTATTATAGCTTTATTGACGGCTTTAGTGACAAACCTGGTGCTAACACTTGGCGGATCCACATTTTACAAAATTTTTGACTTTTTAAATTTGAATAGTTGGCTTTACTTTAACTGATTGACACTTTCAGGTTATGTTACCAACATAACAATAGTAAACTCTTCATTTTCAGAAACATCGCGTTTTTTATTGTTTAACTTTGCATATTGGGCATCAAACAACCTCCAGAGGTACAGAGAAAGTCATTCACAGAACCGTCAAAAAGTAAACATCGGGACTGGCATTGTTGATGATTGTTGTCAGTACGTTACAGGTGAAATGTACCTCGAATTTCTGCGGTACCAGCTAATCCCACTCTTAACTACCTTGTATCCTAATGTGAAGGATTCAGACCTTCGAAGCGAATCACTGTTGTTTCAACAGGATAGGGCGCCTCCCCACTATGCAGCTAACGTTAGAAGGTATTTAAATTTTTTCCAAATCGATGGATAGTGTTGCTCAATAGAATGGCTGGCTTTTTAAATCCCTTTTTCTTTGGAGTTACGTCAATAGCACCTTATAAAGAAAAAGCCAGATGATACTGATACACTTAAGGGTAGAATCCGCAATGCAATAAAAAACATTTAGCTTGGGGTTGTTAATGATATTCAACAAGAATTTCTTTATCGTCTAGGGTACAGTAAAGCTGTAAATGGACACCATTTTCAACCACTTTTGAAATACCTTTTTGTTTAGAGTGATTCATTTCTAAGTTGTGGTATTACTTGTTTCTAAAAATTAAAATAGTTAACCTTCCGCAGTTGTTTCGTAAAATTATACAATCTTATTCAGTACTCTGATTATTAATATTACCTATTAATTTTCTAAAATGGAGTTACTACATAAAAATGGTATTACATTTCGAAGTAAACCATTTTAAAGATGCTCAATTTCAGATATTAATATTTGAAAAACAGACAGATACATAGTATGTTATATGAAAAATTTGCAACATTTTGAGCACAATCTAAAAATAGGGGAGTTGCCATTAAAAATAATAAAATTGACATATGCTCTGGTTTTTTAGGAAACCATGTGTAATAGCAAACTTTTTTAATTCGAGCAAAATTTAAAAAAAATTTCGAAAAACCACTGGTTTTCAAAATTTTGAATGTATTGCTTATTTTATCACAACCCTCTAGGTAGGTATTATTTTATGATGTACGTGGGATTACAGAAGAGTCTAGTTTGAGTTGCATTGGATGGATGGCATAATAGGGATGACATAGGGAATAGTTATAAAGAATAAAGATTGGAAAGTGATAATTACGGCAGCACATTAAGGATAGATCCGACGTCTTACCCACTACACTTATAAAAGTGTCTCCTTCATTTTTCAACCGACGGGCACGTAGCACATACCACAAATAAAAATGACTCATTGATATAATTGATTCGATCACTTTCGAAACCAATCACCGACCAATATAATCGTCTTAAAATAAACTTTTGACACATCTCTACCAGTGGCAGCTATTCGGAGGAAGTAGGGGAAGTGCCTCTTCCCAAAAAAAAACCTGGCGAATTATTTTTTAACACACTTTCGGTCAATACAATATACTAATTTTCAACAATAAATCTTTTCAATATTAAATCTAATTTATTTCATTAAAAATTATCGATAAATTGCAATGTTAAATTTAATGCATTCGTAGTATTGCCGTTGGCCACTTGTCAGAAACCTAGAGGCAAACACAAAGCAAAATGATATATTTGCGCGTATTAAGCAAACCCGTATGGGCGCCAACCGCACCGGCAGCAAACTCGTTTGTTTTGATCCACTAACGGAAGAGCCACGTGCGAGTTCGGTAAAGTCTTCCAACGAGAAACGAAAACAATGCCTGAAAATAATGCGTTGCTATGGCAACGAGAGTATCGCATACGAAGATCGCGCCTCTAGGGAGGAGCCGCAGTTTAACGCTTCCGTTAGTAATGTACGTAAAGTAGATTGCGGCGATCGCGCTTTATTCAATATTTTATCGGCGGTCTTTTATATTTATTCTTTGGAGGAATGGCGAGTGTGTGTGGTTGAAAATGAATTCGTTTGGGCCCGTTAGTGACTTTGTTTGTAGTTTGTTAGAAACTCCATTTTCCCGATGGAAAGAAGATGACAAAAAGGACATTTTAATTACGGGTCGACAAACAAGTGTGCTGACAATTAGTGCTAAAAAAGACATTAAAAATTCTGGTAAATCCTACAACACTCATTTCAAAAATTCTTAGTTTTCTGAATTTAAGTGGCTGTGTAGCAGTGGATATTTGCAAAACATGTTTTGCATTGCTTGTCCTACTTTTTTTTAACTAACACTTCCCCAATTTTTTTACCCACGAGCCGCCACTGATCTCTACATCCTACGGTTTGGGACTTGCGAAAATTATTCCCCCAGAATCGAAAAAATCAAACTCCGCCGATTTGTAACGGATATGGAACAGAAATCTAAAATATAAGAATTAACTTGCGGACTTTAGCGATGTTCGGGGAGACTTTTCCCAACCATCTCAAAATACTTAAAGTAATTTTTAAACTATTTGTACAACCCTGTAGATTTACTCAATGCAGTTTTAAAAATTAAAAACCAGGTATGTTTGGCAAACCCGCTGTATCTAAAAGAACTTAATATATCCCAAAGGAATACTCTTTGTTTACTAATAGCGGAAACGTCAAGCACACTGCGTTGCAAATTGTTTTCATGTTTCCTTACTCTGTCGATCACATCTATAATAACTGTTCTTTATTCCTTTTATAAACCATATTCTTTTGGATCTCTCATAATGAACCTTGTCTAATCTCAGTTGACCATTCAAATTGATTTAATATTTTTTTTGGAAATGTCATTGTCAACGGGAAGAATTTGTTGTCTCTGTCTTTAAAAGAGGGATCTTTTCAAATCAGTTCTACAATAGCGGCGTTCCTTTCAATAAGATGAAGTTGGGAAGCTGGCGGCTGCGGGCGTATTGGGTTACGTACTCGAACCGAATTCAATCAATTTTTCTTTTAAGTGCCTGATCGATTCAGACGTTAGCTTTTCCTTATATCACAGTTCTGCTCAGATTTTGAAATTAATCTGTTACAGTAGTTTTTTCAGGCTGATTTTTTAAATATTTTATTAGTCCATCATCTTGGGTTAGTACCAAAATATTGCCAGTTTATTCCTATGTAACACTTAATTTTTGTGCAAAATTCTAATATTTCTCTATGGCGCCATTTTGTTCCGACATATTGGATTTTTACGAAAATGTTACCAGGTCTTCCCCATTGACCAAAATTTGAACTCAATCAGCTTTTTTAACTATGCCGCGATCTGACAGGCAGACCGACGGAATTAATAAAACATTGTTTTTTGGCATCTAGGAATGCTAAATCGTGAAGTAATGTAAAACCTAGGAGGATTGTTTTTTGACGGTTACAAACATTTTATTGGGTCATCAGTTCATCTCTATATCACACTTAATTCTTGCATAAAATTTTAAATTAATCTAATGAGTAGTTTTTCAATACTTTATTAAACCACCATTTTGATCCGCCCCCTTAGATTTGTACCAAAATTTTATCTGTTGGTTACTACGTAATACTTAGTTTTTGTACAAAGGTAAATTGGATTAGTAGTTTTTTAGTCATATTTTCTAACATTTTACTAGGCCTCTATTTTGTCTCGCCATATTGCATATTTACAAAAATGTTACCAGGTCATCTCCATACGATCCTTAATTTTTTACCAAAATTGGTCAATTGGGTAAGTAGTTTCTTAGCTATGCCGCAAACCGACAGATAGACCGGCAGAGCGATGGAATTGAAAAAACATATTCTGGGCTCTAATCGTAAAGATCCGTAAAAACCTGGGAGGGTGATTTTTTCACGGTTGCGTACGTCATTTCACAACGGATGTAATAAAGATAATGAACTGAACCAGTAGCCTATTGTCAAGAACATTAAAACAATCTGACTTGGTATATAGATAGTTTTTGACATTTACTTAATTAAAATTTCGAGCTTACCGTCCAATGTACTACCTACCTGATTTGAATTGGGGTCGTGATTTACTTTGCCGTTTCAAAATGGCGAGATATTCTTCCCTGCTAAAATCGGCAAATTTATTAACCCCCATTTGATAAGTAGCCTGACCCGATTCGAACAGAAGATTGTGTTCTTCGATTGTCTTCAAGTTTTGTTGGAATATGGAGAAACGCAATGTTTCCTCTTGGACGTTGCTGTAGATTTTGTTATGTTTGGTCTGTAAATATAAAAATAAATAAATAACGTAAATGAAAAACTTTCTCAAACTTGATGCATAAAATTAACATATCTTCATTTGTCTATTTAACTTTCATACTAATGCAAAACTTAGAGCTGCAAATTTGGTAGGAAGATCATACAACACTCCAATAAGAAAACGACAATATGAAACTAAGAGACACTTTTTTTTGTAGAAGTCGCGAATAAGAAGGAGAACATGAACCACCATCGTTAGGTTAAGGCAAGTCTTCCTAGGCGTCATCAAAATATAATTTACATGTACTTTTGATTGTTCATATTTAATATGTTTCAATATGGCTTAAGCTCACTGGAGCTCATTGTTTTATCCCTTAGATCAGATCAAGAATGCTCTGTTATTTTTAATAAGGAAAGAACTTTTTCTGAATAGCTATATCTGACTCCCAGTTTGGGTTTTGTTTGTGTGCCCCGATGTAAAATAGTCTAGTGTTGAATAAAACGTTATATCAAGAAACCAAAGACTTGGTAGTTTTATCTATCTTGGCGTGGAACCTGCAGCATTGGCTATGGTCGAGTGAGATTGCAACTGATGTGTGCCCCGTTAGAACTTCAGTATTGATTGTTAAATTCACATCTTTTCAATTTTAGCAACATGTTAATACCAGAGCAGCTAAAAGGGTCTAGAATGAAGTGCCTAGACTATCTAAATGCTACTTTTTTGTACCATACTGCACGGGACTATTACAGCGCAATTCCTACTCCTAGTTCTAACAGGTAAGAAAGCCATTTTAAGAACAGGTCCATCCAGTTGATCTGCTCCCAAATTACTTTCATTGCCCTGATGGGCAGGCATCCAGAGAAAGCTAACTATACTGAATTCACATAACCCCTCTAGAAATCTCATGCATTCGTATGTAAGGAAGCCTTTTGCAAGCCAGAGTCTTAATCGCCGCTTGACTATCACAATATTTATATATATATATATATATATATATATATATATATATATATATATATATATATATATATACTTGTCATGATATGTGCTGAAAATGTTTTCTTGTACCCGTGTCAAGTTGCCTGATAAACAGTCCCTCTAAAGAGAGTCCCATTTAAGACGTTCCTTCATTAGAAAGCCATCTGTGTATCAAACAAGACTCTTCGGTTTGAGGAAGAAGGAGGAGGGAGTGGTCCATGCCAGATTACTTAGAAGTAACTGAAATCAGAATGGTCTTCCTGGTCTGTAGTAAATCTGTTAGACCGCACCTTCGTCCTTATATTCGTATACTTGTTAAAGCGCGGAACACGAAAGAAAACCGGGCGGAGTCAATCGGTTTAGGAAAGTCGGCCAACAAATCTCTTTAAACCAGTGCAGTGGTGTCCCGTCGTTCTTTAAATAATATGGAACTTCTTTTTGATTAAACGCACTTCAGATAATTAAAAAATGTAACTATGCCTAATGAACCTTTATTTATATGTGTCTGTTTTCTTTCGTGTACCGCACTTCTATATCTCTTTTGTGTTGCAAAAACGCCGAACTTTCGAATTTTAAAATGATTTAATTTTGATTTTTCTTGATCGAGTTACCTATAAATATATTTTTTCTTGAGTTCTGTCATTAACGGTTCCCGGGCTACTGCCTACGTCTACTATTATTGGACCACCCAGTATAGTGATACACGATTTACAAGTCCAGATTTTACAAGGGCAGCCAGCATCAGATCCAGTGAACGAGATTTATCGAAATTTTAATTTATGCAGTTCGGCTTTGGGCTACTCGGGTATGCCAAAAGTGGCCATCTGTCTCCGTTTGTCATATTAATTTATACAGGGCCGTCATTGTGAAGTACTATACAGGGCGTTTCCTAATTACGTTCTGATGTTAAACCGGGTGTTTTTATGTAAAAGTCTTAACTTTTGAGATACATGATGGTAAAGTTTAGAAAGCAATTCTGATGCTATTGTAGATAACTGCATGAAATTTGATACACGTCTTCTATGCATTAAGGAGCATACGGATTTACCCAGGTTAATTACATATGCACGCCACTGGTAGAAATGTCAAAAATTGATTGTTAATAAAAAAATGCCCTTTTATACATAAAAGACGTGTATCAAATTTCACACAGTTATGTATCTATAATAGCATCAGAATTAGGATTTTATGAAAATGTTTTTTTGAAACCCTGTATCTCCAAAGTTAAGACTTTTAGGTTCATATTAAACTTTTTTCTTAAAAAGGTCCAAAAATCATCCCCTTTTAACATTGGCACGCAATTAGGAAACGCCCTGTATAGTACTTCACAATGACGCCCCCTGTACAAAGTAATACGACAGACGGAGACAAACCGTCACTTTTGGCATACCCGAATAGCCCAAAGTCGAACTGCATAAGTTAAATTTTGTTCACTGGAATCAGTGCTGGCTCTCCAACTATAACTACATTGATGTGTTAATTTTGGAGTTTTTCAAATATTAATTGCAATATTAGATATTTTTTGACACCCGTTATTGAACAGAAAATTAATTATTTTAAAGCAGTTTGTTGACAGCTACTTTATGAACAATTTTACAAAATATATGAAAAAAAACTAAGTCATTTTTGAGGTTGACGGCTGTGATTCTAATGGTTCGATTCCATCTAAATCGTTGTCTTCCTCTGGAAATGATGAGGTTTCGTCGTCACTACTTGAAGATCCCAGTGTGATAACTAAATCATCAATAACCGTTTCAATTTTGCCATCTACTTCCCAGTATTTATCTTCAATAGAACGAACATGTTTAACATACGATTTCCAATTTTCAACCGATATTGAGTCAATCGCTTCTAATGTTATTTTATTTAAATCTTTAATGGAAAGTTCACCGGTGTTGCGCTCTCAAATATATTTTTTCACTCCTGTCCATGCAAGTTCAATAGGGTTGAGGTCGCACATGTATGGAGGCAGCCTTAAAGGTGTATGACCGAGGTTACGTAAAAGACCGTTAATTTTATACTTTTTTTCTCTTGTTGGCTGATATTACTTCATATAGTTGATATTTTCTCCACGTTGGATCACATACAAGATTGTTCGATTTAAGCCACGATATCATATGAGCTTTTGTAGAGTATTTAGTTGGCACTTTATCTTGTACGTGAGAATGGTAAGACGCATTATCCATTACCACGACTGATTTGGGAGGAATGTTACGTAGAAGCTTCTCGAGCAACCACTTTTCAAATGATAGTCTCCAGTTGTTAGTCCCGAGCGAAAAACTAAAGCAGCAGCTGGAACAAATCCGGCTTCTGAACCAGCATGAACTATAATAAAGCGACTACTAGAGCAGATTCCCTGAACAACACCTGTAACACTTTCACTTTGCCAGCATTTGTTCACTGTCATATCATTATCTACCCAGGTTTAGTCTAGATACACAATATTGCATGCTTCTGGCCTATATTGCCTTACAGTTGATAGATATTTCACCCGCCAGTGAAAAATATTTGGTCTCTCAATGAGCAATTTTTGTTTATTTTGGTACTTGCGCCAAACAAAACCATTTGATCGTAAAAGCCGATTTGAGGTTTTATACCCGTACGGAAAATCTATTTTGTTCTTTACAGCACAAAGTAGGGGTTTGCAGGTCGGAACCTTCTTTAAGTTTTGTATAAAAATCCTCTATTGTTCGTCGAATTACTTGAAAATCACCATCGTCAGTTTTAACTTTGTATGATAATCGGGGTCTTCTTTTACTAGGAGATTTTAAAGGTGAAGTAGAACATCAGCGATCATTATGTTTTCTTTGAATTTTTCTTACACTACTTTCCGAAACACCAGTGTAAAATGCAGCGCGGTCTGTTCGATTTTGAATTGGAATAGTCAGACTATTATTTTCAGCTTTTCTAGTACAGGCCTCTATAACGCTCGCAATAACCTCAAGTGCACCGATTCGAATTGTTTTTCCTCTTTTGCTCGCCATCGTTACTTCGAAATCATAATTCAAATTCAACGCAACGCATTCATATAGAAATGAAAACAAATGCTCGAAATGTATAAGCGCCACTGGAAGTAGCTAGAACCTTGTAGCGGCAAGTGTATGGAGACTCTAGGCACATCCCAAATACAAGTGGACTAGTGCGAAATTTATTAAATCCTCAATTAATTTTCTATACCGCTTAGCTGGCGCACTTTATAGGTGAAGCGGCAAACTATTACAACAAATAAAATAACATAACATTTATTTGCGTACACAAATGTTACTTTTCCGCTTGCCTCAGACTATGAACCTTTATTTTAAGGATCGCCCGGTTTTCTTTTGTGTCCCACACTTTAACGAAAATTATGGTTAAGCACGCGAAAGGAATTATTTTATAATACGATTAAATTTTATGTTTCTTTCCTTAGCTTCTAAATAGTTATAAGCTTTTTTCTTTTGATGATATTCTCGAAAATATCCAAATCAGTCAGATATGTGTCCAATTCTTTTACGATATGTAGAAAATTAATTAAAAAATGTTTAATAGAATTATGCAACGCCGTCTTACAGATACGTACTGTAAATAGAAATTACAAGAAATTTAGCAGCTACTGAAGTAGTCTAAAACAACTATAATTAAAAGACTATTCTTTAAAATAGATCTACTAGCTTCTTTGCTTATCAGTTCCAAAAGAACTATTGCTTTTTGCTCAAAGACACATAGGCTTGGGTTACATTTATATACCAAGTAGATTATGGATGACCTTTTTTTATCATTTATTTTGGAACATTGTTGTCCTCCCTGGAAATGGTTTTGCTGGCACCCATGCCCTTATAGCTTTTCTCCAAAACTTTGTTCTGGAATTACAGTGACACAAGAGCAATACACACGTTCCACAGAGTTCAATGTTGGTGGTTACGCTACTCATCCTACAAATCAATGATCTGCTTTTTTCTTTTTACAAAGCTATCCACAGTTATTATGATGATATGTCTGTCCACTCCATTATTCAAATTCCCAAACATGTTTCCAAGACTAAAATGCACGGATTAAATAGCGACTTTATACTTAAATGAGGACCTCCATAACATCGTGGACTGGTAGCAAAAATACTTGCCCCGTTTAACACCACTAAAACATCATCGTGCTCACTATCTCACAAATCATCCCCCATCATGCAAATAAATAACCAAGTCCTTGAAACCAAAGTTTTATTACTTTTTAAGGAGATCCTTGCTGGAATAATCACACTCCCTCAACTGCCATGCTCACCGCTAAGGTTGGGTTAGGTCAAGTCTGAAGATACTTTTAGGCCCAGTGTTGAGCATCTTTCCCATATCTAGGAAGGATCCTCTATTTCAAACCTCAACATTAATAACTCTGTCTGAAGAATAGCTATTCGCATGAATCATGAACCAAACATAACATTGAACTGTCAGCCATCTGCCTCTCTTTCATGGATATTACCACGAATCCTGCACTGACGAGTTAGCATACTCTTCTTCATCGCCCAACTACAAACAACAAGAATTTTCAACTTTGTTCGCTCCTTTATTTCCAGAATAGCCCGATTATGGAATCTGTTACCATCAAAGGTCTTTTCCTCTTCACCTAAGCTACAAATCTGCTGTCCCGCATGAAGAAACGTTTCGTCTCTTAAATTAAGGCGAACGCGGTCTTAGAACTTAGGCTTATAACCTGCGTGGTCTGCCAATGGATAAAAAAACTTAAAAATTGCCTCACTAACCTAGTTAGAAAACGTGGTACTATCACAAGTGAAGAACTATTTCTATACTACTCTAGTAAGTTGGCTTCTATTGTTTATATATTAAAATGGGTGTACTTACTTTGAAATTTAGCCATGCTTGTCTTTCTGTATCGAGAGCATCAATTGCCAAGCAAAATATTCCCAAATACACTGCGAACAGTTTCATCGTTAACCGTCAGAAGTCCAGAAGAACCCGTGTCTACCAATACACACGTTCCACAGATTTCGAACCTTAATTACAATTATTTACTAAACCTATTTATAATACAGTCTCGTAAAATATTCTATTTAATAAGCGATTATCAATTTTTTTAAGTGCCTCTTAAATTAGTAATTAAAATCTATTACGTCTGCAAATTATCCTTGTAAATGCATAGTCGTCAGAAATTAACCAAAGAATTTTTAACGATACCAATATCTATCAATTATTTACTTAACATATTTAAGATATAGTCTCGTAAAATGTTATATTTAATAAGCCATTATCAAATTTTTTAAGTGCCTCTTAAATTATTAATTAAAATCTATTACGTCTGCAAATTGTCTTTGCAAAAGCATAGTCATCTGAAATTAACCAAAGAATTTTTAACGATAAGCCTGCTGGAGTACCAAGAATAAAAAATGTATTAAATATATAATACCAGTGTACAAAAAATGTATACTTAGGTTTCGCAGACCAAAGACCCTTTCGCGAGGGTTTATACCTTAGACAATAAAAACAAGAGAAACCCAACCATTTACATTTAACACAGGATCATAGATTCAATTTTTTCCCTCTCCGCTGCATCGATACGGTTATGTTGTTTCTAAAAGTTCTAAGAATTGTCAAATATTCTAAGCCAAGTTTTATCGAATTACTCCAATATGTTTATATATTTTCAGAACACAGTTATATGTATATCAAAAAACGACACACAATAATTAACTTTAGACTATAAAACATTGTTTTATTATCTAAGTAAATCCCTAAGGTCTTTAGAAATTACAAAAATGCAATAATAAAATTATTACCAAATAGAACTGGTAACGCCACTACGCCAAATTTACGTCCCTTACGAGTAGTTTTACAACTATTCATTCATAGCAATCATCGTAGCACTCTTGTTTTATAGTCTAATTACAAAAGAAACGCTGCATTGTCACGCTGTTGTCATTTTTGTTACCGCGTTCAATCGTAGTTGTTTATATATTTTTTTTTAGTTTTTTAATGATTTTGTAAGTTTTGTGTGATGTTGTACTTAAATAAATGAAAAACTATGGCGTGGAAGTGTGTTGTTTGCCTCTGCTTCCACTTGCGTATATCCTTTCTCTAGAATTTTTTGTTTGATAATAATATTCAATGTTATAGAGAGATTAATTAGTGCATTGGCTAATAGTGAATTTCTGTTCTGCGATGTGCAGCCATCGCTGTATAAAATAAGGGTTTGCAAAGAATGTGGATATTTCTGACAGGCATAATCATTAGACCACAAACCACCAGATGACTCATGATAAATATAGCAATATACATTTTTCGTCTTCAAAAAGTAAAAAATTCTTGTTTAAGATTGCTTTATAATAGAGGAGGAACCATATAACTCTATATCTTGCTCATTTGGGGTGGCTCAATGTATTCAATGGATTCTGCATTGTGACGTCCATTTATGGCCCCACGTTAATTTTGATTTTCTTTCATTTATTTTCGGCTAGACTCGGGCGCCACCCCTTTTTATAGAGAGGAAGAGGGAAACTCTTTACCGCAAGGTAGCTTTTATACAGTGGAGAAGTGAAACAGGGAATTGTTTATAATTAATAAATTTATTTCCACTAAATATCTATAACTAAGCTTTTCTTTATTCTTCTGAAATTAATAAATATCAAAATCTGATTATAATACTGCTAATCCTATTACTAACGAAAATAACCCTATCTTAAACTAAATTCTATTTGTTTAATATTTACAAGGAATAGCTTTTCTATACATTAATTCTCGTTTATACAAAATTAGTTAAACAAAGAATGGTAACTCGGAATTCTTAAGGAGCGTGTAACGTATGCCTCTATTAAAGCAAAATCAACTACTTACAGAGTTATGGTCGGCGGCTGTGTTAGTTGAAAAACGGATGCAACGGTGCTTATGCATTCAAAATTCTACATTCGGTTAATCAATCAAAAGAAACGGAAAATACATGTAGCTAGGACGGATAAATTCAACATTTAAGAAACCATACCCTGGTCCCCGTTGATAAAATGATAGATGCATTTACTGCATCTAAAAACTTCATCAAGGACGGACATACAGGCGGATCGCTAAAATCGTCAATTTGTGCGGAAAACAAATAAACAGGGTCGCATTACTTTTAACATTAAAGAGAACAGACCTTAGACCTTAATAATAGATGCAGACATTTTCTGCATCTAATAATTTCACCCAGGACGGACTTCTAGGCTGCTCGAAAAAATGTCAATTTGTGCGGTACCTCACCTTGAGAGAATTCGGCGGTCAGAACAACTGGTATTTTCTCAGTCGTCCTCGTTTGTGAGCCCCGGGATGCGTTTTTACGTTTCCGTGTTCATTTGAGATCGACGCGGTCTTGAAATGAACACGGAAAAGTATTGCAATATTCATTGACAAACTCGTGTTGATTTGGGGACGAAAGACACTGAACCACGCACGGATTTGTTTGGAAAAAGGAGTTTTGTTTATATCCAAACCCGTGTTGATTTCGAGGAGGAATAAATCGCAGCATATACGAACCCAAATTTTTCATTTTTGTTTTGTTTAGCCGAAATCAATTACACAAATTCTTGTTTTATGAGATAATTCTATACAAGAATACTGAGTGAATTAATATGTAATGGTATTTTTAATTTAATTAAATTTGTTTGCCAAAATTCATCATTTTATTTTTTTTTACTTTAGAATCATAAAAAAGAAAAACGTAGTTTCATATTAGTCGTATTAATGTATGTACAGGGTTATTGATTATAAATCCCCGCCCCCCCCCCCCTTTAACTTTTTTATTTGCCATTTTTGAAAAAAAAGTTGCTTGGAATAAGCTAAATTTAAAATAATATACTTGTAAATATATAGGGTATGTGAAAAAAGTAGCAAGTGTCAACTTTGTAATTTTAAATTGAACACCCTGTCTATTATTACATTTTTGGACTCAAAAATCTGGTCTGGTCAAATTCTAAGTCTACCTATTTGATAAAGCATACCCTACACCCTAACTTCAACTGTTTGTCCAATATGGCAGCCTGAAAAATGATGTTTTGACACCTTTAAAGGGCTGAAAGACTGTTTTTCACAGCGCAAAATGATGTTCACTTTCCTATCTTGGTTGTTTATGAACTCTTTCTTTAGTGGTACTAATTTTAAATTTATAAAAAATTGTAAAATTTTATATTTTTTAAAAAACTTGAAATAACTAAGTGCCATTAAATAAATACTTCTTAAAAAACTAAGATAGGAAAGTGAAAATAGTTTTGCGCTGTGAAAAGCCGTGTTCCAAAAACAGCCCTTTAAAAGTGTCAAAACATTATTTTTCACGCCGCCATTTAGACAAACAGTTGAAGTTAGGTACAAGGTATATAATAATATAATAATAATATAATGCATCGCATATAGGAACCTTCCCAATAGCAATGGCATCCTGTATAAGAAGGTAAGTATAGATATTTTATATAGATTAGTATAGATTTTTACGAAGATTGCTCCTCGAAATCAACACGGATTTGGATGTCAACTATAGCCTTATTTCCCAACAAATCCGTGCATGGTTCATTGTCTGGCGCCTCGAAATCAACACGGGTTTGTCAATGAATATTGCAATACTTTTCCATGTTCATTTCAAGCCTGCGTCGATCTCAAATGAACACGGAAACGTAAAAACGCCCCCGGGATCTTTCGCCGAAGGCCAAGTGACTTGACTTGCTGTATGTCGTCCGCTATTTTTAAATGAATTTGAGAAGGGTGGGGGACTCCCGTTGAGCTAACGCGTGGCAGGGAGATTCTCGATGCGTTCATCCGAATAACGCAACCAGCGTTTGACAATGCAATCTGCCTTAGGAAAATGGAAAAATATTTTCCCAGCCTTTCGCGACAGTTTTAATATTACATATATTTTGGGTAATTTATGCGATTTACATCTATCCATGAATGGATTCTCTAGCATGAAAAGTAAGAAAGTTACGGCTATCTTAATAAATAAAACATTCCTTCCTACTTACAATAGAATTACTACGAAGTAAGGCATTTCTGCATAAGATAGAAATAAAATTTTGTGACTTCGTTACAGCATATATATGTTATTTTGAATTCAAGATTATTGAGTATAATCAACCGGCCTACCTGTATCAAAAAATAGCATTTAAAACCGACATTCCTAACCTAAATTTATGTAGAAGTGAAACTCTTATAGTGCCCCAGCATAGAAAAGAACTTTCTCGTATAACATACCTAGTTTTTTTAAATTTTTAAGGTTACATTGATTACACAAAATCCAGTTTAGCATTCAAATTTAGAGTAAAAAACTATTGCTCAGCTTGCAGTAGCAGCCTTGACTTGGGCTATTTGCTCCTCGTTCTCCGTGGTCCCGTCTTTTCACGACCTCCCAGTCTTTCTTCCTAAATCTCATTAATTATCTATCTTTTTTTGTTTGAATTTTTGAAAGAGCAATATTAGTTTATCCATCTTACTGTATTTCGGTTGTTTAATTTGGTTTTAAAGTACAAATATTTGTATAAACAAATTGGAGTTTAAACAGAAGCCAGGTCTTCAAGCTGCATGTCTGCATTTGCAAAGCCTATTGTATCACTTATAATCTTGGTATAACAATAAACGTATTAACAGTATTATTATTTATATTATTATTAATTTTAAAAAAATCACTTTTTCGAGTGCTTATTCTATACGCCTAAGACCGCATCGGCAGTATCATAATTTCTCTTGCACTCCGACCATACCATTTAGATGGGATTAAAGTGGCAATGGTAAGGTGGAAGTCTTAGTACTCAGTGACCATATTGTAACGCTAGTTCGTCAAATCAAGAGGGGTAAATAATAAAATTTTTCTAATAAAATCTAATAAAAATGCAACCCACTTCTCAAATAATTTTTTTCTGGTAAAGACTTTTTAACTATATTCTATAAATCTATTTTGATTACTGTATTTGGATGTTCGATATTTCTATCTTGTAGCCATCTTAGTAGTTGTTCAGACCAACTTGAGTTTGGAATCTTCTCTAATAGCATTCATAGCATCATAAGGCTTTCGTTAGCCACAAAACCAATTAAGGATGGTTCAATTAAAACTTTGACAGTTTTAATTCAACCATCCTAATGTAATAAAAATATATTCATAATAATATAGTATCTTGTTAATTTTTATTAAAACATTCCTACAAACCTGTATATCCACGTTCAGACAAATAGCCAGGGAAGGTTTGAGGGTTTAGACCCTCTCCGAAACTTTGAAAATATTTTGGTATAAGCATGCTTCTTATTCTAAAGGTTTCACTATTTGGACCCCCCTCCCCTTCGAACTAAATTTCGTGGCTACGTGCCTTTCCCCGTTTCATAAATAAAAACATTTTTTAAAACAAAACTGGAGGTAAAATTATCGATATATGTCCTTAAAAACCGAATTCTTTTTTCAACGACGACGTATGGCTGTTCAATTAAATATTTCCTATTGGATATACTGTTTTTTCGGCATTTAAACTTTCCTCAGTCCTCTACATAAGGAAGTTTTTAAAATATCCACGGCAATATAAGATTCAGCAAATTTGGAGTGAAACTAATGTGACATGTTCTCCTGTAGAAGAATACATATATATATATATATATATATATATATATTAATTTATTGGATAAATTTAAGTGTATTTAAAATACCTGCAGCAAACATTGCCTAAATTCTATTTGTTATGATGTGCTTGTTAACCCTATAAAGAGAGCGTCCACGAGATCTGTAAATTGCAGTTGTTGTAGCTGCCTTATAATCCCCATCGTTTTCAATCCCTGCGAACTGATCTTTTTAACGGTGGTAATTCCAACTTCCAGGGCATCAGATACTCCCTACAAAAGTCAAAGAAATAAAGTCATACGTTACATTTTAATATGAATACAAATAACAAATCTAGAAAAAAATACTTACCTCTAAAACTGCCGTAAGTGGTAACAGGGGTTTTTTTGCATCTCTCTCGTAGGCAGCTTACTTTGATATCATATTTTGTTACTTTACTTAAATTGACACTGGCTTTAAAATAGCCGCTTATCAAAGTTATAAAGAAATGTGGCAATTTCGCAGCCTGTGCAAGATAATGTAACATAACGAGAACTGATTCTGGATGATGAGCTGTTGTGACTCGTGCCTAACACTTACATTAATTTGATGTATAGATTGCTACTAAGAAATACCTGCAGCTAAGAATTTAACAGCGCCACCATAGGAGAAGCTATTTGGAAAAACTTGCAGCTCATTTGAATCATGCTTATCAAGGATAAGCTGTAAAATGAACGAAATTTGTCTTGTTGATTTCTTTTCGACTGTCCTTTTGTATTTCTGTTTCTTTTTGTTAATTGAATTTAATGAATAAAATTTAATATTTAATTTTTAATAAGCAGAATGGTTATTTTTAGTTGAACTAGGAAATTATATTTATTTCTAAGTAACTATAATTATTTAGAAAAATTAAGTAGATAAAAAATAACGCATTTAAGCCACAACAGGCCATAAATTATTAAATATAAATAATGTTAATAATATAGCCTAAATTACGTTTTAAATAAACGTATAAAATAAAACAAGCACAAGTATTATTTTAAAGTCAAACTATTTATTTCTCATATAAATTTACACACATTTATTACAGTACAAAATTTAACTATACAAATAAAAATAGCACATATCATAGAAATTTTGGAAACTTGAATAAAGTAAATAACTGCTATTATACGATACCTAATAAATTTTTTTGGTTAAAAAATACTTTATTATAGTTTAGAATAATATTAGTATTAGGTATCCAAATTTTTAAAGAAATACCATACCTTTAAACGTTTTGATTTGTAAAATAGTGCCGTCTGCGTCTGTGAAATGAAGGTTATAGAGGTAACAGTTTTTAGTACTTTCTAGTTTACATAAATTCTTATTAAACAGGCGTACAATATTCAACAAATACCTCTAGTCATGATTCTTATTTCAAGATGCAATAACACTCGCATAAGATGTCAATGATTTTTTTTTGTCCAAAAGGCAATTTATTCTTTTTATCAAATCTTTAAAAATGTTTGCAAATACTTCAGTGAAAGTTATTTTAATAAAAACCTTAAGTGATATATAATTGCTGATCGTCCGATACGTTTAATTCAAAGTAAAATCAAAACATGCCATCGCGCCTAAAATCTGACTTGTTATCGAAACAGTGACAAATAGGTTAGTTACTTAGACAAGAAAAGAGATAGATTCTAGATTGTCAACTGTTTAATTTCTCTGTGGCAATTTATTCTATATTATGTTCCTTACTTTTTTATAGAAAAAAACTCCGGAAAAGTTGGATATCTCAAATAAGCGAAGGAGTTAAATTATTTAAAGCAATTCTGAATTTTTAATTTTAATTTTAATTTTAATTTTAATTTTAATTTTAATTTTAATTTTAATTTTAATTTTAATTTTAATTTTAATTTTAATTTTAAATTTAATTTTAATTTTATTTTAATTTTAATTTTAATTTTAATTTTAATTTTAATTTTAATTTTAATTTTAATTTTAATTTTAATTTTAATTTTAATTTTAATTTTAATTTTAATTTTAATTTTAATTTTAATTTTAATTTTATTTTAATTTTAATTTTAATTTTAATTTTAATTTTAATTTTAATTTTAATTTTAATTTTAATTTTAATTTTAATTTTAATTTTAATTTTAATTTTAATTTTAATTTTAATTTTAATTTTAATTTTAATTTTAATTTTAATTTTAATTTTAATTTTAATTTCTTTATTTTACTTGTCGGACAAGAATTGCACAATTACAATGAAATAATTTGAAGTTACAGAATATAGCAATATTAGGGCTTTTCGGTTTATTTCGAAACAACCGAATGCCTTAAACGATAACTTGCTATGGTTAATCTGGTCGATAAAGTCCTGTAACTCGTGGTGCCTCTTGGTAAAAATATCCAATGGTTTTTGAAGTCGATGACAGGTGCTGATTAGTTTTCTGGATTCCCCAATGGCATAGTCGCAGCACATTGTCGTCATCACCGGAATACTCTGAAAATAAATAATAGATATGAGACTTTATTTTTTAAAGATAAAAATTTAAATGAAGTTAATATTTCTAAAGTGAGGCAAGTTAGACTAAACCTAAAGCATTGGTTCGATTTCTCTGTGGGCAAGGCCGGCAACCGACGTAATTATTATACCATGTTTTAGGAACAACATGGCAGAATTACGAATACACTTTAAACGTCACCTTCACGTGATTTTTGGGCAAAATTCAATATCAATTGGATAAGTAGTTTTTTAAACTGATTTTCGAAAATTCATTAGGCCGCCATTTTATTCAACCATGTTGAATTTGTACCAAAATTTTATTAGTTTATTTCTGTATTACATCTAATTTTTGTCCAAAATTTAAAGTAAATTGAGTAAGAATATATTATACTTTTTTACGCTGGTTTTTTAACGTTTTTTTGGTGGTCACAATTTACCGGATATTCTGTATATCACATCGCTACCATTTTGTTTGACCATCTTGGATTCGTACCAAAATTTTCCCAGTACAGTCCCATGTCACATATAATTTTTGCGCAAAATATGAGGTAAATTAAATAAATAGTTTTCTTTAGTAATATTTTTTTTAGCATTTCACTTGGTCGAGAGACACAAACAGACCGATAGAATTGTTAGCACATGTTTTTTGGCATCTAGGGGCGCTAAAACGTAAGGATCTGAAAAATTCTGGGAGGGTGATTTTTTTACTATTACAACACAATCCTTCCCCTTACGAGAGAAGTAGAAAGACACACTTTTTAAAAACAGAAGAAAATAAAGGTAATTTTCCGGTATATATATATATATATATATATATATATATATATATATATGTATGTATGTATATATATATATATATATATATATATATATGTTATATCCGTTTCCCATGACCTTCCACGTGCCTCCAGAATGTCGCCACATATTATCACACAGTTGCGTCATTCACAGAAACCAACATCAGCAGTTTCCAAGAATTGCGACAGTACGCTCGAACACCGTCAGCAGGAAGCCAGCGGATGCTTGCCGGTTTCCCACGTACCTCAGCAAGATTTTTAATATAAATAGACTATGTAGATTTTATTAAGTAACAGTATAATATTATTCTTTTAAGTTGTAACAATAATTAATGTCCATTTGATTTTCAAAGTTGTGAACATATTGTTTTATTTTATTTTAATAAAAAGTGTTTTTTAAAAAGTGAATTTTTCAAATAGTGAGATAACAATTTGGCGCAGTCGGTAGGATTCGTTTAAACGCTATTAGAACAAGAAAAAGGTCTAACTGGTAGCGGCGGATTCCAATCCCTTAACGGAACAAAAGAACCTGAGAAGTCCTCACTCGTAAAGCTTGGAGCCACATCGAGAACAAGACAACCCAGATGCAGATTACAATTACGTAAGAATCGTCTCGTATTTGATTTTATTTCTCTATACTGTTCGATTTTTCAAATAGGATTTAAACATATTATTATTTCCCTTACCATTTGTTTTCTTAAATTACAAAAAGGAAAACTATTTATTATTTTTGTTAAGATATTCTTAATAACTTAACGTTTTCATTTTACTCGTTTTTGATAAAACCTTTTTATTTTTAACGCATCTACATTTAAAATTCAAAATGTCTCTCGATAATACCCAAACAACCATTGAAATTGAACCCTATAAACTTTCTGAAATTTTTTCCATTGTACCCGAATTTGAAGGTGATCA
Source organism: Kuschelorhynchus macadamiae (assembly GCA_030620095.1). Lineage (NCBI taxonomy): Eukaryota > Metazoa > Arthropoda > Insecta > Coleoptera > Curculionidae > Kuschelorhynchus > Kuschelorhynchus macadamiae. The sequence goes on along the minus strand of JAUTXW010004015.1, from coordinate 27,135 downwards.
AATTTCTTTAAGCAATTTTATAACCGCATGCGATTGTGCATACGACATGGCAACAACGCAACAAAAAGTGTTTTTAGTTATTCACATAAAAAACAAGCTCCGTGGTAGAGCAGCTCAATTAATTAGTTCAAGGAATCCAAGTTCATACCTTGAAATTAAACAATTGTTAAATTTACACTTCGGTGATTCAAGGGATCTTACTTCCCTTATACACGATCTACAGCGATTAAGACAACTTCCTAATGAGTCGCCCCTTACATTCTTTAATCGACTTCAGGTCCTGAACGCTAAAATGCATGCCAGCATACAAAAGTCCCCACTCCTACATTCAAAAGAACAAAAAGATGCTCAGACCATGTTAATTGAAACTATGACTCTTAATACACTTCTTACCGGTCTAGAGCCACGCCTAGGACAACTTATCCGTGCTAGTAATCCAACGTCACTTTTAGAAGCACAATCAAGAATTCGGAGAGAACTTCAGCTTTCGTATTTCGAAAATCAAAAAGTTAATAAACCAACTATTCCGAAACCCAGTCCTCAGTTACCTAGACCACACCAGCCACAACAATTAAAGTGTTCCAATTGTAACAGAATTGGTCATACAATATCTCAGTGCAGGCAACTTTCTTCTAATTTTCCCCAAAATAATAATTTCCAACGACCCATAACAAATTCTAATTTTCAAAGACCCGCAATAAACTCGAATTCTCAAAGATCACAATATCAACCAAATTTTTCGCAACAAAATAGACCAAATAATCCTAGCCAAAATACAAACCAAGCACAATTTAGGCCATCAATAATTCAAAGAAATCCCAATTTTCAACCAGCTAAGACGCATCATGTTAATACAAGACAAGAATGCTCCCCAGAGAATTATTTGCCCGAATACGATCAGTACACCGCCGAAAACGGCAATCCCGGTTTTTACGATTTTTTCCAACCAGAGGAAGAATCTTATCAAGATATAAACTATTCAAATGACACTAGTAATTACCAGGATTTTCTTACACCCCTTACGAATACCGACCCTCCAGACAATTCACCCCAGAACCCAATGACCGAGATCCAATCGAGAATAGAAACACTAAATCTAGAGAATATGGATCCAAATCTCAATTTCCCGGAACAAGCGTTTCTTTAAGTCCTCTTCTTACTGTAAATTCCAAGAATCTATATTATATCGATGACGCATCAAAACAATTCAAACTTCTCATTGATACCGGTGCAGGCATTTCTATATTTAAGGAAAACACCGTACAAAAATTTCCTACACGATTTCCCGAAAATGTCACTATTCAGGGAATTACCGATGAAAAACTTTCAATATCTCAATCTACACTCATACCTTTTACTATTGGTGATCCACACAAAGTGTATATTTGCAATTTAGATATAGATTTCGACGGTATATTAGGATTGGATTTCTTGGAACATTATGAATGTATTGTAGATCTGAAATCAAAACAACTTATTACAAATTTTAAAACTATGCCCCTTCACAAAGTAACCACAACTACAGCCATATCAGATGTACAAGAATGCATTAAAAACCGTAATAAAATTTCTATAGAGGCTAGAACTGAAAAAATTTTCAAACTCAAGTGCGAACTATTTAATACGGATGCTATACTTCACGCATATGTCAAAGAAAATGTTAGATTGCCAAATGCCCTGGTTAAGGTTAATGAACGCGGTGAATTTTTTACATCTATAATTAACTCAAATGCTATAGAAAAAACAATCGACTTTTCAAATTTAAATATCGAACCTTTTGACCCTGGAATTGATACTGAAACAATTTTTAACTTAAATACCTACCCTATACAAAACGCAGTTTTAGATAGGCGCTCAATTATTAAAGACCAGTTACGCACCGAACATTTAAACAACGAAGAAAACGATTTAATAACTAACCTATGTCTCGAATTTTCCGATATCTTTTATTTAGAAGGCGATAATTTATCTTTTACCAACGAGATCAAACATTCTATAGATACTAATAATTCAAGGCCCGTATTTACCAAATCATATAGATATCCTCACATTCATAAAGAAGAGGTAAAAAGCCAGGTAAATAAAATGTTAGAGCAAGGAATTATTCGCCAGTCCATCTCTCCATGGTCCTCCCCGGTTTGGGTTGTTCCCAAAAAATTGGATGCCTCCGGAAAACCCAAATGGCGTGTAGTTATAGACTACCGCAAGCTGAACGAGCTTTCTATAGCTGATAAATATCCTCTTCCGAACATTTCCGACCTTCTCGATCAATTAGGGAAATGTCAATATTTCACAACCCTCGACTTGGCTTCTGGTTTCCACCAGATCGAGATCAATCCAAAAGACATCGAGAAAACTGCCTTCTCTGTTGAAAATGGCCATTACGAATTCGTCCGTATGCCATTCGGTTTAAAGAATGCCCCGTCCACATTCCAAAGAGTCATGGACAACATCCTTCTCGGTATTCAAAATGAACGTTGCTTAGTGTATATGGATGACATCATCGTGTACTCTCCAACAATACATGAACATATTTCAAGACTAACAGAAGTCTTCAAGCGTCTCCGCAAAGCCAACTTAAAGATCCAACCTGATAAATGCGAATTCCTTCGAAAGGAAGTTGCTTATCTAGGACACCTTATTACCCAAAGTGGAGTAAAACCTAATCCAAGCAAAGTTGAATGCATTCAGAAATTTCCTATGCCAACAAATCCTAAAGAAATAAAGTCATTCTTAGGTCTTGCTGGATATTACAGACGCTTCATCCCAAATTTTGCCAAAATATCAAAACCCCTGACCAAGTTATTACAAAAGGACGTCCCATTCACATTCGACGCGGAATGCAAAACCTCATTTTCTGACCTGAAAAAGGCACTTACATCGGACCCAATCTTAATTTACCCCAATTTCGAAGAAACTTTCTTGCTAACCACAGACGCTAGCGCATTCGCTATTGGAGCCGTCTTATCTCAAGGTCCCATCGGAAAAGATCTTCCGATAGCATATGCATCTCGAACTCTGTGTAGTGCTGAAACAAAGTATTCTACCATAGAAAGAGAATTATTAGCCATTGTATGGGCTGTCAAACACTTCAGACCATATCTTTTTGGTCGAAAATTTGTTTTGGTAACAGATCATCGCCCTTTGACTTGGCTATTTTCAATTAAGGACCCCGGCAGTCGCCTAGCTCGCTGGCGCCTTAAACTCGAGGAATATGATTACAAGATTGAATATAAACCCGGCCGAATAAACAAAAACGCAGACGCCTTATCACGTATTAAAATTAACCATTTTAAAAATTGCTCAGATTTTCAATCAACCATCGCTATTTACGCCTCAAATGAAGACGACTTTAATAACAGACCCTCGACCAGCAAACAAAATTCATTTTCAGAAATAATAACCGAAAACGATCTAGACGATAATGAAATAACCGACGAATACAATAGATTTGTTAATTTATACAAGACAAAATCAATCATCGATTATTCCAAAATCGAAATTTCCAATGATCAATTTTTGGACAAATCAAACAAAAATATTGTCACTTTCTTTTGGCAAACTAAAATGGAAGATTTTCATTTTAAAATTATAGAGGACCTATTTGAGGAAAACTATGATTTTGCCCCGCTTACGGTAAACACCCTGTCTAGTAAGAGTGTAAAGGACCGCAAATATTTCATAATACCCTTGTCGTATAATACTGATACCGTAGTCCAGCAGCTTTTCTATATTATCTATAAATGTCAAGATAAATTCGATCTTTCTAAAACCTATTGTATCGAAAATAATTTACAACTTCCCATCCTCGAAATATTTTCATTCATTTTCTCTGATAAAGATATTAACTTAAAAATATGCCATAACCTCGTAAGAACCCCAGACCCGGATGAAATACCCACAATTTTAGATCAACACCATACTGGCAAAAAGAATCTTCATCACGGTATTAATGAAACTGTCAAACGCATTCGACAAAAATACAATTGGACCGGACTAACTAAAGATGTCGAAAAACTCATTCGAAGCTGTGAAATCTGCCAAAAAGTTAAAATCTGTAGGAAAAATCTTAGTACGCCCCTAGTCATAACAGAAACTCCAAAAACTGCATTCGAAAGAATCAATATTGACATCTTCGAGTATCCAACTCGTAACTATGCCCTTACGATCCGAGATGAGCTAACCAAGTTCACACAGGTGTACCCAACATCGGATAAAAAAGCCTCAACGATTGTCAATACACTCCTGCTATTCTTTCAACATTATGGAACTCCCCTACGGATCCACTGTGACCATGGCCGTGAGTTTGATAACACATTAATGAAAGACCTGTGCACACCCTATGACGTCAAGTTAACCTTTTCAAGTGTTAGCCATCCGCAATCAAATGGATCGCTCGAAAGATTCCACGCCACTTTAACCGAAATGATTAGGGTTCACACAGCAGAACATCCTGAGGAACACCCATTCAATATCCTCCCCTATTCAGTCATCTGTTATAATAACACAAAAAACAAAACTCATGGATTCACCCCTTATGAGCTGATATTCGGCCATACGTCTAGCCGACCCCCAGAAACCTTATATAATCAAGAACAACTTATCTCCAAATACATCCGAAATCTAAATAATAAAATGGAAACATATTACAAAATCGCACGAGCTAGAACAAACGCCCAAAAGGAAAAATCAAAAATCAGATTCGACAAATCAGTCTCCGATAAACAACCCGATTATAAAGTTGGTGACAAAGTATATGTCAAAGAATCGCAAATTAAAGACAAAAGTGAAAATAAATTCAATGGCCCCTTTCAAATTATCGAACTTTACCAAACTTCAGCTAAACTTAAAAACCTTTCTACAAACCAAATTTCCAAAATAAATTTTGATAGGCTAAAGACATACTATGACTAGTCTATTTTTTTTCCAGACTCCTTTGGCTTATTCCAGCCGTCTTCTCCCAATACTTCTTCACACCAATCAACAATACCGTTGGACTATTTTACCATGAGGAAAATTTTGTCAAAATTACTAACGATAAGTGGACGTTACTCGTATACAAAGATTTACAACCCCTTAAAGAAACTATACAAAACAACGACAAATTACTTACTACACTCAGTGACGTGTTGAATGACCCATCCCCTAGAACTGTATCTTTTAAAATAGAAATTAAAACACATTTGAGCTTATTAACCCAAATTTCAAACGCAGTTAATCAAAAATATAGAGAAATCATGGCAGATACAAAAAAGTTATCTTATAGGAACAAACGCGGATTAATAAACGGCATTGGTAGTATTTTTAAATCTATCACAGGCAATTTAGATTCAGCCGATGGCGAATATTACAATGCATGTATAAACAAAATCACGCGAGATGAACGCGAACTTGAAAGCTTACTTAAAAATCAAATATCGGTAACTTCATCTGTAATTAAAAACTTCAATTCCACCATTCAAAAGATTCAAATTGATGAAGAAACCTTCAACCAAGACATAGATATTATACAGAGCGCTATCATGAACATATCTGATGACTTAGCGTTTTACGAAGGGCAAATTAAAACTCTAAATCTTTGCGAAGCTTTAATGGAAAGTTATGTTTTTCTAGAAGATTCTTTAAACGATATTATAAATGCCATCACATTCGCTCGTTTGAAAATTCTTCATAGTTCTATAATAACTCCAGGAGATTTGATCACTTCTCTCCAAGGGATATCGCGTTCTCTATCAAAAAATAATCTTCCTCTCCCTATATATTCATCAAATATTGCCAATTATATTGACTTAATTGAATTAGAATCATACCAGTCCGATAATAGGATTGTGTTCGTTCTTAAAATTCCTCTAACTGAACCAGAATCATACACTTTGTATCGAATTTTTCCTATTCCTATTATGGACAATCGAACAGGTCTTTTTCACATAATACCAACAACAAAAAAATACATTGCGCGAGATGACGACGCCTTACTATATGTACTACCACAAGACATCTCCAGCTGCAAGCCACTCGAGACGCACACTAAGATCTGTTCAGACCTTCTGCAATATCCAATCGACAGTGATGCTATCTGCGAAGCACAGCTACTCAGGCAGCAGAACATACTACCGAAAACCTGTCAAACATCGATATTGCTAGTCACCGATTACCACGTCCAAGAGATCTCCACGAACTACTGGCTTATCTCAGTTTCCGAGCCACTTCCTGTAACCGTAAAATGTGGAACCAGGAATATAGAAACCCAGATCCTGAAGACGAACTCCCTTCTTAAGTTACAACCAAACTGTAACGCTTTTATTGGAAGCACAAGAATTCATTCCAAGTACCTGGTGGAGGAATATAAAAATGTAACCTATAAAAGCCATCCTGTTCAGATTCCTTTCGAATGCTGCAAACAGTTCCCAGAACAGCCTCAAATCCCAAAGCTCAAACCCTTGAAGCTCAGCAACATCAATGCCGATGACCTGAACGTTGCTCAACACCGCCTAGACCAATATTCAGAAGAGCTAGACAAGTTGATGAAAGAACCCTTCATAACCAAACATATCCATTGGTTTACGATACTCACAATATCAATGGTCGTTGGAATGGCAATCCTCTACATCCTCTGTAAGTGTAGACGTAAGAAGCCACTGAAACTGTCCATAACTGGCAGTCAGGGTCCTCCATCACCTCCCAAGCCTAGTCCGAAGCGCTTTGCCCCATACCAGTTGAGAAGACTAATACCAAAAAGGCGAACTAGCATCCATCCAGAAAATACACAAGAAGAGGAAGAAGCATTTGAACTTCAGTCCTAAAAGTTGCTGCAAAGCACCAACTTTTCACTAAAAGGGGGAGCTGTTATATCCGTTTCCCATGACCTTCCACGTGCCTCCAGAATGTCGCCACATATTATCACACAGTTGCGTCATTCACAGAAACCAACATCAGCAGTTTCCAAGAATTGCGACAGTACGCTCGAACACCGTCAGCAGGAAGCCAGCGGATGCTTGCCGGTTTCCCACGTACCTCAGCAAGATTTTTAATATAAATAGACTATGTAGATTTTATTAAGTAACAGTATAATATTATTCTTTTAAGTTGTAACAATAATTAATGTCCATTTGATTTTCAAAGTTGTGAACATATTGTTTTATTTTATTTTAATAAAAAGTGTTTTTTAAAAAGTGAATTTTTCAAATAGTGAGATAACATATATATATATATCAAAATATATATATATCAAAAGTAGAAAATATATAACGCGGTTAGAACTAGTATATAGCAGAAAATGGATTCTTTGGGATGACCGCTAAAGCAATGGAATTTGGCTAACCGTAGACACGTGTTTCTGACTTAAGGTCTTCATCAGTACAGTCAACTAGTTGAAAGACGAGTGCAACTAGTGCCAAAATGAATACACAAAACAATACCAGTCACCAACAGGAGCAAAACCGACATTTGTGATTACCAAGAGAACATCCGAAATCTTCGCCGGACTTGATACTCTATTTACCACGGAGCAGCATATAGCCACCTGTGGCGAATCTCATAACCCAAGAGTAGTAAATCAAAAGTAGAAAATATATATCGCGGTTAGGTTAGGTATATATATATATATATATATATATATATATATATATATATATATATATATATATATATATAAGTATATAAAACTGCCACGGAATTTAAATCATTAAAATTAGACAATGTTAATATAAACAAAATAAGCGTTAGAAATAGTTCGATACACTTTAAAAACATCAGTGGCTGGACAGTACTAATATACCTTATTTTTACTTCACTAATATTATTTCTTGCATTCAAGTTTTACAGCAGAAAATGCAATACGCAACAAAGAAGCAAGAAAACCAAGATTGAAGAAATCAAGTTAGAAGAAATTTATAGCCATTCATCCCCGAATTTTGAGGCCACCCCCGAATTTATCGCTAAGGGCGGAGGAGTTATGGGAATCCAGCAGAAAATAACACATTTTCCAAGCTGGCCTGGCATTTTCAGCTAAATCTTTTGGCGGGCAAGCGGTTTGACAGGGACGCGATCTTTTTGACACGAAATGCTTTCATAAATTTGTAAATATAGCTTTGAGGGGCAGTGCAGAAGGATATACATTCCGAAATTGTATACGAAAAAGATTGTTATAACACAGAATAATACCAAACCATATATATGTATGGTTTGTACATATATGTTTGTGTGTTAATTTTTAAGCGACTTCTCCCTTTCAAGTAATAGTGAGGAATTTGTACTTGTTTGATGTGAGCAGGACTTAGAAGTAGTTTTATTCTTATTTTTTGCTTTATATGCAGTATTTAAAGTATCGCGCTGACTTTAGTATGTGTGTTTTCGGGTTATATGTTAACATACGGGGTGTTGAAGCAATTCGGTCCGGAGTCAACATAATATTTAATTTAACCTTTTACATTAAGTAATGAATGTAGAAAGTCGACGCTTTTTGTAATTTTTGAAATTATTGCGGGCTTTTAAGCTTACACTAAACTATCGTCATCGTTAGTGCCCATTAATACTGTACTATACTGGGCGAATCAGGGGTGCTTTATTTGAATATTGTCAGTTAAACAGCTCTTCTCTTTTAAGTGAAGATTTTTTTTTTTGAAAAGCTAATAATATTTTTAAACACAAACATTTTATTATATTTTTTTACATATAGAACCTTGTTTTATTAATACACACATATAGGGCAAGACCTATAAGAAATAGTAATTTTTGTATAATTATTTTAAAAGGCTGTTGGGCATTTAAAATAGGTAAGGGTCATAACATTCTGTAATTTTCTAATTGTGGAAAGAGGGCTTATTAGAACCACCACCACCATTGGGTCCCTCCCTGAGAACATCCATTGTTATAGGTCATCAATCAGCACATTCTCACAACATACAAAAAGGTGATAATGTCACCTAGTGGGACTCTTTTTAAGCTGATGTTGCTAGACCAGCGCAGCGTTTTCCCAAAATTGATTCTCTAATTGAGGAGACAGCAGGACAATCACAGCAGATTAAATGTAATATACCATCTAAATAATTTTCGTTAGCAATCCTCTTGTTGTTATGTTAGAGTGGTGTATTACTTGGGGATAGGATCCAGTAAAAATTAATATTTGTATGGGTCTCGACTATATATATATATATATATATATATATATATATATATATATATATATATATATATATATAGTTTCTCTTAGTTTTAGTCATTTATTTGACATAAAAAGTCAAACTTAATGTAAGTATAACAATGAATTGCGTATTAATAAGTTGTGTGGCAAATCTCCTATAGGTTGATTGCAAATTGATAAAACTGCCCTTATTTTTATCGGGTAACAATTTCTGTAAATTTTAATTCGTAAAAATGTTTTAATTGTTTAGTTTTATCCATAAATATTTTTTCCTTTCTGGTATTTTAGTGTCCCGAGGATGCAATAATAACGTTGCGAAACAATTTAAAAAAAATACTTTTGTTTTTTTTACTGATTCCTAACTCCAAATAATACACCATTCTAACATACGTCAAATATTTTTTTCCGCGACCTTTGCAGAGTTAAGCGTCACGTATCTTATCGCTTATTTTGTCATTATATTGTCACTTAGAGTTTTATAGCATATTACTATAATACTGTCGAGCAGTTTTCTTTGATGACATGGTCCAATGAGAATTCCTATTACAGATAGGTTATTTCCGTCTCCTGGATTGGGTATCACAGGATCTCACAGCTATTACTGCCATTCAGTAATAGCTGCTTCATAAGGTCAATTGGTCAAAAATATATTAAACAGAACACAACAACATATTAATTAGAGCAAAATACAAGAGTTCTAACCACCCTACACCACAACTTGTTACGTTCTGGACGCGCGTTTTGCTAACCAAGTTAGCATTATCAGCAGATGATATAAACTAAAGTAACTTATCCTAACCGAGACTATTTATAGGTAAATGTGGTCACACTTGGTTGCACCCGACTGCACCGTTGTCAAGTAAACAATAGAGGCGACTATAGGGAATAGGCTCTCTGCCTTTATTTAGTGCCTTCTTACCACATTTAACTATTTCTATACTCTCAAATGCATCCAATAATCTATTATTAGATACATTTTTAATCAACTTAAGATTATTTATTCCTATTCGGTGATTGTTTTCCAAAGCATGTTGGGCAACGCTTGACTTTTCTGTTCTTCCGTATCTTAAATGTGCCATGTGTTCTTTAAAACGAATGTTTATGGAGCGTTTAGTTTGCCCAACATATTTTAGATCGCAGTCATTACAGCTAATTTCATAGATGCCACTCCTCTCCCTCAAGTCGATTTTGTCTTTGGGGTTTGCAAGGAGATTTTTCAAACTGTTCTCCGTTTTGTAGGCTACTCTTTACTCTTACTTGACAACGGTGCAGTAGATGTAGATGCGTAGATATTACGCATTTAATTAAAAGACATAGTAAACCAACTCCGCCAAAGGAGAATGATAAAGAGCCACCATTAGGTAGTGTTGTTCTTCTCTACATACATGGCACTACAGACAAAATAGGACGATTACTTCGGCGGTCCAACATACGTACAATCTTCAATACACATAAAAAGATTAGACAATGCTTGCGATCCCCAAAAGATGTTGTACCTTTCCAAACAGAAGGAGTATATAAAATTCCTTGCTCCTGTGGAGAATTGTATGTCGGAGAAACAGGACGCTCAATATCAACTAGACTTAAGGAACATGAACGATGTATTAAAAAGAAACAAATTGTTCAATCTGCTGTAGCTGAACACCAGCATAACACTGGCCATTTCATAAATGTAAAGGAAACCAAGGTTCTAGCATCGGTTCCAGGTTTTTATAAACGAAAAGTTAGAGAATCTATTGAAATTTTTAGACATACAAAAAATTTCAATAGAGATACGGGTTACGGTCTACATCACACGTGGAAACCGATCTTAACACAGGGTCACGGTTCGGCGAGCACAAGTCGGGTATAAAAGCCCGCCTGAATTTCTTCGAGCTCGCAATCGAAGGCGAAACGTCGGATAGAAATTCCAATTTGACACGGTCTGATCCCAAGAACCATGATTTCTTAAGTAGTTTTTATATTAACACACACCACTATTTTGTTACGTTGAATGCGTACCAATTTATCCCTATATCACATTTAATTTTTCTGCATAATTCAATTCAATAATATTAAAGAAATCATGGTTCTTCGGAATAGACCGTGTCAAATTGGAATTACTATCCGATGTTTCGCCTTCGACTGCACCAGGCATCTTCAGGGATCTTTACTCCAAGAGATCTGAACACTGAATGAGCTCGGAGAGATTCAGGCGGGCTTTTATACCGGACTTGTGCTCGCCGAACCGTGACCCTGTGTTAAGATCGGTTTCCACGTGTGATGTAGACCGTAACCCGTATCTCTATTGACATATGTTCCTATGTTTAAAAATTTCAATAGATTTCCTAATTTTTCGTTTATAAAATCCTGGAACTGATGCTAGAACCTTGATTTCCTTTACATTTATAATATGGTCAGTGGTATGCTGCTGTTCAGCTACAGCAGATTGAACAATTTGTTTCTTTTTAATACATCGTTCATGTTCCTTAAGTCTAGTTGATATTGAGCGTTGTTTCTCCCACATACACTACTCCACAGGAGCAAAGAATTTTATATACTCCTTCTCTTTGAAAAGGTACAATATCTTTCGAGGATCGCAAGCATTGTCCAACATACGTACAATCTTCAATACACATAAAAAGATTACACAATGCTTGCGATCCCCAAAAGATGTTGTACCTTTCCAAACAGAAGGAGTATATAAAATTCCTTGCTCCTGTGGAGAAGTGTATGTGGGAGAAACAGGACGCTCAATATCAACTAGACCTAAGGAACATGAACGATGTATTAAAAAGAAACAAATTGTTTAATCTGCTGTAGCTGAACACCAGCATAACACTGGCCATTTCATAAATGTAAAGGAAACCAAGGTTCTAGCATCGGTCCCAGGTTTTTATAAACGAAAAGTTAGAGAATGTATTGAAATTTTTAAACATACAAAAAATTTCAATAGAGATACGGGTTACGGTCTACATCACACGTGGATTCTTCTTACGTGTATTGAAGATTGTACGTATGTTGGATCGACGAAGTAACCGTCCTATTTTGTCTGTAGTGCCATGTATGTAAGAAAGAACCTCCTTTCGCGGAGTTGGATTGCTATATTTTTTAATTGAACGCGTAATATCTTCAGTGCAACAGCCATTCCCTCTTAGAGCTTCGGTCAGTTTCAATGTTAGAGAATCTTGATCAGAAATCGAAATAGCTCTAAATACTAGTTAATTAATAACCGATTTCTTTTGTGCTGGATGGTGGTGGGAATTTGCATTTAAGTATCTATTTGTATTGTTACAGTTAGATTTGTCATATATGTCTGTCAGTACATAGGACAGTAAAATAAATCTTCGCTTGACACTTTTTCATTTTTTAGTATTATATCATTTGTGACATCTGTCATTTTATTCTAATTTATAATTAAAAACACACTTTTATATTATATTCAGTCTTATATTTAACATTGATATCTAAGTTACAGAAATAATGCTAGTTTCAGAAATTTCTTGTCACAAATAGCCGGAAGCAAAAATACAAAATTAGAACCTTATGTGAATTTACTTTATTTTTGATAGAGGTAATGTAATATACTTTCATATTGTCCTGTATTATCATATAATTACTGTTTTATATATAAAATTCACTTTGAGATATTCCAGTTAATAGGAATTAACATTTTTAATATGCTGTGACTCGAAGACTAGGTCAATATAAGACAAACAAATGAAGGGAAAATCTAAGTGACCTATGTTTCTGATAAGATAATCTAATAGAACATTCAAAAATCTACCTGTATATAGTTTTCTTGCGTTAATGTTCTAAGATTCCATTTGTTTATATCAGTTAGTTCAAAAGAATTTTCTTGTTTACATGTCAAATAGCATATCACATTGTGTTTGGAAACTTCACAAGCACGTAAATTTAAATATAAATGTTCTTTAATAACTTGGTTCACTATTTTGTATTAATTAGTAATGGTAAATTTGTTCATTATTATATATTTCGAAATCTACAAAGATTTGCTTTGTTATTGTTTATCAGTTGTCAGATTTTTATGATAGGTCAGTTCAAAACCACATGCTTTCAATCGATAGAATAATGCAGTCGAAATAAGCATAGAAGTGGAAGTATTGTCTCTCTCTTTTTCTTTCTTATTATAAGTCCTATTGATTTGACGTATCGGCGAGCTAATATTACTAATTTAGATGGTTATTCTTTGGTTGGACAAAATACAGGGTAGCTTGGATTAGTTGAGGAGTAATAATATATTTTCATCTCTTTCCAATACTCATGGATATAAAGGCTATTTTTGTTATAAACCGAACTGGAATTTGACAAGTTAATATTTAGTTTAGTGGATTTATTGTACCAACATTATTTTGTTGATACTGAGAAAAGTTGTTTTTTTCAAATAATGTTTTGGAATGTAGAAAAGGGTATGTAGATTTACCGTGTTCGGTAATATTGTGTGATGGAAACCAATTTGTGTATGTGAGAAGGTCTAAGGGAAAGATCTTTCTTTTTAGCACCAAGTCTCATCAATTTTTTTTTTATTGTTAACTAAATTCCATCCCAAATGGGAGATTAGAAGGATCCGATTTGGCAAAGTGAAGTTGAATATTATGGTTTAGTAAATTTTGGGTTTCAACTTTACGGCCTACATGGCGATTTTGTCTTAATTACTTCCGCCGCTAACATCGGTCATCTTAACATTGGTGCTCATCAAGCAATTTTTTTTGGTACCCTCTTAGCTACAATGAGGTAAGAATTTTGTATTATATTCTCGTATATATTGTGTGCTGTTTTGCCTGCCCGGAATTATATTCCAAATTTTGTTGTAGAGATTTTTCTACATTGGGCAATTCTTGTTTCAGGGTTTTTGTATAAGGTTGAACCTTTCAAGTTCATTGGGATTATTTTGGAACTTTAAAGACAATCCATTAGCAAGATTTTGGTATGGTTTCCTAACTGCTAGTTACTTATAGAATTTGGAACATTTCTTTTGATGGAATAGACATGGTGTCTTGGATACAGTCTACGTACCGGAGCTGTAAGACATAGTGATCACTGAGGAACACTTGGATGTTACCTGCCTTACCACCATTTACAGTCTACACTAGTGACTAGAGTATTCAGCTAAGTAGTAGTGTAATATTTGGACATATAGTACTATTTCTGTTAATCAAACTGTTTATGCATATTAATTTAATTAGTGGGTTCACCTTGTCTAGTATATAGCATACTGTGCAGAATTTCTGTAAGGTGAAACGCAGCCGGCTTCGTAGCGCTACCTAATTACTGCTGTTTTATTGGTAATATCTAAGACATTCAAATCTATGTAATAGACATTTTATAGATATTTATTGTGCTGCCACTCAGCGGGTGGCTAATCAAAATTTATTTTTTTTTAATACTTAACCCTAACCAATATCGTTTGTAACATAATTATTTGTTTTAACTAGAATTAAACTTCAATCATTTAAGTGGGGGAAAGAAACTTATTGGGATTCTAAACTGATTATTTGATCTAATTCTTGTTTATATTGTGTAATCCAAATGTTATTAATCTGGAGTGGTATAGACAAGGAATAAGCTTCTGGGTTTTGTATTTACGTGCCCAAATCAAATAATTTAGTTGGGATTTCAGTTAGTGTAACCTTACAATAAATTTAAGCTCTTGTTAGGGAAAACTTAAATCCTTTACTTCTTGTTGGGATGCTATTAAGCTCCCTAGTGGATGGAATTGAGTTAACAATCATTTTTTTTTGTTCAGTACATTTATCTTTTTTTTTCTTCTTGGGGATAAGTCACTGAATATTGTGAATTAACAATAAAAGTCATTTGTTTCCAACGTGTTGTTTTTCAATTGATCAAGATAAGTCTTTACCTATTGATATTGGTTAGATTCAATGCAACTACTTTTTTTTACAAGTTTTATTTAACTTAAATTAAAACTTGGTGGCGCTCAACTTAAATATTACACCTAAAGTAAGAGATTGTGATATGGAAGTATAGGTAGAGTAACGAGGAAGAAGAATCCGAACCTACCCGACTAGAGCTAGCAATAGTCATCATTAAGAGATATCATTGGGTCGATATTAGGTGAGTGTATTGCGTCTGGTGACTAACATATCTTACTTATTTACCGCCTTCCATCATATTGGTAAAACATAACATTTCAATTGGGCATCCTTTAAAGGTAGAAATGTTAGAGTATGCTTCGGTTTTCTGTGCACACAATGTCCTAATGTTTTCTTTCTTTGAACATATACATCGAAACAGAAATTGTCCCATTAGATTAAATTTCCATTGTGAAATTGATATTGTGGTTGATTGAGGTGATCCAAAAATATGAGAAGATTATCCTGTCTATAAGGCCATACTACAAAAGTATCATCTACATATCTGAACCAGGAACCAACAAGCTTCCACTAGGTCTATTAGGTTCTTATCAAGATTATTATGATCCAATACGCCTGATATAATCGAAATTGAGTCGTTGACAGGAACATTTGTGTATAGTGATTCTACATCGAAACTGACCAAAATATCTTCGGGATCCAACCCGATTTCCTTAAGTTTTTCCACGAAATGTACAGAGTTTTTTATAAAAGAATCTGTTTTTCTGTTAATATTTTTTACGTTAATTTTTCAAAAATTTTGTTTGGCCGCACTTTTTTACGGATATCTTGAATTCGTATTATTCGAACACTACCAGTTTATCTCTGTATTAAACTTACACAAAATTTGAAATTAATCTAATAACTAGTGTGTTCGGACTGATTTTTTTAAATACTTTAAAAGGCCGCCATTTTGTTTTGCTATCTTATATTCGTACCAAAATATTACCAGTTCATTTTTATATAACACTTGATTTTGGTGTAAAATTTGAGATAAACTGGATAATTAATTATTTTAGTAAATTTTTTTAACGTTTCACTAGACCGCCATCTTATTCCGGTATATTGGATTTTTATCAAAATATTACCAGGTCATCCCGATATGACTCTTAATTTTTGACCAAAATTTGAAGTCACTCTAATAAGTGATTTTTAACTATGCCGTGAACTGACAGACAGACAGACAACCCAACAGACCCACCGACGGAATTTATAAAACGTGAAGATATGTAAATCTGAGAAGATGATTTTTTCACGATTACAAATATTATATTTAGTCGCCATTTTGTTCCGTCGTGAAATAATACCACAGTTTTACTAGTTCATCTGTATATCACAATTATTTATAGCCCACAATTTGAAATAAGTTTATTAAGTAGTTTTTCAGACTGAATTTTTAAATATTTACTAAGCCGCCATTTTGTTCCGCCATCTTTATCTTTGAGACAAATTAGATAAGTAGTTTCTTAGTAATAATTTTTTTAACATTTCACTAAGCAATCATTTTGTTTTGCCATACTGAATTTTTAACAAAATGTTACCAGGTCATCAGTAGTAATAGTAATAGGTAAATATTTTTTAAGCTATGCCGTGAACTGACAGACAGACAAACGGGACGCTAAAACGTGAAGATATGTAAAACCTGAGAGGGTGATTTTTTCACGATTACAAATGTTTTATTTAGACGCTATTTTGTTCCGCGATCTTGAATTAGTACCACAGTTTTACTAGTTCATCTATATACCATAATTATTTATGGTATATAATTTGAAATCAGTCCCTTAAGTAGTTTTTTAGGCTGTGTTTTTAAATATTTTTCTGAACCGCCATTTTGTTCTACCATCTTCAATTCGTATCAAAATTTTACCCGTGAATTGGATTGGATAGGTAGTTTTTTAGTAATATTTTTTTTAACATTTCACTAGGCAGCCATTTTGTGTTGCCAGAAACAAGAAGGCGACCTAGTGAAACGTTAAAAGAAATATTACTAAAAAAACTAATTATCCAATGTGTCTCAAATTTTGCATAAAAAGCATGTGTTCCATAGGAATGAGCTGGTAACGTTTTGGTATGAATCCAATAACAAAATGGTGCCTTAGTGAAATATTAAAACAAAAGCATTAAGTGAATATAGAGATAAACTGGTAAAGTTGTTCGAATTCAAGGTGGCAAAACCAAAATGGCAGCCAAATAAAAATTTAAAAAAAATCAACGTAAAAAAAGTCTTATTCAATTGACTTTACATCTTGCAGAAAGATTAAAGGTGATATAGGGATCAACAAATTGTACGCACTGAACATGACTAACAAAATGGCGGTGTGTGTCAATGTAAAAACTACTCATCGAATTTATTTTAGATTATTTGTGGTATAGGTAGAAACCGGTGAAATACTGGTAGAATCCAATATGATGGAACAAAATGGCACCTAATAAATTGTTTGAAAAGATAATATGTATGTATTACTAAATGACTGTGTAGAGAACTAAATTGGGTCACACTTCACTAGTTCTAATAAAAGGAAAATTTGTAACTAGGGAAGTTCTGGGTAAAGGAAATTTAGCCATTTTTGGTAATCAGATGTTTATATAATCATATACCCTCTGCAGTTTATTAAAATTAAAATTCTTTATCTTACGGCGGTTTTTTTTTGTTAAATAGAAATAATTATTTACATTAAATCGAATTACAAAAAAATAACGTTTATTGTTGAAAATTATACTTATTTGAAAGCTGGAAAGGGGAATCTCAAAAACAAGCAAATTCTTGTTAGATCCATCTTTCCAAAAAGTGCCATAGTTACCTGCTAGCATAATGAGTGGAAATGATTAAATGGTTATACTTACCACAATTAGAGCGTAAAATATAAATAAAAGTATTGCGATATTTAAATAATTCTTCATATTTAGTATTACATCTAACTTCAGATAAAGTATTGTAGATAATGTCAGAGATTTTACACCGCACAAAAAGTACATACAAAAAATAGCCGGTCCGAATAGTTCATTTAATAGCTTCACGATAGTAACCGTTTCTTGATACATGCGTCTACATTTCCTCCTAATATCTACTGCATTATGAAAATGGGCATTTTTGCACGTTTCTAGTTTTTTGTTTATATCTTCAAATTTGCATTTGACTGCCAAAGTTAGGTTAATCATATTGATACATATCGTGCAAATATAAAAGGTGATTATTAAAGGAAATGTTTGATATATCTGTCGTTTGGGACTTGTCAGAAAATCTGAAACAAGTAAGGCTGTTAAAAATACGAGTCCAAAAATATATTGAACCTTAGCTGATCTGAAGAAAGCTCTCTCTTTCTGGCGTTCAGTGTTGAGGTTTAATACGCATTCTAAAAAGGCAAATCTCTGAAATAATTCCTCCCATTGGTTGTTGCGTTTGTATGAGTACGTTATAACCGATAAAATTCCAAAGCATGCGAAAATCGTTGAGAGAATATCTAACGCAAAAAGCAGTTTCATAAAGTTGTCTGGAAAGTAGAATTGTTTTCTATGAAAGAAAAAACACCAACATAAAAAGGCTGCCTGCAGTAATACAGAATACACGAAATACTTCTTCGTATGTATCAACTGTCTTTTCTCAAAATCGTATGAGGATGCTAACCCCAATATACTTGAGACCATCAAAATTGGCCTAAAGAATAAAATTGAGCGCCTGCTGTATGTAATCATACTGTGCTTAATAAGCCCTTTTTATGTGCACTAGTAAAATACTGCAGACAATTAGGTAATTGATCCATTACAGTTATGAATTTAAGGCAATCGTCATTTCCTACCAAGAGGTTATTAATATTTCATTGAACGAATTGCATGTTAATAACTTTTAATACACTGCTAGCCACTTAAACAGTTTATGCAATTGTGTGGTAAAATTTACGTTGGAATATCTTGATAACTAAATGGTATAAGGAATAGCGATTTTGAAGAAATTTTGCAAATTTAATACTAAATATGCCAGTTTAACTGAGACGTCATGAACTAGGACTGAAAGTAATCACACAACAGAATACCGATAAGAGGGGACAGCTGATACAAGTTCTGTCTCCAGAAACACGGCCATTTTCAAATTCGCCGCATCTACGTCAAAACCATCAGTTGACCGTTGATAGTCGGTTTGTTCGGTTCGAAATTAATCTAAACTGCTGGCCAGACGAACTTACCAAAGCAAATTTTTAGACAAAATTCAAAGTTAAATAATTTCTGACAGAGTTGAGGTACTGAGTTGCAGTTTTCGACATTTGGTCACTCAGAATTGAAGCAATATTCTCGGAAATAGACAACTTCAGAACTACGTGACAACTGTCCTACATGATGCAAAACTTTATATCGACAGAACTTTTTTAAAAAAGGGTAATTTTAATTTTTTTTTTCTAAATGGGTTAATCTATACCTAAATATCAAAAAAAAAAACAGTTCCTAGCGATTTTTAATTTTTTCTGTCCTTGATATACGAGATTTTTCCAAAAATGTGTACATTTTAATATTTATGTTTTATTTGCACCTTCAGTATTTTTCAATTGGTTCTGACCTGATTTATGATCAAGGATAATGCCCTTAAAAATGTTAATATAATCATTATGTACAGAGGCCTCTCAAAAGCTGGGCACCACCATTTAAATTCAAATATACTGTTTTTGATTTTTTAAAATTTTTAACCAACTAACAAGTTAGACTAGTTCCAAGCACACTAGAGTTCACAACTTTTAGTATCAATTTTAGCAATAATAGACTTTTGTGTCGGGACGGTTTTTACCATTTGAAAATTGGTTCATTTTGTTCATGTGTGGTATAGGTAGAAACCCGTGAAATATTGGTAGGAATCCAATATAATGGAATATAATGGCGCCTAATAAAATGTTTGAAAGGACAATATGTATGTATTACTAAATGACTATGTAGAGAACTAAATTGGATCACACTTCTTCATTTCCAGTAAAAGGAAAATTTGTAACTAGGGAAGTTTCGGGTAAAGGACATTCAGCGATTTTTAGTAATCAGATGTTTATATATTCATATACCCTCTGAAGTTTATTAAAATTAAAATTCTTCATCTTACGGCTGTTTTTGTTTGTTAAATAGAAATAATTATTTGCACTAAATTGAATAACAAAAAATAACGTTGACTGTTGAAAATTATACTTATTTGGAAGATGGAAAAGGGTATCTCAAAAAGAAGCAAATTTTTGTTGGACCGTAGATCCTTCTTTCGAAAAAGTATCATAGTTACCTGCTAGTAGAATGAGTGGAAATAATTAAATGGTTATACTTACCACAATTAGAGCATCAAATATAAAGAAAACTATTACGATATTTAAATAATTCTTCATATGTAGTATTGATTCCAACTTTAGATAAAGTACTGTAGAGAATGTCAGAGATTTTACACCGCGCAAAAAGTACATACAAAACATAGCCGGTCCGAATAGTTCATTTAATAGCTTCACGATAGTAACCGTTTCTTGATACATGCGTCTACATTTCCTCGTAATATCTACTGCATTATGAAAATGAGCATTTTTGCATGTTTCTAGTTTTTTGTTTATATCTTCAAATTTGCATTTGACTGCCAAACTTAGGTTAATCATATTGATACATATCGTGAAAATGTAAAAAGTGATTAATAAAGGGAATGTCTGAGATATGTGTCGTCTGGGACTTGTCAGAGAGCCTGAAACAAATAAGGCTGTTAAAAATACCAGCCCGAAAATATATTGAACATTAGCTGATCTAAAGAAAGTTCTCTCTTTCTGGCGTTCAGTGTTGAGGTTTAATACGCATTCTAAAAAGGCAAATCTCTGAAATAATTCCTCCCATTGTATGAGTACGTTATAACTGATAAAATTCCAGAGCATGCGAATATCGTTGAAAGAATATCTAACGCAAAAAGCAGTTTCATAAAGTTGTCTGGAAAGTAGAATTGTCTTCTATGGAAGAAAAAACACCAACATAAAAATGCTGCTTGCAGTAACACAGAATACACGAAATACTTCTTCGTATGTATCAACTGTCTTTTCTTAAAATCGTAAGGGGTTGCTAACCCCAATATACTTGACACCATCAAAATAGGCCTAAAGAATAAAATTGAGCGCCTGCTGTATCTAATCATACTGTGCTAAATAAATAAGCCCTTTTATTCGATGTTTCGTTTCTAACACCTATATGTGCACTAGTAGAATACTGCAGACAATTAGGTAATTGATTCATTACAGTTATGAACTTAAAGTAATCGTCATATCCTACGAATAGGTTATTAATATTTCATGGAACGAATTGCATCTTAATTAATAACTTCTAATACACTGCGAGCCACTTAAAACAGTTTTTGCAATTGTCTGGTAAAATTTACGTTGGAACATCTAAATGAGATAACGAATAGCGATTTTGAAGAAATTTTTTCAAATTTAGT
The DNA here is from genome assembly GCA_030620095.1 of Kuschelorhynchus macadamiae. Classification (NCBI taxonomy): domain Eukaryota; kingdom Metazoa; phylum Arthropoda; class Insecta; order Coleoptera; family Curculionidae; genus Kuschelorhynchus; species Kuschelorhynchus macadamiae. The sequence goes on along the minus strand of JAUTXW010004015.1, from coordinate 5,690 downwards.
ACTAAATATGCAGGTATAACTAAGACGTCATGAACTAGGATTGAAAGTAATATCACAGAATAGAATACCGATAAGAGGGGACAACTGGTAGAAATTCTGTCTCCAGAAACAAGGCCATTTTCAAATTCTCCGCATCTACGTTAAAGCCATCAGTTGACCGTTGATTTGTTTGGTTCGAAATTAATCTAAACTGCTGGCCAGACGAACTTACCAAAGCAAATGTTTAGGCAAAATTCAAAGTTAAATAATTTCTGACAGAGTTGAGGTACTGAGTTGCGGTTTTCGACATTTGATCACTCAGAATTGAAGCAATTTTCTCGGAAATAAACAACTTTAGAACTACGTGACAACTGTCCTATATAAGGTGTTAGATTATACCGTGTCATTTTTGCAAAACTTTATATCAAGGGAACTTTTTTAAAAAAGGGCAATTTTAATTTTTTTTTTCTAAATGGGTTAATCTACACCTAAATATCAAAAAAAAACAGTTCCTAGCGATTTTTAATTTTTTCTTCTGTCCTTGATATACGAGATTTTTCCAAAAATTTGTACATTTTAATATTTATCTTTTATATGCACCTTGTGTATTTTTCAGTTGACTCTGACCTGATTTATGATCAAGGATAATGCCCCTAAAAATGTTAATAGAATCATTATGTACAGAGGCGTCTTAAAATCTGGGCACCACCATTTAAATTCAAATATTCTGTTTTTGATTTTTTAAAATTTTTAACCAACTAACAAGTTACACTAGCTCCAAGCACACTAGAGTTCACAACTTTTAGCGTTAATTTTAACAATAATAGACCTTTGAGTCGGGACGGTTTTTACTATCTGAAAATTAGTTCATTTTGTTCATGTGTGGTATAGGTAGAAACCGGTGAAATATTGGTATAGGAACACAATATGATGAAACAAAATGGCGCCTAATAAAATGTTTGAAATGACAATATGTATGTGTTTCTAAATGACTACGTAGAGAACTAAATTGGGTCAAACTTCACTATTTCTAACAAAAGGAAAACTTGTAACTAGGGAAGTTACTCTGCAGTTTATTAAAATTAAAATTCTTCTGACAGTTGAGGTATTGAGTTGCAGTTTTCGACATTTAATCACTCAGAATTGAAGCAATATTCTCGGAAATAGACAACTTTAAAACTACGTGACAACTGTCCTATACAAGGTGTTAGGTTCTACCGTGTCATTTTTGCAAAACTTTATATCAACAGAACTTTTTTAAAAAGGCTAATTTTAATTATTTTTTCTAAATGGGTTAATCTACACCTAAATAAAAAAAAAACAGTTTCTAGCAATTTTTAATTTTTTCTTCTGTCTTTGACATACGAGGTTTTTCCAAAAATGTGTACATTTTAGTATTTATCTTTTATTTGCACTTTCTGTATTTTTCGATTGGTTCTGACCTGATCTATGATCAAGGATATTGTTCCTAAAAATGTCAATATAATCATCATGTACAAAGGCGTCTCAAAAGCTGGGCACCATTATTTAAATTTAAATATTTTGTTTTTGATTTTTTTAAATTTTTAACCAACTAACAATTTATACTAGTTCCAAGTACATTACAGTTCACAACGGTTTTTACCATTTGAAAATTGGTTCATTTTGTTCATGTGTGGTAGAAGGTAGAAACTGATGAAATATTGGAAGGAATCCAATACGATGGAACATAATGGCGCCTAATAAAATGTTTGAAAAGATAATATGTATGTGCTACTAAATGGCTATGTAGAGAACTAAATTGGATCACACTTCATTATTTCCAATAAAAGAAAAAATTGTAACTAGGGAAGTTCCGGGTAAAGGAAATTTAGCGATTTTTAGTAATCAGATGTTTATATTTATCCTCTGCAATTTATTTAAATTAATGCCGTTTGTTAAATAGAAATAATTATTTACATTAAATTGAATTACAAAAAAAAATAACGTTTATTGTTGAAAAATGTACTTATTTGGAAGCTGGAAAGGGGTATTTCAAAAACAAGCAAATTCTTGTTAGACCGTAGATCCTTCTTTTCAAAAAGTGTATAGTTACCTGCTAGTAGAATGGGTGGAAATAATTAAATGGTTATACTTACCACAATTAGAGCATAAAATATAAAGAAAAGTATTGCGATATTTAAATAATTCTTCATATCTAGTATTGTTCCTGACTTCAGATAAAGTACTGTAGATAATGTCAGAGATTTTGCACCGCACAAAAAGTACATACAAAACAGAGCAGGTCCGAATAATTCATTTAATAGCTTTACGATAGTAACCATTTCTTGATACATGCGTCTACATTTCCTCGTAATATCTACTGCATTATGAAAATGGGCATTTTTGCACGTCTCTAATTTTTTGTTTATATCTTCAAATTTGCATTTGACGGCCAAACTTAGGTTAATCATATTGATACATATCGTGCAAATGTAAAAGGTGATTACTGAAGGGAATGTCTGAGATAAGTGTCGTTTGGGACTTGTCAGAGAACTTGAAACAAGTAAGGCTGTTAAAAGAACGAGTCCAAAAATATATTGAACATTAGCTGATCTGAAAAAAGTTCTTTCTTTCTGGCGTTCAGTGTTGAGGTTTAATACGCATTCTAAAAAGGCAAATCTCTGAAATAATTCCTCCCATTGGTAGTTGCGTTTGTATGAGTACGTTATAACCGATAAAATTCCAATGCATGCGAAGATCGTTGAAAGAATATCTAACGCAAAAAACAGTTTCATAATGTCGTCTGGAAAGTAGAATTGTCTTCTATGGAAGAAAAAACACCAACATAAAAATGCTGCCTGCAGTAACACAGAATACACGAAATACTCCCTCGTATGTATCAACTGTCTTTTCTTAAAGTCGTATGGGGATGCTAACCCCAATATACTTGACACCATCAAAATTGGCCTAAAGAATAAAATGGAGCGCCTGCTGTATCTAATCATACTGTGCTGAATAAGCCTTTTTATTCGATGTTTCGTTTTTAACACCTATATGTACACTAGTGAAATACTGCAGATAATTAAGTAATTGATTCATTACAGTTATCAACTTAAAGTAATAGTCATATCCTACGAAAAGGTTATTAATATTTCATTGAACGAATTACATATCAATTAATAACTTTTAATAAACTGCTAGCCACTTAAAACAGTTTTTGCAATTGTCTGGTAAAATTTACGTTCGAATATCTTGATAACTAAATGAGATCACGAATAGGGATTTTGAAGGAATTTTACAAATTTAATACTAAATATGCTGGTTTAACTGAGACGTCATAAACTAGGATTGAAAGAAATACTACACAACAGAATACCGATAAGAGGGGACAGCTGGTACAAATTCTGTCTCCAGAAACACGTCCATTTTCTTGACTTGACCTCAAAACCATCAATTGACCGTTGGTAGTCGATTTATTTGGTTCGAAAGTAATCTAAACTGCTGGCCTGATGAATTTACTAAAGCAAATTTTTAGGCAAAAGTTAAAGAATTTCTGACAGAGTTGGGGTGTTGAATTGAAGCAATATTTTCGGAAATAGACAACTTCAGAAGTACGTGACAACTGTCCTATACAAGGTGTTAGGTTTAACCGTGTCATTTTTGCAAAACTTTATATCAACAGAACTTTTTAAGAAGGGTAATTTTAATTAATTTTTCTAAATGGGTTAATCTACACCTGAATACCAAAAACAATACCGTTTCTAGCGATTTTTAATTTTTTCGTCTGTTCTTGATATACGAGATTTTTTCAAAAATGTGTACACTTTAATATTTTTCTTTTATTTGCGCCTTTTGTATTTTTCAATTGGTTCTGACCTGATTTATAATCAAAGATGATGCCCCTAAAAATGTTAATACAATCATTATGTATAGAGACGTCTCAAAAGCTGGGCACCGCCAGTTAAATTCAGATATTCTGTTTTTGATTTTTTAAAATTTTTAACCAATTAACAAGTTACACTAGTTCCAAGAACACTAGAGTTCACAATTTTTAGTACCAATTTTAGTAATATTAGACCTTTGTGTCAGGACGGTTTTAACCGTTTAAAAATTGGTTCATTTTTAAGCTCTTATTTTTACTTTAACATAAGAATAGAGTAAACAATAATAAATACTCAGTTACTTCTTATCTGTAAAAGTTACTTCAAAAAGTATCTAGTTACTTTTAAAGTTACTTTCTAAAAAATGGAACTATATACTCGAAGATACTAGTTATTTTATGAAAAATAGTAGCTAGTTTTTCGTTACTTTCTAAAAGTAACTAGATATTTCAACTAAGTTACTTTGAGAGTAACTAGTTACTTTAAAAGTAACTAATTACTTTTGAAAAATAACTAGTTACTAGTAACTATTTACTTTTAAAGTAACTAGTTCCTTAAGAAGTAACTAGTTATATTTTAAGAGTTATTTTCAAGGTAACGTGGTTAAAATATCTAGTTCAATGTCAAGTTACTTTGGAATGACTCCCTTACTTCGAAAGCAACAATTTTTTTGCTTTACCTCCGTTGTAAGAGTAAATGGTTGCTTTGGTCAAATACAGGGTATCCCAACAGGTCCTACCAATAATTAAGCAATACATAGAATAGATTAAAATATCGCGATTTAGCTATGCTTGCCTTAGTCCAAAAGTTGACATTATGAAAGATACAGGGTGATTAAGTTAAAATTTTAATTCGATTTTTTAAAATAATAATAATAATATCCCTGGTTTTGAGATAATGTTTTGTAATAGTAATACGCCGTCAATTTTGATGTAACTTGTAGAAGGCGCTAGGGGCGCTACTTTTTATATTTAAACATGTTCTAACTTTTTAGAATACAAAATTAGGAAGTTTTGTATAGGATAAATATTTTCTATTATCTTTTCTTCACAAAAAAGCTATATCTTTTAAACCTGCCTAAATTTTACCGTTTTCGAGATATTTGCTGTTTTATTACTTGAAACTGCCCCGTTAGGATATTCGAGTTTTATCATTTTTGTAAAGTAGGCTTTTATCAAACAATAACCAATTGGAATTAACGCATCTGTCGCAAAGAAACATATTAGCTTTATTTCTGAACAATTTATAGAAATAATAAAACTTGTAATATGCTAAATGATCAATACGGCTGCATCATTAAGTGATAAAACTGCAAATATCTCGTAAATGGTGAACTTTAGATAGATTTATAAAGTATGGCTTTTTTTGGGAGAAAAGACAGTAGAACCTATTTTTCTATACAAAGTTCCATAATTTTGTATACAAAAAAGTTACATTTTTTAGAGTGAAAAGTAGCGCTCGTAACGCCCTCTACAAGTTACATCAAAATTGAAAGCGCATTATTATTACTGGGTATAAAAATCTGTTATCAACAATTTTCACTTTAATATCTCACAAACCAGGGATATTATTTTAAAAAATTGAAAATAAAGTTTTTTAACTTACTCACCTTGTAACTTTCTTAATATTAACTTTTGGATTAAGGCAAGTATGGCTAAATCGCGATATTTTAATCAAGTCTATGCATTCCTAAATTATTGGAAGGACCTTTTGGTAACCCCGTATAGCTCGCCCCCGGATAAGACACTCCAGAACTATTACGAACCGTAAGAGATACAACATCGAGCAGAATATACTAAAAAGTTACTCATATTTGTTTTCAATGAGATATCGTTAAATGAATGTTTCTAATGTTTAGCAATACATGTG